>JADRCH010000151.1:1293052-1338541 GCA_019843965.1 Rhynchomys soricoides
CAGGGAGCTTCTAAGCTGTGAAAGAGGGAAGGGATCAAAGCAACGCCCAGGCGCCTGCGTTACAGTTTCCTGCCCCCAACCCCAACCCCTTGTCCCCCGCCCCCCACCCCGTAGCAATGCTCCACATCCTGATGCCTCACACTACAGAAGTTTATTCTCCGAAGTTCTGGGGCCAACAGCAGCAAGTTTGGCTCTGGTCTCCCTTGTCTCTTCTGTGTGTCCCAGTCATTCTCTTTGTCTCCCCCCTCCCCCCTCATGTGGATGTGTTCACACATATGTGCAAGCATGCAGGCCTGTGCATGTGGAAGCCAGAGAACAGCCTTGAAGGCGTTCCACACAAACCATTCTCCTTGTTTTTTTGAGCCCGGGTCTCTTCATTGGCCGGGAAATTGCTGAGTAGACAAGAATGCCTGCTCTTCCCTCCCTCTCCCCCCTGCCGGAGTTGCAATAAAGACGGTGCCCAGCTTCTCCCTCCCCTTCCCTTCTCCTCCCCTCCCCATTCCTCTCCCAGCCGTCTTCCCATCCCTCTCTTCTTCCCTCTCCTCCCTCCCTTCTTCCCACCTTTCTCCCTGTATCCTCTCCCTCCCCCTCCCTCTCCCCCTCCCCCTGCTTTGTTGTTATTATTGTTCTTTTTAACTTCAAGTTAGATTCTGAGATTGAACTCAGGTCCTCACACTTAGAAGGCTACACTGAACTGTCTCCCTAGCATCTTTGCTGTTGTTTCTTTTTAAATAAGGGCTTCAGTCAGGTTAGGGCCCACCCCTATGGTGTTATTCAACCACTTGTTTATTTGCTTGGTTTGTTGCTGCTGCTGTTTGTTTGTTATGTTTTGGGTTTTGTTTTTTGTTTTGTTTTGACGCAGAGTCTCCATGTGTAGCTCTGGCTGGCCTTGAACTCACAGAGCTCTGCCTGCCTCTGTCTCCTGAGTGTTGGGATCAAAGGTATAGGCTACCATGCTGGTAATAACTGCTTTTATAGACTCAGTCTCCAAATCCAGTCGTAGTCTCAGACGCCGGTTACAGCAGTTTTGGTGGACACAAACCAGCATTTAACAGCGCCCCTCAGAGCTGGAGTTAGGAGGGGAATAGAGCTGGATCCTTTTAGGAAGAAGGAGTCTCACCGGCTCTGCAGGGAAGAGTGGAGCTGTAGGGATGTAAATTACTTTAAGCCAAACAGAAATCATGTTTGAAAAAAGTATATGAAATGTATTTTCATATGTATATGGACGCTGTGCGAGTCTGTAAGAGCAAAAGCTCAGGGATCCCCGCCCCCACTTTCCGTGACATCCTGGGAGACCAAGAGCAGTCGCTAGGAATCACCCTGTTCTGTGATGTCCTCGGGAGGGAGGGATGCACCCGACAGGGCCCCCTTCCCCCCCATATAGAAGGCACTCTTCCAAGAGATTGGTGTAACTGGACAGGAAAGAAGAGGGTTGGTATGAGAGATGGCAACTCACTGTGGGAACATGGGAACCCTTCCACGCTTCTACTGCGTGCGCAGAGATTTCTGGTTTCCTTTGTCCCTTTTAGGAAAATTTAACACAACTAAACGCACGTGAGATGAGATTACAGAACACGAGTGGTGACGGATCCATATCCATTGCGGGGACAGGGGGAAGTTGTCAGGCATGAGTGTGCACAACCAGAGGCCCCAGAAATCCTGGATTGCAGGAGGTTTCCAGAACCTTCAGGCCCAGGCGGCGCTGATCGATTTGAGACAGGGCCAAGGGAAGCCAGTTCTTGTCTCTCCCTCAGTGAATGCGCACTCAGAGACCTGAACCGCAGGGGAAGGCTGGTGAGGAGGGCTTGATCAGTCTCTAGGTTTAGATGATCTAAAGTATAACCCTCTGTGTCGTTCTTCCGGAGCATTTACAAGGAATGTGGCCAGGCAAGGGGATTGGGGGTGGGGGATGGAAGCCAGCCACCAGCTACCCCTGCGGAGCTCCGTCTCCAACCACTGACCTTTCCCAGAGTGGTGACAACCCCACAGCTGTGCCCTACCCAGTGCTGAGCGGGTGCCCTGGCTTCCCTCGCCTTTGAAGGGGGCACATCCTGCGTCTGTCCCCTGAGCTAGCTCCCCCACCGGCCTCCGGCCGATGCCCCTCGCAGCCATTCCACCGTGAGCGAAAGGTTTCTTAATAAGAGTGTAAATAAAAGCCAGGCTGAAAAATGAGTTTTCCACCTCAGCAATCACCGGCCCAACCTCGGCTGTAAATAGTCTGGCAAAGGCGCGCAGATGGCGTCCCCGCACCTGGGGGATCAGGGCATCTCTGGGCAGTCAACAGCTGGGGACAGCGAAGATGAAAGCTGTGAGCCTGGGGAAGCTAAAGCTGTGAGCCTGGGGAAGCTAGCCCAGTGTTCTGTACAAGCAAATACTCAGGGACCCCCACCCCCACTTTCTGTGACATCCTTGGGGGCTGAGAGCAGTCGCTAGGAATCACCCTGTTCTGTGATGTCCTTGAGAGGGAGGGATGCCCTGATAGACCCCCTCTAATTTATGGTCATAGGTGTCATAGATTTAACATGATTTATCTGACCACAGGGAAGATAACAAAAACCCAGAGAAGACTGATTGACCACCCAGGCGTTGTGCATTTCTGATTGGCCTTATTAATTTAGGATTGGGCCAGGAAGCAGCCTCTTGACTGAGTCAAGGAAATCAAGTTGGTAACAGGCTGGTCCTCTGAGACTCGCAAGGGTCTAGCTTTTGTGAAATGGAAGAAATAATGGATTACTGTGAGAAGCCCTGGAGTTGGACCCGAATATGCTAGCTAGCATGCTGACTGAATCAGATTCAGCTTGAGAAACAGGCTGAAGATCTTTTGCCTTGGCTGGGACTGGTTCCCACTTTATGTTTATACAGACCAAAGACACCAGTGCTTGCCAGATAGGAAGGAGGATGAGCTCTTTCTTGTCTTTGTTTGTTTGTTTGTGATGTTTGCACATGGATGGAAAACCTAACACATAGCTTAGAAAGGAACCGGGGGACGAGTTGAATGTGTTTTATTTCACAATTTTATCTGAAAAAAAATTCTTTCTTTTTAATTTCTTGTCAGACATCATAACTAGTATTTGTGGGATCTGTAAGTCATTGGATAAGCACACCAATACACCACACTTCACGGAGGTCATTACTTTGTATTACTGCAGTAATTGTCATTTAAATGTCACCATTGAGTGATGCAACTCAGTGAGGGGAATGACAACATAGGAATATTTGAGGGGTGTTGTGTTTAGTGGAAAATATTTTTATGTGAATGCCTTGCAAATTTGGTAGAGGTGGATATGTAATTTAAATACACCCCCATTCATTTGTTGTGCTTACCTGTATGTAGGATTCCAACGGAGACACATAGCACTAAGCAGCATCCAAATCTAAGCATTAACATTGTTTCTCAGGGAAGTGGAAACAAAGCCAGAGAGAAGAGGACTTGGTTGACTGGGGGCGGGGCAGGCTGGTGTCACATAGGCACCGGCACAGTCGTTAACTTTATTTATGGTTCTAACCAGAAAAAAAAAAAATGGACCGGAAGCAGCTGAGTTCCAATTTCTTCCGCTGTCTGAACTGATGAGTGGTTGCCGTAAACGCCACTGAGTCAGAAGGTTGTGCGTTTCGTTCACTGCCAGGTTACTGAAGCTTTGAAGCTGGTCTCAAAGGCCATCAGTAATTGCCCTGCCACTCCTCGACATGGGCAAAAGCAATCTTGCTGGTGGAATCGGCTCAGTAGGGGAAAGGGCTGCCTGTCAGTGCTGACTGGTCTCATCAAATGCTGTTGGAATAGAAACGAAGGTGACCCATTTAGTCATAGGATAAAAGCAAAGTGGGGCAGAAGGCTCCGGGTCACCTCCCAGAACAACAAAACTGGACTTGGAGTCAGGAACAGGGACCAGTTTGGATCACCAGACACAGTATGTACAAAGGGAACAGACGTTCTATGCCCAGTGTCCTAAATGTGCGCCACGTGAGGTAGGTATAAATGGTGCAGCATTTATGTGTGTTAGAGCCGGTGAAGTTGTCCCCATCTGTTGGTCACTGCTCTGGGTCATGAAGAATATTTCGACATGGACAGAGAAGAAATCATGCTAGCAGGGATGGGACTTGAGCATGGAGAGGAGGGGAGGGGAGACAGGGAAGGAGAGGAGGGGACAGGAGGGAAGAGGAGGGGAGGGGAGGGGAGGAAAGGGGAGACAAAGATGACAGTGTCCCAGGCCACCCAACTCTGTGGGTCTCATCTCTCAACTCCTCCCTACAAAGGTATGTTCAGAAGTCTTCTCTACTTTTCTAAAGAAAGTAATAGAAACACCTACTTGTTTCTTTAAGTAAATTTAACGCTGACTACCCGGCATGCTCAAGCCATAACGAAGAACTAAACTTTGAAAATCCTATTATCACTTTTAATTATAAATCACTCTCAGCCACCATGACAGCACAGAAACAAATCACATTGCAGAGGACTGCGGTCTCCCCGCACCTCAGCTTGATCTCTCCCAGTGCTTCTCCCTAAAGACTGGCCTGACAGCTAGCTCTGCAGTAACCACCCTGCATCTGGCCACAGTCTATCTCTGCCCCTCACCTTTCCCTGCCCGGCTGCTCTCTGGGCCCTGCAGGAAACTCATCTGTCATCAAGACAAAACTCAATCCGCCCGTCTGCCTTTGCTCATTGGGTAACCCCTTCCCAGGCTGATTTGTGGACGACTTCCTCTCTTCATCTCATCCTTAACCTCCTCACCTCGTCCTCCTCCGCCCTCTGAACTCCTGCACAGCTGACTGCCAGCTTGGTTAAAGCGCAACCAAAGCTAGCTCTTTGTCTTCATGCTGTCTCACGGGCCATGTCTCTGCGACAGCTCTAATTTGCTCTAGAAAGACGTAGTGTTATTTATTCTCTTGCCGAGAACACACAGCTCCTCAGGAATCTAGCCCATTACAGCCAGCATTTCTGAGACCCGACTCTCACACTCCAGCCCTTCCCTGTCCTATGTGTGTGGGCTGCCTTCCCTCTGGGGCTGCAGTAAGTCAGTGCCCCGCTGCCAGCTTTGCACTTGAGTCTTTAGAAAGTTTTTCTCGGAGGAACTAGTGTCTGCGGATCAGGGGCAGATAGCCCAGGGGCTTGCCAAGGGGCCCAAGCTGTGCTTGTCAATAGCAGGTCTGGTTGATTCTGACAGCCGCTATGTTCTTATTTATTCATCTGCAAAAGCTACAGAAATCCTTTCACATATTTCAATGAATAGGGAGAAGTCTAGGGTCTGGGGAAAGGAGCACCTGGATGTGAGATGCTCACGTGATCGGCACAGCGATGGGAGTTAGGAGAGTGAGGTGGTGAATCGGAGGAGAGAGTGTCTACGGGTCTGCAAGGACCAGCGGACATTCCCGCAGTGACCACTGCACTGGGCATGGAGGATGAGAGGAAGGATGAAGGGCTGAGGGAGGCTGGTTATGCTCATCACATGTGGGAAAGAAACCTTAAAGAATGGCTAGGAGCAGGGAGAGGCAAAGAGGATTGGATGCAGGCAGCAGAAAGTAGAGAAGGAGCCAAAAAAGGTCAAGATGGACATGCAGAAGCTAAGGGGGTGGGGGCGGGGCAGCCATTTTCTCTGTTACTGTAAGCTTCTTCACCAGAGCCTCAGCTAAGCAGACTCTGTTGTGGGGCAAGCATCACTGTCATAGCAACATTAGCTCCATCCCATCGAGCAGTTGCAGGAAATGAGGCTCCTGGTGAACAGAGGGGTAGATAAGAAGTCGGGGAGGGTGAGGATGGGGATCATTTTAAAGATTTACCTGCTGGGCAGTGGTGGCGCACGCCTTTAATCCCACCACTCGGGAGGCAGAGGCAGGCGGATTTCTGAGTTCGAGGCTAGCCTGGTATACAGAGTGAGTTCCAGGACAGCCAGGGCTACACAGAGAAACCCTGTCTCGAAAAACCAAAAACCAAAAAAAAAAAAAAAAAAAAGATTTACCCATTTTTATTTTATGTGTCTGAGTACTTGCATGCATGCATGTATGAGGGCATGACTGGTGCCCTCAGAGGACAGAAGAAGGCACCGAGTCCCAGGAATTAGGGCTACAGATGATTGTGGGCCACCATGTGGTGCTGAGAACCAAACCAGGTCCTGTGCCAGAGCAGCCAGCGCTCTTAACCGATGAGCCATGTCTTTAGCCACCAAGTTTGGTTTTTCTTTGAGACAGGGTCTCACTCTGTACCCTAGGTAAGAAGGACTTGCCTCTCATGTACTGAGATTGCAAGTGTGCATCACCATGCCCAACATGAACATGACTCAGGCATAAAACACATCATGGGCCACTGGCTGGGTGATCTTTAATGCAAGCGTGATCTAAAACAAGGAGGGTTCTTACAGTTTAACTTGATGGATGCTGGCATTTGGCTCGCACACAAAAGGACGAGATGGACACTTAGAACCTTCTCGTTCAGTGCAAAAGTTCTGCAGTAAACACCTGGGATCTGCCTCATTTACATGTATGTAAATACTGTTGCCAACTGCCTCCCACTTATTAATGGAAAGCTCCCTATTCTTAATTTGGTGCACCCTGCTCTAGCTTTGTATCTGGTATAAGTAGAGCCATGGTTTGTTTGTTTTGATTTTTTTTGTCTGTTTGTTTCCAGAGACAGGGTTTCTCTATGTAGAGCTAGCTGTCTGGGAACTCGATTTGCAGACCAAGTTGGCCTCAAACTCCCAGAGATCTACCTTGAGAGTACTGAGATTAAAGGTGTGTGCCACCACCGCCAGGCTGAGCCACTTTTAATAACGAGAGAATAAAGGATTTGAGGAATCAGAACTGTGAGGTGTGACCCACAGATGGGGCTCCATTTCTTAACTTATACCACTGTCTTCCATTAGGACTTGGAAATCTTCAGGGTTCTCAAGATAAAAATGACAGGACAGAAGTGCTTAGGGGCAGGCAGCTTCTGATGAGCCTTGCAAAGACCCACTTCCTTGAATTAACTCCCTCTGAGCATGGCTTAGACATAGCGACTTAAGTGAAGAATCAGAACCCACGGAGTGATGAGCAGCCTGGAAAAGAGCAGGTTAACTTCAACAGAGTTTCACCTCCATCTTGCCAGCATTTTCTCTCTTGCTATACTTCTGTCTCTTGTTTGCTTGACCTGATAAACCAAACTGGCCTCTTACCGATCCTTAGAGAGGCACGCATGGCAGTGAATTGACCAAGAGGTTAGGAGAAACTGGATCGTGACATGAGACGCAATAACAGTGCTTACAGCATTGGTACAGCCCCAGAGTAGCCCAGCCTGGATCCCCTCTTTCCTTAGAGACAGCAAAAGGACCAGAAAATGGGTTATTAATACTCTGTTCTTGCTGGCTTTAATTCTCTTGAGCTACGTTCCTTGATTTTCTAGTTTCCACTTTAAAGTTCAGTAGGCAAAAGTTTCTCAAGTCATTGTGATATGACAAAGTCAGGCTTGTGGTGTTGGGTTTACTACAGCAACGTCCAGCCAAGACCTCTCCAGGGACACTTCATGTAGGACAGGCGCTCTCCGGACCAACTCCTCCCTGTTGGTATGAGCGTTAGCTTCCTCCTTTGAACCAAATTCCCCACTCTTCCAGCTCCACACTTGACTTACTGTCCTGGGATTTGCTAAACTACAGCCCAGAAACAGTCCTTTGATTTTCCAGAGGTGACATTTTAGCTCATAGACAGTGTCTGCCCAGAGATGTAAAGCGGCCTAATGCCCGCATTGCTGAGTCCACTTGGTTCACATGTGTATGATTTGCTTCTTCTAACTGCTCTTTCATCTGGTGGTTTATAATTAAGGCATACCACTCTACATATGGGAGATTCCTAGGTGGAGTCTAGGCCTGATCTGAATAATAGTGAGACGTACCGTAAGTTGTCGTAGAGTGGTGTCCTGGCTAGTTTTATGTCAACTTGACACAAACTAGAGTTATCTCAAAGGAGGGAGCCTCTGTGGAGTCAAGGCCTAAGATCCGGCTGTAAGGCATTTTCTTGGAGATCAACGGGGAAGTGCCCGGCTCATTGTAGGTAATGACATCCTTGGGCAGATGTCCTGGGTTCTATAAGAAAGCAGGCTGAACAAGCCATGATGAGCAAGGCAGTTATCAGCACCCCGCCACGGCCTCTGCATCAGCTTCTGCCTCCAGATTCCCACTCTGATTTCGTCCCTGTCCTGTGTTCCTTGGATGATGAACAGCGATGGGGAACCATAAGCAAAATAAACCCTTTCCTCCCCAAGTTATTTTGTTCATTGTGTTTCAGCACAGCGTGTAACCTTAGGCTTTCACTCCTCCAGCACACAGCACGGGGCCAGAGTCTACAACCAAATAAGCATAAGACGGGCACAGAAGCATCATGGGATCGGGGATTAGAGGAATAGGTACATACTCATTTAATTCTACTTCAGTGTTATGACCCCCAAAAGGGGGAAGCTCAGAGTGCTATAAACATGCCAAAGATCCTTCTCTTGTAGCTATGGCAAATACTTGACAAAGACTACTTAAGGAAGAAAGGATTTATTTTGTTCATAGTTTTGAGGATACATGTAGAGGAGGCTTGGTGGCAGAAGCGAGAGGTGGCCACTGCATTGCATCCTTGCTCAGGATGCAGAGAATGATAATGCTGAAGCTTAGCCTGCTTTCTACGGGCTACTCGGTCCAGGCCCCCATCCCATGGGATGATACCATCCAGCGGCTGTCGGTGTTGTTCTTTCGCTCTCCAACAAACGTTCACCAGCAAAACCGAGGAGGGAGAGTCAAGGAACCATCTAAACAGCAATAATGGTTACAATTAGATATTTCAAATCCCTTCACCCTTTTTCTCCCCTGGTAGAGAGAATGCCCAGAGCATGGTGGGCTGTTAGAGATGGCAGACATCCCTTCTAAAAGATTTAGTTCAGATACAAAGTAGTCTGAAAAAACTTGTAGTAATGTGTTGAGACGGTCTCAAGGTCTGTTTGACGTCCTGGATCACATCCAGACCGAGGGAAAACTTGAAACCAGGGAGAGTTGCTTCCTCACGCTCCGAAAGAACCTGCCTGGCTCCCAAGGAAGATGCCACTACAGCCTCGACTCACCTTCAAAAGGAAGAATAAGAATTTTTCATATCTTTGATGAGCGTTCTCACGCAGCACCTGCATTCAGTGCATGGCTTATGTGCTCTGCCAAGGACATAGCAGCTTTCACTACACCAGAGAGCAGACGCCACTGGTCAAGCTGCTTGCTGTGCTACCTGTCTGTGCTTGCCCACTACACAAGGGAAGCTCTGTATATATCTTGTTGGGTTCAGTGTGGAAGCTGAGAGAACTCACCGGAAGCTTAAAAAAGACAGCTTTATTTTTCTGCTCATGCAAGGAGGTGGCCAGTTTGGGGTCTGGAATGTGTCCTGAAGGGAGATTGTGCAAGTTTTAAAGGATGGGAACACAAAGCAAGGAGGATTAGAGTGAGCTGTTGCATTGACCAATCATATTTTGACACAAGGGCTTAAGCAAGGAAATTAACATTGGTAACTGGGTCTTATCCAGGTCACCTGGTGTGATAGTTTGTATTTGCTCAGCCTAGGGAGTGGCATTATTAAAAGGTGTGGCCCTGTTGATGTGGGCTTTAAGACCCTCATCTTAGCTGCCTGGAAGCCAGTATTCTGCTAGCAGCCTTCAGATGAAGATGCAGGACTCTCAGGTCCTACTGTACCATGCCTGTCTGGATGCTGCCATGCTCCCGCCTTGATGATAATGCACAGAACCTCTGAACCTGTAAGTCAGCCCCATTTAAATGTTCTCCTTTTGAGACTTGCCTTGGTCCTGGTGTCTGTTCACAGCAGTAAAACCCTAACTAAGACAGATGCAGGACACTAGAGAAACTTCTTTAAGAAAAATGGTGGTGACTAGGTCAAGCTGATGGAGTGACCCCTCTCATGACCTTTCGCAGGCCAGCTTCCGTCCTGACTGTTTTCTGACCTTTTCCCATTTTCCTCTTTTTGCTGATCAGTAGTTTGTGGGGCAAATGGACCGTACCACCAGACAGAAGAACTGGTATGGTTGAAGCAGGTTCAAAGCCCCTGGGGATCTCAGAACTGAGAGCGGCAGGCGTTGGAACCAGCACCCTGCTAAGCTCTACCTGTCCTGGAACATGAAATCATGACACCCCATGGGGAGAATCACGGTGACCGGTCACATAAAAACCCTGAGTTCTCCATGCTAATGAGGTATCTAGGTAGACTCCGAGAGTTTAGCCAATGAGCTTCCCTTCCCAGGCATTCCTTCCTGCAAAAGTTATTTAATCCCTGGTTCACCCTGAGTGAGACTTATATACTCATATTCACCATAAAGATAAAGCAGTTTGAACAAGCAAGGACCGTCTCCTTCATCAAGGATCATCATGGGGTGTGGGAGGCTTTGTTGTAAAGGGCTGCACCTAAATCTCCCTGAGAAGGCCTTCTCTCCTTTAGTCCATCCGGACTTTCAGCACTCACTTGGAACCAAACAGGATTTCACCCAGTCTGGGGCTCAGCCATGCCCTTCCTGCCTGGTGCTTAGGGGAAGTGCCGACTTGCCAACCCCCCCCCCCCCCCCCCCCCCCCCCCCCCCCGTTCTCAACTCCTCAAGGTTCCCAGTGGCTTCTGGGTACACAGGACATTGAGAAGCACAGCATCCTTCCACCCTAGACACAATGGTGTGATGGGGAAGGAAGGAAGCAAGAATGCCTATTTTCTTTGTACTGACTTGAGCCAAATCTCCTCTCGGAGAGGAGGGAGGGGAAGAACTGTAAGGAAAGCAGATGGGGGGGGTGGACAAGGAAAGATAAGGAAGAGGAGTGTCCTAGTTTCATTTCTGTCACTGTGAAAAATCACCGACTAAAAGCACCTTGAGGAAGAAAGAGGTTTGTTTGGCTTACAATGCAAGGTCGCAGTTCATCTTGAAAGGAAGTCAAGGCAGGAACTTGAGGGAGGCCATTTTGGTATCCCATGCAGCTTTACTTTTGACTAAGGAACTCAGATTATATACAAGTACAAGACCCATAAAGGATGCTGCTTGCTAGCTCTCTTGAAGTCCTTTATTCAGCTAGCTTTCTTAGGCAGTTCAGGACCACCTGCCTAGGGATGGTGCCGCCCACAGTGGAATGGACCCTCCTACATGGAGCAACAGTTAGGACAATACCACACAGACATGCCCGTGGACTAATCTGATCTAGGCCGTCAAGTCAGTTAAAGGTGATCAGGGCAAAAGGAATCTCAGCAAGCAAACCAGGAAGATGAAAGGGAAAGGCAGGCAACACGGAGGGGGAAGAACCCTCCTGGTTTAAGATGCACATTCCATAAAGATGAAGAATGAGTGGGGCAACCTGTGCAGTAGCACACAGCAGTCTGGCGCTGGCCTATTGCTTTCTTCTGCTTGCTTTTGCTGGGTCACTTCAGTTAAAAATGCCTCTCCTAAAATAGAAAGAGGAGGTAAAATTTAAGTTCATCAATTTTAGCTTTTCATTATTTAATGCTTTGCTAGCTTCCTATTGCTGCTGCAGCAAAGTAAATGAACAGATAAATACAAATGTGACGAACTTGGGACTTAACTCAATATAAGCCGCAGTTTCTTGTAGTCCTCTTGGGATCAGAGGTCAAAAAAATAAAAGCAAGGACTCTCTCAATGTCTCTTCTAGGCCTTTTATGATTTCTAGAACTGATTGCTGATTTCCTCTTCCCTTTGTCTTCACAACTAGCAGTGGGAAGGAGAAGTTCTTAGACCCAACCTGCTTTGGCTTCTGTGTCTTTCACTGACTTTTCAACCCTATCCCCCACTAAGTTAATACTGGGCCCACCTGGACCATCTAGAATCTTTAAACCTTCATCTATCTATCTATCTATCTACCTACCTACCTACCTACCCACCTACCTATCATCTATCTATCTGTCTGTCTGTCCATCCATTTGTCCATCAATCTACCATCTATCTTCAATCTATTATCTATCTACTTATTTATTTAGATACAGCTGGATAAAACCATCTATTTATCTCTATCTATCTATGTACATATTTGTCATCTGCCTTTTCATCTGTCTGTCTATATTATCTATTTATAATCAATTTGTCTATCTATCTATCTATCTATCTATCATCTATATACCTATTTATCATTTGCCTGTTTATTTATCCATCTGTCAGTTTAAATCTATCATCTACTATAATCTATCTAGCTATAATTTATCTGTCTATCTATCTGTCTATCTATCATCTATCTATAATTTATCTGTCTATCTATCATCTATCTATGATCTGTCTGTCACCTGGCTATCTATCTATCATCTATCTACCTATCATCTATTATCTATCTATCTATAATCTATCTGTCTATCTATAATCTGTCTACCTATCTATCTATACTATATGGGTCTATCTACCTATAATCTTTATGTCTATCTATAATCTACCTATCATCTATCTACCTATCATCTATTATCTATCTATAATCTATCTATCATCTGTCTGTCTATCATCTGTCTGTCTGTCTGTCTATCATCTACCTATCATCCTCCCTATACAGCTACCCTAACCAGCTGTCCTAGTCAGGATTTCTATTCCTGCACAAACATCACGACCAAGAAGCAAGTTGGGGAGGAAAGGGTTTATTCAGCTTACTCTTCCATGCTGCTGTTCATCACCAAAGGAAGTCAGGACTGGAACTCAAGCAGGGCAGGAAGCAGGAGCTGATGCAGAGGCCATGGAGGGATGTAATTTACTGGCTTGCTTCCCCTGGCTTGCTCAGCTGGCTTTCTCATAGAACCCAAGACTACCAGCCCACAGATGGCACCACCCACAAGGGGCCCTCCCCCCTTGATCACTAATTGAGAAAATGCCTTACCGCTGAATCTCATGGAGGCATTTCCTCAACTGAAACTCCTTCCTCTGTGATAACTCCAGCTTGTGTCAAGTTGACACAGAAGCAGCCAGTGCAGCATCCATCTTCCTTCTTTCCTTCCTTCCTTCCTTCCTTCCTTCCTTCCTTCCTTCCTTCCTTCCTTCCTTCCTAGACAGCTATCTGCCCTCTGTTTAGTGTGTATGGGTGTTTTGCTTTCGTACACATTTGTGCACCACGTTCATGCTAGGTGCCTGTGGCGTCCAGAAAAGAGCACCAGGATCCTCTGAAACTGGAGTAACAGTCCATTATAAGCTGCCATATGGACTCTGGAAGCCAAATCTGGATCCTCTAGAAGAGCAGCAGCTAGTGAGTGCTCTTTATTGCTGAGCTATCTCTCCAGCTCCAGGTAATTCTTAAGTGGGGAAATTTTAAATTCAAGTAATTACCAGCCTTAATTCTACAAACAGTGTGCATGTGTATATAGTTGCTATTAATACTGTTATTATTATTTAGTGTGTGTGTGTGTGTGTGTGTACCATGGACCACATATGAAGGTCAGAGGACAATTGACAGTGGTCAGTTCTCTCCTTTTACCATGTGGTTTGAGGAGACTAAGTGTTGTGTTTTATAAAAATATAGGAGAGAAAGAATATATTTGGTGGATGTGTAGTCAGGAGTGAGGGAAGGGGGTGCCTCTGTGGGCCCATGCTGAGGCATCCCTTCCCCCTGAGGGACCAGCCATAGGATGGTATAGTATAGAATAGAGTTTATTCAGGGCATGGGGAGGGGAGTTGAGGGGGTAGGGACAGAGAAAGACAGAGAGAGAGAATAGAGGAGTAGAAGCCAGCCATGAGTGTGGGGGGGGAGGGGAATGGGGAGAAAGGGGGAACAGGAGCAAGGGACAGAGCAGGAGCGTGCTCGTGTGTGTGTGTGTGTGTGTGTGTGTGAGTGAGAGAGAGAGAGAGAGAGAGAGAGAGAGAGAGAGAGAGAGAGGAGGGAGCAAGCAGCCCCTTTTATAGTGAGTCAGGTACACCTGGCTGTTGCCAGGTAACTGTGGGGCGGAGCCTAGAAGGAATGACAACACCAAGCACAGCTCACCAGGCTTAGAATCAAGTGCCCGGACCATCTTGCAAACCCCATCTGTAAAGTTAATGTCCTTCTGATATGCCACCTAACATTCTGGACTTTTTAAGATTTGGACATCAGAGTGCTCATAGTCAATGGACCACAAATACTGTGGACCTCATAGGAACCACATGCTGTCCATCTTTTCCCTAGAGTGCTGGTTAGTTTTTGTCAACTTGACACAAGTGAAGGCCACTGGAAACAGAGAAGCTCAATGGATAAAAATGCCTCTGTCAGATTGGGGTCTCTGCAAACGTTTTCTTGATTAATGATTCATATGGAAGGGACCCATCCACTGTGGGCGGTGCCACATCTTAGCAGGTGCTTTAGGTTCTATAAGAAAGCAGGCTGAGCACAGGAGGAGCAAGCCAGTATGCAGTGCTCCTCCATGGCTTCTGCTTCAGTTCTGTCCTGCAAATTTCAACCTCGAATTCCTGACCTGACCTCCCTTCACAATGGACTGTAAGATGTAAGCTTAAATAAACCCTCCCATCCCCAAGTGGCTTCTGGTCATGGTATTTCTCATAGCAACGGAAGACAAATTAGGTTGTTTAGTCTTCTTGAAAACCAAGATCTCTGAATATTGGTTGTTTTCCTCTTAACGGTGTGCTGGAAACAGAATAATCTGTCCTTGCTTACAGATAAGCACCAGGGAAAGCAGGAATGTTAAACACGCAGGGTTGGCTCCCCAGCAGAGGTGTACTCCTGTGTTTCTCCCGGAAGGCTGAGAGTGGATGTAGTTAATAGCAGGATGATCTGTGCTATCTGTAGGGCCAGGCCACACCCACAATCCTCAGACTCTTATGATTTTCCCAGACTGTCCCTCCCTAGACCTTTATCTTGAGCATTGTTTCTCCATTAACAGACCACATCCTTAGTGATGTCACATGGACTTTGGAGCTTGGTGATTCTATGACGATCGAGACCACACCAGATCCTCCCTTAGATCCTCAAGTTTCAGGAGCCATTCTTTTTTTTTTTTTTTTTCATACTTTTTTTACATTTCAAATGCTTCCCCCTTTCCAGACCCCCCCTTTGGCCCCCCCCCATTTCCCCCCCCCCCCCCCCGTCCCCTGCCACTATGGGGGTATTCTCCCACCCACCCTCACACTCTCGTCCTCCCTCCTTGGCATTCTCCTATACTGGGGGATCTAACACCCTCAGGCCCCCCTGATGGCTAACAAGACCCTCCTCTGTCGCATTTGTGGCCAGCACCATGGGTCCCTCCGTGTGTATTCTTTGGTTGGTGGATCAGTCTCCAGGAGCATCGGGAGGTCAGGCCAGTTGCCACTGTTGCTGCCTCCCTGGGGCTGCACACTCCCTCAGCTCCTTCAGTCCCTTCTTCAGGAGCCATTCTTATGGAAGAGGTCACATATACTTTGCAGAAGACTTTTGACATAGTCATGCCCTAAGCTTGATTGTGATAATTGTCACCAGAAAACCTTTTCCCTCCTAAAGGTGTACTATACATACTATAGCTTAAATAAACTGCCCAGTGTCAGACTTTGAAAGTTTAAGCCAACAGTGGCTACAAAGTCATGTTTTAACTGGATTCTCTTCTTGCCTCCCATTTGTAGAAACCCCTGGCACAGACCAAGGACGAAATGGATACATTGTTTTTGCAAAATAAAAGTACCACACATTTCAGCAAAGACAGAGTCCCACCCACAGGAAGCACTGCATACCGTCAGCAAGCCACCTGGCTCCTCCGGCTTCGCACTAGCCTGCAGTGTGGCTCTGTGTCCTAGCCCTGGAGGCCGTAATGGAGGACCAGTGTACACACCACAGTCAGGGGCTCAACCATTTGTTTTGGTCAATTTAGTGATGACTGTAAATTGGAAGGCTGTCATGCAAAATGATTCCCTGGCTACACATTTGCCTTTCTAGTCAGTGCTACACCGTTGCAGCCACTGCTCCCAAGCAAGTGTGGTCTAAAGTCACACACTGGCTAGACTTCAGTCAGCAAGAAATGCCTTAGGCTGGCTGGGTTCGGTTTTGTCTCTTTACAAAGTTGACATCAAATCTTAGAAAGCTTGAACGGAAATCATGAAAGAGTAATTCTCAAAGAGAATAATAATTTCTGCTCATTGTTTCTCTGAGCTGTCTTCTGATTGTTACTTTAAACTGGTAACAAGTGCTATTTCCCTGACTACACAAAACTTCCACTCACAGTGAGCATAGTAAACACTTTCTGTGAGAGAGCTAGAGATACAGAAGAAAGCAAAGAGACAGTAAGAGAGAAATTTATGGGTGTATACTAAAAATGCCTTTTAGAGTACTTCAACCAGCAAGTGTCTGTAAAAATCCTTCCCTGTATATGAACTTTGAGGGGCATACTAAGGGTATTTTCTGTGCTCTGCAGAACAATTTTCATTGTGAGTGTTACAAACAAGACAACTAAAGATAAATTCACCTGATGTTACATGACTGGTAAGTGTCAGAGGGTCATGCATGACCCCTAGGATACCTGAGGCTAAAATCCTTGCCTGCTCTAAGTAGCTCACTGAACAATCACCCCAATGCCTGTATGGCAAGCAATGTTGATGGAACATGTAGAATTTCCACTGTTGACAGCCTGAAGCCACCTAGCTCCCTGAACAGCATTAATGATCTCCACTTCACAATTTATGACTTGACTGCAACACCAGACTGAGTCCCAAGATGTAATTCTAAATCTACCCCTTGTAATGGGTGTACATCTTTTCTTCTAAAATGAAGCCACAGGGCTAGTAAAACTATGCAGTGGGTAAAGCCACTTGTCACCAAGTCCCGTCATCCCAATTTGATCTCCCAAATTGTCCCCTGAGCTACACACACACACACACACACACACACATACACACACACTCACACACTCAGTAGCATGTGTGCCTCCTCTGCCTGAGCAGGAATAAATAAATGTAATTGAAACAAATAAACAAAAGGAAGCCATGAATTATTTAGTAAGAAATGAGGAAATGAAGCAAAAACAAAGAGGGAAGAAATGAACTGAGCAAAGAAAAAAGATACAAAATAGAAACAGGGAATCACTCAATCTTGTACAAAAATAGCAAGCACAAAAAGATCCTGCTCACACACTGCTTGCCAGGGAAGACTAGAGAACGGAGAACACTGCTCTGCAAAACTCGGGATCTCTGATTTCCCATTATTTACTTAGCCCCTCTAGATCACATTCTCTGGGGGAAGGTGTCTTTGAACTCAAATTCAGCATTTGATCAAACCAATTAAAACCACTAATTAAATCCAAACAAAGTCAAGACCAACAATAGCCTAAATAGTGGGGGAAATTCCTTTTGTGAATTAAACTCATTTAGTAATAAATTCATTCCTAAAGTTAGATGGTCTCTTTTCCATTAAAGCTTTGCAAGTTTTTAGTTTATGGGAAGATGTCAGTGACAGAAATCAGTTTTCCTGAGAGACTGGTTTTTTTTTTTTTTGGTCTAGGAATGTGCATCGGAAGATGTCAGTGACAGAAATCAGTTTTCCTGAGAGACTGTTGGTTTTTTTTTTTTTTTTTGGTCTAGGAATGTGCATCGAAGCAGTAAGACACATAGTCTAACACCACACAAAAACCTTCCCTGAGGTATGGCAGGTCAGCATTTTCCCAGGTCTGTACAGGGCACAGCTAGGCTGCTCTTGGACCCATCCCTTCAAAATAGGGGGTCTCTCAAACTTATCTTACCTCTGTAAGCAGCTAGTATATTTAGGGGTCACAGCAATATTGGTTATGTCTCTGTGTGTGTGTGTGTGTGTGTGTGTGTGTGTGTGTGTGTGGTGTATTCACTAATTCACATAATTCTATGTACATATTCATTTTCCGAGAGAAAACAACTCCGGTAGGCCTGCTCTTCTCTGTTCTGGTGCTCTTTCCTTCACAAGGCTATTTCTCTTCCAAAATTGTTGTGGACATTCATTTTATTATAGTAAGGAGCAGAAACACACAGGTTATGGGAGACAAAAGACAAACTAGACTCTGAAATTTCTCGGAGGTTCTAGACCACAAAAAGCATCCAGATAGTAGCACAGTCACCCACTTTGCAATATAGCCCTTAAACATGGCAGCTGCCAGTTGAGGGAACAGGAGGTCCTGGCTTGAGTAGCAGCTTCAGGGCCTTCATCATAGCAGACTTGGGTATCACATGCACCCACAGGAAAGATTTTGTCCCCCTCTCAAATTATTCTCATCCATACCTTGTCCTCCTGTGAGATTAAAAAAAGAGAGAGAGAACTAAATTCAGAGTCTTCGTGACAGTGAGGTACCAGGAAGTATCCGGAGCATTTGGTTAGGCCAAAAGGTGGTGGGGCTCACAGGGACAGGGACAAATAATTGAAACCACAGATAAAGATAAATACCACTGACAGAGGAAAAGGAAATTAACGCGCCCCTCCCCCCTCAACAAAGGCTGGGTAGCCATGTACAATCAGGAGACTTAGAGGAAGTAGTTTGTCCTTATGCATGCTGTGTGTGTGTGTGTGTGTGTGTGTGTGTGTGTGTGTGTACATGCACACATTCATGGAAGTCGAGGAGCAGGGTAAGGGAGAGGAGACTGAGTCTATCAGAAAACCTGAGGTGTTAGCAAACTGTCTTGCAGGTTGACTGTAAGAAAGGCCTGCTATGGAATGGCCTATGTTGTTTTTTTTTGTTTTTTGAAAGAACAAAGAAATGAAGAAGCAAAGGATGAATGTAGCTGTGAAGAGACAAAGAGGGAAAGCAGAAGACCTTGTCTGCCCACAGAGCCCGACGTCTTCGCCCTCCTGCTCTCTGGGGAAGTTGTTGGCTCTTGTTAAAGCTCTCCGATGTGTGTTCCGCGGGGTTTATAGAGTGGCGACCTCCAAGGCGCTCTCTTTGTTTTTGAGGTAGGGGCTCACTGTGTGGCTTTGCTTGGCCTTAAATCCAAAATTTGCCTGCCTCTGCTTCTCAAGTGCTGGGATTAAAGCTGTGCACCACCACACCTCGATTTAATGTGTGTTTTAAAAATTCATTTTACATCCTGATTGAACCTCCCGCTCCTCCCAGTCCCACCCCCACACCGTTCTTCCTCTTCTCTTTAGAAAAGAGGTGTGCCCCCTGCCCCATGGGTACCAACCTTCCCCGGCATAGATAGCTGCAGCAGGTCTAAGCTCATCCTCTCCACTGAGGCCAGACAAGGCAGCCAGCTAGGGGAAAGGGATCCAGAGGCAGGCAACAGAGTCAGAGACAGCCCCCACTCCAATTGTTAGGAGACCCGCATGAAGACCGAGCTGCACATCTGTTATAAATGTGTAGAGGGCCTGGGTCCAGCCCCCGCATGCTCCTTGGATGGCGGCTCAGTCTGTGAGCCACCGTGGGCCCAGCTTAGTTGACTCTGTGGGTCTTCCTTTGGTGCCCTTGACTTCTTCATGCTTTTTAACATGGAGATTTTCTTAATAGAATGGGCTGATACTCTTACTATTGAAAGGCTTTGTTGTGTTGGTTACGTGTATGTATCTGTGGGTTGTTTTTTTTTTTACATCTTCAAATTCTCGACTTTTCCCTCTGTCCACACGTTTTTCATTGTTGCCATACTGAGACAAGCCTATTCCTCATTCTCTGTGCCGATCACCTCTTAAAATTGGCCTGTGTGCTACATTCCTGGTCTACACAGCCCTTGCTTTCTTGTTTACAGTTATTTATGTGCATATGCTTCCTAGATACAGAATGTCCTTAGGGCAGGAGCTACATCTTAGCTTTCTATTGTCTGATCAGTACACAACCAAATGTTTAAAGATGAGTTCAGAGACCTGACCTTGCTCTGAGGTCCAGGATGGCCTTGAACTTGTGATCGGCCTACCTCAGAAGAGATCTCTCTCTCTCTCTTCTGAGAGCTGGGTTACAGGATTGTGCCATTGGGCTTGACTTTGGATGTCTGTCATTTTAAACCCTGTTCACAAAACTCACCCAGAGATTCGGCTCCCCTATTCATCTCTTCTTGTCCCTACTCTTCCAGCTTTTCTATTTCCACATCCCCTAAATTCTGGAAGAAATCGGCCTCTATTCTTTTTAGCAATTTTATGGCCCCTGTTTCATTAAATAATTCTCTTAGTCCTTCAACACTGTCACCCATTGTAGCCCTCTACTCAGCCTACCTCAACTGATTTATCCGCAGAACTCGGCAGTGTCGCTGTGCACAAACCATGTGACTGAAGACCACTGCTTGCCTCACGCCAACACCTAGGACCCGACAAGTATCACATTTGCCTTTCTACGTCCAATAGACCATTACTTTGGGAGAACGGGAATATAACTTTTACCCCAGACCACTAGTTGAAAATAAAAATGTTAATAGAAAAAAAGATTGTGTTAAGCAAAAAGAGATGGACCATGGGCCAAAACACCCAGGTCATTCAGAAACCTACAAACCCAGTTTAAGGATATGTTGGTTCTGGTTTCTCTGATTTCCTGGGAGCAGTGAGGGGACCTTCTGCTTTTTAGAGCCCTGTCCATGGCCTGACTTAATTTGAATGCATACATGTGGACTGAGCAGTTCTGGTTCTCTGTAACTTGCTTGTCAACGAGGGAAGAAAGAGGTCATATTTAGTTTAAGAAATGAGTGGATTCCTCCTCCATCATGGACCCCACAGGCTCACAGAGATCGGGAAGAATCAGTTTGAGTCTGAAGGCTCCCATAGGAGGAGCCTTGAGTCCGTTTCTCCCATAGGCTCATGTTTTGGGCACTTGGTGGTGGTGGTGGGGAACCGTAGGGAAATGGAATGTAGCTGGCAGATGACATGGGCACACAGGTATTCCCACCTCTTGTATTGGTGTACCTGTCTCCTACCCGATGCACTGTGAGCTTCTGCTTCATGCTCCGGCCACTACAAGTACGTAACATGTAAGGCTACAGCCACAGTTACCACGCCTTCCCGCTGGACTCGACAGGGACAGGTCTCTGCCACCTTGAACTGAGGTGAGCGCCTTGTCTGTTGTTTCTACAGGTATTTTGTCAGAGCGAAGCGGACAGTGAGATTGATGGTAGCAGTAGGAAGTCCTATGCAAATATTAATTATTGCTAATATCCCTCTAAGACAAATCAGGTCCCAGGAGTAACAGAAAATGCCCATGTATTTAGAGGCCAAGGTCATGGTTAAATTTACAAGCTAAGTCCAGACTATAGCGTACTGATGTAAGCAGAGTAAGAGGTAAAGAGAGGTATACTGTAAAATCAAAGCCACCTAAGAGCGTCTCTGCACTTAAGAGAACGGCACCCACACTCACTCCTTCAATAAAATGTATTGCTTACTTATGTGCGTGTGCGCGTACTCGCAGGACAGGAGCGTGATTTCTGAAGTTAACAAAATGTAAAATCATGGTTTCTTGTCACCCAAAGCAAACTGCTGGTTTTATATAAAATCATTAGTGCCTCTACATCCGAAGGACAGCAAATATTTAATTATTAGACTAGTAATAATGGTGTATATATATATATGTATATATATATATATAATTAAAATTAACTTATGTGAGTGGGGACTCCACCACCACACGGATAAAACACATGAAAGGTAACTGAAGATAAGACCACTGCATAGAAACAGAATGACTACATTGGGTTATTTACAAAGGAAAACATTCTGTTCTTGGGAACAACAGGGGTAAACCCGAAGACACAGACACGATGTGAACTGTCCTGGCTTAGCTGCAGTAAGCCAGGCACTCGAAGGTAAAGGCTATCTCATTGACAGACAGAATGGTGGTTTCCAGGGGCGTCTGTGTGTCCAAGGAGGACAAGTGGGCCAGCATGAGGTGTCAGGAAGAATAAACAAACAAAAGTAGTGAAGGCAGCTTGTGTGTGTGTGTGTGAGACACACAATTAAACCCTTTCTGTAACCTGATGAACTTTATTTTTAAGAACAAATTTCAAAGTTTGGAAAATTATTAAGGTATTTTACACAAGCATCCAGTACAAGTTCTAGACAGTCTTCGTTCTCGGTTTTGACAATTATAAACAATGGTACCCTGTGAGCAGATGTCTACTGCAAAATAAAATCAATCTGGAGTATGAAAAAATATAGATGGACCCCGCATGTCATTCTGAACTCATAGAAAGCATGTTGTGGACTGGGAACAGTCCGAGCACATTCACTTCTCACTTGTTGCTTACAGACCATGTGTGCATACGTGCGTGTGTTCATGCATGTGTTTAGTGTATACTGGTGTTTTTCCTGCTGCCTGTGGAGGCCAGAAGAGAGGGCGTCAGATCACCAGGAAGGATCTGAAGTTACAGAGGGTTGTGAGCCACCACGTAGGTGCTGGGAATGGAACCTGGATCCTCTGGAAGAGCAGCCAGTGCTTTTAAGTGCTGGGCCATCTCTCCAGCCCTTACTTTGTATAGTTTTACATGTTTTCATTTCTCCTGGTTTTTCAACCACAGGACTTTCCTTATTTTGTTGCTTCAAAGTTATGAAGAAGTCCAAATTTTACAAAAAAAAATAGCCTGACCTTCCTTTACCCATTGCCCCACATTAGTAAACACAGGATGAAGGTTCTCATTCAGTTTCAGAGTGCATATCCATGGCGCCAACCTTTCAGCACTATTAATGGCCAATTCTTTAATATGCACGCCCTAAAAAATGAAGATTTAAATAATAAAGCACCATCATCAAAAGTTAACATTAAAATATGTTTATTTCAAGCCAGGCATGGCAACACACCCCTTTAATTCCAGCACTTGGGAAGGCAGAGGCAGGGGATCTCGAGTTTGAGGCCAGCTTGGCCCATAGAAAGAGCACCAGGACAGTCAGAGAAACCTGTTTTCGAAAACCAAGACTATTTCATTTTACATGTATGGGTATTTTGCCTGCATTGGTGTCTGTGCACCATGTACGTGTGGTGCCTGCAGGGGCCAGAAGACAGTATCAAATACTTTGGGATTGGATTTATAGCAGGTTTCAAGCTTCCAAGTGCATGATAGGAACTCAATCCAAGTTCTCTGCAAAAGCAGCCAGTGCTCATAACTGCTGTCCTATCTCCCTAGGCCCCCAAAGGAACAAATTCCACACATTCACTGTTCATTATATATGTAAGTTTTTACCCAGGTGTCTTTGACCAAATGACGATCTAAAAAGAGCTTACACATAACTGATAGCTATCTTTAATTTTCATGTTTTCCCTCATTTTAATTTAGATAAGTAAAAACTTGTAAGATTCATTCATTTTCATGTTTTGCATGCATGCATGTATGTATGTGTAGCACATGCATGCCTGGTGCCAAGGTCCCCTGAAACTGGAGTTATGGATGGCTGTGAACAGTGCACCACAGGAGTCTAGGAATCGAACCCAGGTCCTATGCAAGGGCAACAAATGCTCTTAACTGTTGAGTCCTTACTTTCAAAAACTAGGGTTATTTGTCCTGTAGAACCATCTAGTTGATTCTGCTCCATTAGAGACTCACTGGGCTTCTAAGTCCAGTTCTTTATACTTCACAGGCAGTGGTCTTCTGTTGCATGAAATGTGAAGTCTAGCCCGGAGTCCAGGTGTTGTCAGTACCATCTGTGAATTAAACCCCCTCTATCCATCAGTACTTTATCTAATGGTTCATCTGTGAAGAGGTCTAGCTTCATTACATTAGCTGGTGTAAATGTTACCATTCTATCGTCATTTCTGGATTACTAAGCTGAAATTATTCAATCAGAAAATCCCCCTGCAGGCATCCATACTCTGAGGTAGTCGGTGTAAAGGCAGGATAAATACAGCAGCTGGATCTTTCTCACCTCCAGTCCACAGAGGGCCATCATCCGCTGGTTCCATTAAAACAACTGAAGTTAAAATTCGGTGTGCTGTTGCCTCTTTGAATGCTTAAACTTGGGACAGACACAGCAGTGACGCCTGCGTGTATGGGTAGAAATTCTCCTTAAGGCAGTCCGACACATCCACAACTCCATGAAGCTCCTATAGGTCTTCTGTAAACTTACAAACATCCCTGGCTGTGCCATTCGATTTGATGGAAATAATTTCTTTTTTAAATGTAATATTATGTAATTCAAGAAGGACTAGACAGCAGAGAAGTTGAACTTTTGGTCCGCCTGTCTCTCCCTCTCAAGTGCTGAGATCATGGTGTACACTACTATGTCCAATAAACTTTTAAAAGAAGGGTGCAACTGTTGACAAAAGAAAGGGGTTTTTAATCTCAAATAAAATCACAGTATCAACGGTTTCGGGATTGAGGACCCTGCAGAAGCCTCCTGAGTAGAACTTGGGTTTGAATAAAAAACACAAGTAGGCCAGGGATGATTTAACTGGAAAAGTGTGTTCTCATTAGCACATAAATACAACAGTGGCTTAAAAGATTCAACATATATCTTTACTGCCCAGAGTGTATCAGGTATCAAGTTAACACAATGTATCTCCTGGGATAAGATTTATTCACTTGCTAAAAGTGAAATGGATGCACGTCTTTAATCCCAGAACTCAGGGAGGCAGAGGCAGGTGACTCTCTGTGAGTTCAAGGCCAGCAAGGGCCACAAGATGAAACCCTGTCTCAAAACGGAAACAAACAGAAAAAGGAATGCAGTTAGGATTGTATTCAGACTCAAAACGGAAACAAACAGAAAAAGGAATGCAGTTAGGATTGTATTCAGACAAGTCGTACACCCTTAGTTAACAATATGTTCGTTTGTTTCTAAAAATAAAGAAAAAATAATTAGCCAGGCGGTGCGTACTTTTAATCCCAGCACTTGGGAGGCTGGCACGTGGATCTCCGAGTTTGAGGCCAGCCTGATCTAGAGTTCCAAGATAGTCAGGGCTACAGAGAAATCCTGACTTGAAAAAAAAAAAAAAGAAGACAAAAATGCTTTTTCATTTACTAGCACATTTTAGGTATCTTTCTACAGCTGATCACAGTACTGCTACACTAGGGTTACATGTTACTGCTGAGTGACTTTTCAAATACACTTTGAAGATTCAAAGAGTGGCCTGGGAATATTCAAAGTGAAGAAAACACCCAGACCTTCTTATTATTCAGCCAGAAAGCAGCCGAGTGCTCACCTAACACCGCAGCAGCTTTGTCCAAGTGGTCTGAGCTGTCTTGTGGACACTGGGCACAATGGCATCCTACAAAACACTGATTTCCACAGCAATATATAACCAATTATATTATAATAAAACTAAGAATTTGAAATCAACTCAAAGTCAGTGGTCTAGTTTCAGAAAATGTTTGGTGGTGAATAGAGAAAAAACTTTTAGAACACACACGCATATTTATATAGCACATATACTAATATATGCATTATGTGATAATATAATACAAATATATTAGCATATATGAATATATAGTGTGAATACTATATGTATCAACATATATAACTTATATATTAGTACAACTCAGGAAACATTGTTACCAATAAGTACTAACTACAGCTGTCTCAGGATTCCAGGTAACACACAGAACTCACTCAACTACTCCAAGTGACACTGAGCTCTCCGTAGCTTTTACCATGTGAATGCCAATTGAGCAGGTCATCAATGTTTTTACCCATCCACATTCTGATTCTTAGTCATTCCAGTCATATTTTCTTGTCCCTTGGGGGCAGGGATCCAGCTGTACAGCTACTTTGCTTCCACCACAGTGCCTAGCATGGGATCTGACAGAGACACTCAGTGAATTTTCATTAACCACACAAGTGAACTTTAACATTCTTATTTAGTGACTAGTGGCACCAATGTCTTTTTAGATTTTGTGATATAAAGAAAATTCTGCTTTTGGATAGCATTAACACAGTATAATTCATTTTTGAGGATGATCGCTCCATTTGCTTTCTGGATGCAGAGATAATGGGGACTGACTGTTCGGTGAGAGGGTCTACTACCTCCTGTCAGGTTATCATGCAGGCAGTGGGATAATCAACAGACGGAGGAAGTACAGTTATGAAATCACATAGCCTTCTTGGCATCCGTGTTCTACACTCAAGAGCTATTTTCTGCTCTTAGGTACTTTTGGCAATGTTTTGGGGGGCTATTCTACAACACAAAGATGTGTTCCACACCAGCCAGAAGGTGATTATATGCTAAAATGCCTTATAAATGGAATTTTTATATATACAATTAACGATCAGGGATGTTGGGGCATGAAGCAAAACTGTGTCCTAATAAGCTTTTCCACATGGTACGAACAGAACACCCTAAGATCCCTCTACTTCCAACTGGAGATGGCATTGACTAAAATGTCATCATCACAATGGCCTATCTATCCTCTCTTTGGTATCGTACTTGATTTGAGAAGGGCACTCAAAACACCATCTCATCCTTCCTACCAATGGCTTTGTACAACTACAAATTACTTGAAGGCCTGACAGTAGGCCTTTAACAGAAAAGTTAATTGCATTGTAAATGTCATCAATGCTGACTGTAAAGCTGTATTTCTGTTAGGTAAATTCACCCCGCTGGAAGTCTGTCAACGGTAAAAATAGCTGGTAGTTATCATTTGCAGAGACCTTAAAAGCGAACCGCTGAGTTGCTTCTAAAGCAAAAACAGAAATGTAAGTATGGGAGTAGGTTTCCCTTACGGCAGCAAACAGAAGCATATGGAAGTACTCACAGACGACTACACACGGATGTTCTCTGTGGGCAGCCTAATTTTAGAGGAAACTTACTTTAAAAGCTCAAGATGAAGTACAAAGGGAACAAGTTAGAATACAGGATGACGAGCAAAATTGACTCGCGGGTAGATGACAGCATCTGCCGGTTCACCGTAAAAATGTTACCCGTATGTAGTAGGCTCGTTTGCTTGAAGTTTTGGAAAACGAAAGTGTAGTACTATTAAATGTTACTATCCATTTCCCCCACAAATCAAGATTTACCATAGGCGACGTCGGGCTTACATCACTGAAAAAGAAGTATTTAAGAGTCCCGAACTTACATTGCTCTGCTGAGAAAGCAAGCCTAAAGCCAGTGTCGAAGTCTTGCCTGAATGTTGAAATTCCTGGTTCTCTACTGACCTTCCTACAGTGGGGTGGCCCCATCCCGACGAAGGTATATTAAGGATGGCTTCAAAGCTTAAAACTAAGCTTCATCAAAGCATTACGTCACTTTTGAATTACAAAAGCACCAAACTCCTATCGAAAGGGACAAGAGATCCAGTTCCTTTCAACATCTTTTTCTTTCGTGTATCTTTCTTAGACAAGAATTGCCAAAAAATAAAAAAAAAAAAAAGAGAGAGAGAAAGCAATCCTCGAAGTGCCACAGAAAATTTACCACACTGCATTAAAATCATAATGCACAAACCAAAGAAGTTTAGAAAAGCAAAGAGCTCTAACTTATATCACACTTCTCTTGAGAGGAGAAATAAAAGTAGAAAATACAGGTTTCTTCCACATCGAGTTCCGGGTAGTTTTCATTAATGATCCAAACTACACTTTCTCTACAAAACTTGTACTTTCCTAACAGAGGTCACAAATCAAACGCTATGTCATTAGACCTTAATACTCGGGTCTCTCGGAAGCCGTACTTCCAACTCTGATCTACCCGCCTTTAATAAAATGCAGACATAAAGAAGCATATTAACATAAAAGTCTAAGGCTGACCCTCCCCCACACCAGCATGGCTATTCGGGCTTCCAAAGTTAAACTAAAAGAAAACAAGAACAAAAATACAGCATTCGGTAAAAAGAATTTATTTAGCTTTATACATTTAAAAAAGATCCAAACAGTGCATTTAACTACAAACTCAACCCAGTTTTAAGGAGTTATAAACAACTAAAACCGAAACTCTACTTTGCTTTTTAGGCTTACATTTTAAAACTCTTAAACGTATCAGTCATATAGTAACCCAGATCCAAAACAAAACAAAACAAAAAAACCGTTAAGACATAAAAGTTTGCAATTCCAGCGTTGACTGCTCTGACCGCGACCGCAGTTGTGCATCGCCGAGCCGCTCGCCCACTCCGCCGTGCACCTCAAGAACGAAACCCAACAACAGACAAACTAAAACCCCGCACGAGTTAAAACCCTCCGAGGCGGAAAGTTGTGCCGCATCCTCCGCGGCTCCTCTCCTCCTCTCGGGGAGCAATCCCGAAGGCTTCGCTCTCCCCCGGGCTCCGGAAGGCGCCGCGGCCGCCGCCTCGGCCCGCAGCCCCTGCGGGAATGCAGGGAGCTAACGGTTTCCGCGCCGGCACGTCCCCGCGCCCCGGAAAACAAAGGGGATCCCCGGCCATTGTCCTCCGCGGCGCTGAGCATCACCAGCACTAGCAAGGCAGTAGCTTGCGCAGTTATCTCCACAGCGGGCAATGTCACAACCCGACCAACAGCACAAACTACTACCTCAGCCAGGGCCATGGTGTGGGAGCCGGCGGACCACGGGGAGCGCAGCGGCGCCTCGTCCTCCTCTCCGCGGCCGGCTGCGCACGCCGGGCGCCCCAGGGCGGAGGCTCCCTCCGACGGGCCGGCCGCGCCCTCTGCCCGAGCGGAGCTGCACCCGCCCGCTCGCCCGCCCGCGCGCGCCACGCCGCGGCTCCGACGCCGCCCCCGCCCGCCGCCCCCCGGAAGTCCCCGCGGACGCGCCCCGCACCCTCCGGGGGTACCCCGCAGCCCGGCACCGGCGGCTCCGCGCGCGCTCCTGCTCCACTGCGGCCGGGCGAACCATAGAGATCCCTTAAGGAGGCTGGCGCGTTCCCCCCACCACGTGACCGCCCCCCGCCGCCATCTTACATCCGGGGCCCCGCGCCCGCTCTCCGCCCGGGCGAGCCTCGGGGCTCGCGGGAAAGCCAGCCCCGGGTGAAGACTCCTGCCGCACGCCGGAGCCTGCCGGGACCTCGGGCTCGGCTCCGTCCGCTCGGCGCGTCGGGCGGAGCCCCGCTGCTCCCGGCGTGCGCCGTAAAGATGGCGGCGGACGGGCGGACCACGTTGCGCCCCGGCCGGCCGGGAAAGTTCCGGCACCTCCTTCCCGCTCTGGCCGCCCGGCCCGCAGCGCTCCACCCCGGCGCGGCCGCAGAGGCTCGCCGCAGAAACTGGCGGGAAAGCTGCGCCCGGAGAGCCTAGTGCGCAGGCTCCCGGCACGTGGGGCGCCTGCCTTCTCCCTATTATTAGGCAAGGTTTGGAAGACGGCCGACTGCAATGGGGCTTCACCTCCGCGTGGCCCAGATAACTTTTTCGTCTTGCTTCTCATTTACAGGTTCTTAAAGATTTTTTGTTTGCTTGTCTTTAGAAGTCACTAAGATTTGTCAGATAAAATACAAAGATGTCTTGCTAAACTGGAACTCCACATAAACGAGTGCTTTCTCTTTTTTTTGCATATGTAGATTCCATGTACTAAAAGGGGGATGGTATCCGATTCACATTTATCTGCCTATCTTCTTTATTTAGTGCATTTGGCAATCCCATTAGTCATAAAGTTGCTGAAAATCCACAGCGCACAAGCCAAATACAGGACGGTTAGAGAAATGAGTATGTTCGGTTGCAATTTGGGAAGTTTTTCTAGACTTTAATCATTTTACAGCAGCCAGATCGAAAACGTCTGAAGCAAAATTTGGTAAAACCACATGCGCACATATATATTTAATTCATTTTGGAGACTCACCTCACGCCCACCCAGTCCACTACAATTTAGCACAACAGACTCTGGAGCCCATATTAAATACAAATTAACTTTCATTGCAACGTATCCAGGACCCAGACAATTTCTTGAAGTACAAATTTTCAAATTTATCAACCTGTCTACACGTTTCATACATACATATTCAAACTACCTGCCTGTTTATGCTACGGACAGATTTCAGTATTACCTTTGTATTTAAAGCTATCTCAAATGTTCATTTCAGGCATTCCTAATTAATATTTTTTATATTTTAGTGCTTGTGTAACATACTTGCAACAACATGCTAATTTACTGTCTACCACGCTGATATGTATGGGAAACTCACAGCATCCTTTCTTAATAAACGACGGGGCTATCTCACTGCACAGTGGATCATGTTGTTTTGCGCCAAGTTAGTCGGCCACTGCAGCGTGGAGTTTAAATGTCTATCAAGTGTACATTTGGTCTAAAAGGTATACATATTTGCTAGAACAAAGTTTCTAACTAAACCTGGTCCAGCTGTTGCACTGCTTTATGGCAGACAAGTCTGACTTTAATCGACTCCTCCACACATTGACATCCAAATATGTAGACTCTACCTAATTCACCCTATCTCCCCTTTTGAGACACCGTCTCACCATCTGGTCCTGGCTGGGTGACTGGTGTGCAGCACCATCCTCCTCCTCTCAGCCTCCTTGCAAACAGGAGCTCGCCCAGCTCCTCTGGCATCACCTCAGCAGGAACACTAACGGCCTGGTTTCCCTACTCTCTGTTGCTACCTATACTCTACACAGAACATAGATTTATCTTCCTTAGGTTTGGTTAGAGGTAAACCTGTGCCGTTCCACAATGTTCCTGGCTTTTAAGGAGTTTAATGGTTAGGCTTCAGTTCCTCAAAGCCAACCTTCCCTGCCCCACCATACCAAAACTCACGGTTACCAATTCTATAAGCACACACCTTCCCTTAGTGCTGGAAAGACGTTGCAGGGGACCTGTTAAGTCCAGCTCCAGGAGACCTGAAGCCTTCCTTCTTCCAGATTCTCCAGGCATCTATACGCATGTGTACATATCCCTTTCTCAAATACACACAATTAAAATCTTCAAAAAAGATTTTTTAAAAAGCCCAAACCCGTCTTCCATCTTTTTCAGTATCTCCCTTCATCCTGTAGTTTATAGACGCAGACTTCCTAGCCATCAAAACGGAAAGTTCCAATTTCAGCACTGACTTTTTGGTTTTTTTTTTCCTGGTCGTCCTTTTGAATGTGAACAGAGGTATCGACCTGAACCACGAGGAATTTAGTAACCTCTGTGCCTTTACTCTTTTTGCTGAAGGGTGGAGACAGGCACTCCATGTTACTGACACAGTAGAACTGGATTACAGTCTTACAGTCTGCATTATTCGAGATATAAAGTTTTCTCATCTATCTGACAACATCCAGTCACATGACAAGGAGACACTCAGGATGCCTGATGGCTGTACAGTGAAAGACAAGAAAGAGGCCGCTCTGGTTCCCTGCCGCCTCCACCGCCGCCTCCGCCTCTTCTTCCTCCTCCTTTTTCTTCTTTGAGATATATATATATATTGTAGCTATCTTCAGACACACCAGAAGAGGGCATCGGATCCCATTACGGATGGTTGGGAGCCACCATGTGGTTCCTGGGAATTGAACTCAGGACCTCTGGAAGAGCAGCCAGTGCTCTTAACTGCTGAGCCATCTCTCCAGCCCCCTGCCCACTTCTTGAACCGTGTGTGCCAAGTGTGTTTTATTTCTACCACGACTGAAAACTTGCCAAGGGCAGGCACAGTACTTTCTAAAATTCCTTGTAAAATTATATTCAATGCCTATGCGTTAGTCATCACTATTAATTCCATTTCACAGACAAGAACACCAAAACGGGTTGATTAACTTGCTCAGGTGGCAGGTTCAGCAAACAACAGGAACTGAATTTAAGAAGACTCTCAGCCTTGTAACCACTATGCTGATGCTGACACAAAGCAGGCAACAAACCAGATGCTTTAAACGAATGTTTAAAACCTGCACCAGTGAAAAATCCCATGCAGCTCACACAGAGGTTAGTTCTACAATTTCGTCTCGATATTTGAAGTTCTTTTGATATTCATGTATATCCCAGATGCAGAGTCACAGAAACAGCAATTTATTTCTGTAAGATATGAATTAATGCAGTGAAACGTTTTTGCTAACAATCATTTATAGCTGAAAGAATGGGTCTTGAAGTGAGCCATGCTGGTTTAGGTTTGTGACTCTAGAAAGTGACTTCTGAACTTCGCTGTCCTCGTGTGTAGAGTAGGTCCAACCCTAACTTCCTACTGTAAGGACTAAGGGAGAAGAGATGCTGTGCTCAAGCACTCCCCAGCGGCCACTGTAAAAGTTACTGCCCACTAAATAATATAAGAATTGTCTCATAGTTTTATTTCTCAAAGCAGGAATTTTCATTTTTTTCCCCCTCTCTGTCTTGAATCAGAATTTCAAGTGTGATCCCTGGGTTCAAGTGATCTTCCGGTCTCAGCCCCTGGAGGATCAGAAGTTACATCTGTATGTCTTATTAAAAAAGAAAATATGAAGCAGAATTTGGGCTGTGATGGGTTTAGCACTGATACAGATGGGCAGTCTCAAAATAGCTGCCCCGAATTAAAACCTACAGCATCCGCAACAAGACCCTTAAAATCTAACAGGGCCTAAGTGAGACTGGGGAGCTAAGTATTTTACTTGGCAGGCACGAGGTCCTAGTAAGCTCAGAACTGCTTCCCCACCGTCCCCCAATCTAGCCCACACCGGAGGGGTGTGTGCTTTCAACTGGACCTTGGGTTCTCAAAGATCCTCACAACTATGGGAAGACTTCCGTCTTCCCAGCTGCACTTGCTGTTTTTCACTTTACAGATCAGTGTCTTTAACAAGTATCTCAAAACCATGTCTCCATTCTCTCATCTTACCAGTCCCTTCCATATCGACAATGCACTGTAAGCATACCACACACCAGTCAGAAATGGTGTGGCAATCAACGATGCTCTGAACCTCACGGGGATGGGAAGGCGAGCGTAAGGTACACTGGAGAAAAGCAGAACCACCGATCAGACCGGAAGAAACTTGTCAAGGAGATTATGGCTGAGGCTAACTAGTAGGACAGGGACAACATGCAGGTTCACCAATGTGGGAACCAAATGCAAACTGAGGTCTATGCACTCAACAGTTTTTAACTATGGAGCTATGAAAAAACACCTACCCTAGATTACAAAGACTTGGACTTGAAGCAAGAAACTCTTCAGATTATATTGCATAACTGATATATCTCAACAACACAGGAATTGTAAGAAGCACGTACAGGAACAGTGGTATGGTATTACTTTCAAGAATTGTGTTGGGAGCTAAAAAAGGACTCTTGCAAATGGGGTAACTATAGGCAGTCCAACATAAACACCATATGGTAACTGCCTTGAGAGAGGAGCGGAGTGCTGTGTGCTAAAATCATGACACGGAGGGAGTAAAAGCTGCAAAGAGAATGGAATTTGACTTAGGTCTAGATCTTAATAGCATAGTTTTTAAGATGAGCAGAGTGAGACTAACAGTGTCTCTTCCCGGTCTTTCTTCCACCCCGTAGAACTTCGCCGCGAGCAGTCATTGCTAGCGTACTACAGCAGTGTTGCAAAGAATGGCATGGTTTAAGAGGTCTTTTATGGCTCACTCTTTACTGAGTTTTAGTTTAAAATAAAACTTTAGGTCATAATGTTTGTAGCAACTGAAAATGACCTCAAAATTCAGTAATTTTCCTTTCTTACTCATTCTCAGCAGTAACAGAGAATGCTTCAAGACATCTGTCACCATGAGCAGCAGTAGATACTGGAATATTCCAGGCGTACTCAGAAGCAAGATAAAACATTCTGGTCTTCAATCAGAATTGCTAGCCATAGGATTTAAATGTATGGGTGCATATTTTTCGTGCAGTATGCCTGCTCACCACTTGTGTGCATGGTGGCCAGACAGGCCTGAAGAGGGCGTCAGAGCCCCTGGATCTGGAGTTAAGAGGTAGTTGCGAGCCACCACGTGGGTGCTGAGAACTGAACCACGGTCCTCTGGCAGAGCAGCTAGTGCTCTTGACTGCTGAGCCTTCTCTCTGTCCCCCAACCTCCTGCTTTGTAATAGAAAAACAGATGTAGATGAAACAGAAACTACAAGACTGCCTGGACCGCTTCGTGGAAGCAAGTAGTGCACATATCACCAGGACGCAGTATTTAGATGACAGAAACTTACCCACATTCAAAGTGTTTGCCTCCCAGAACAGGATCAGACCCAAAGCCAAAACAACCCCGCTCCAAAAGCCACAACAGAAATGCCTATGAATTTTAAATACCCCTTGTAAAGAAAAGGGGCATCGTTTTTTTTTTTTTTTGCTGTTCACGGCAGTGCAGACGTAGCTGCTCCAGGTTTAGCTACTGAATCCATTTATTTATAGCAATCACATTCTGTGTCTTGGCAGCAGAGTCACAGACTCAGACATACAGTAGGCAACAGCCTCAAACTACTTCGTATAGTTCCGTTGTTTAAAATGGTAGGAAACTTCAGCTCAGTAAAAAGGGACCGGTGGCTAAAGTGGAAGGCACATCTACAATCTCATCAATAAGGCGGCCGTCACCAGGGTCTCTGAGTCTCAGGATGAAAGCGCTGGTGAGTGGGAATGGGTAGAGAATACGAAGCAGGGGTAAAGGAGGCCAAGGGAGGTAAACATATAACTGACAGGAGGGAACGCGAGTGCTGCCCAAGGAAAAGGGAAGAAAACCAGTCAAATCCTCTTTGGCTGTATCAGTGCATAGCCATGTAACCCGAGTAGTACCCGAGTGTCACTGCAGTCAAGGGCAGGTTCACAGTAAGCATTGTCTAAAGAATCCTAAGTTGCCATCATCACTGTCTGAGAAATAGAGATGCAGCAGCTCTAAGGATTTGTTTAAAGGTGAACCACGGGCAGAACGTCTGCCCGCCACGTTCAGAGCACAGCATATTCGCAGTCCCATGAAGACTCAGCACCGCTCTGTCTGCCTTCTGAGCAAGGCCTTCCTGTATAGTGCTGGCTGGCCTGGACTCCTCGTGGGAACCTCTTGAGTGCTGGGCTTACAGGCCCGAGCCACTACATCCAGCTTATCTACACGGCTCTTTAAAGCCGACACTGCTAAAACAGTGAACAACTACTGGGTTTGGTGCAAGTCTTCTGAGGCTTTGCATGTAAATTAAGAACCAGTCACAACTTTCTTTTTTCCCATTTACAAAAACTGAACATTAAAATAAAAGCACCACTCTACTCTCCAGAAATACAAAATGTTTAATTCAAATGACCATAAAGGATTAAAAACTATTTGTCCACCATATGTAAGTCGGTAATACAATGTGCTGTATAACTCCTGTTCTGCTGACAAGTAACTAAAACAAAAACCAGTTCGTTCTAATAAAGATAGCCTTGTAGCACTAAGCATAGTGAACTGTAATACTTCTGACAAGTATCTCCAAAACGCCAAGTCTAGTGAGTGGGAACATTCTAGGCTGTTGGTAATGCTTTCACAGAGACTGTTTTTGTCTACCTCTGTGGTAGCTTCCTAGAAAAATCTATAATCCACAATAATCTGAGCCTGGACATTAATCTACTTGGGCTCTTGATTTCCAATTAATTTCAGTAGCAATCTCAGGTAAGTATTTCCTGAAAGGTTCTATTTTAGTGGCCCTTAGCCAACTCTTAAAGATTTGGTTCTACACATGAATTACTCTACATTTGAGAAGTGTATTCAATGGCGCCTTTTATTGACAGGACTGTCATGAGCGTTTCATTATAAGGGATATATTTCCAATGTTCTCTATTATATTAGTTCACTTGCAGCTTTTTAGCTGACAATTGGCCAAATGCTCACCTGTGCGTAGGTGGTACCAAACTGACAATAAATATAACATTGTAAACACTGTAGAAGAAAGGACAAATAATTATTGGCTGCTACTTAGTGACTTATTCACTATGATAACATAAAGAAAATCAATTCTCCACTGTTTTCTTCTGATGCTCTATATAATTTAAAGAATGTAGCATGTGATGACTTAATAATCATCTGTGAAGAAACAAATGAAACCATCAATGTTAATGCAGTAAAAATATAAACAAGTTAAAAGTGTTTCTTTTTTAGTTAGACGTAATCACAAGTTTTCCCCCACCTTTGGCACACAATAGGCTTTTAAATCGATGGAATGCACAATGCATCCAGGAAAACAAAACTTTAAGATTAGTTGTGAAGAAGTCAGACACTATAAAATTGCCCTTCCTCCCTTGATAGTGGTTGTACTACCAGAACCCAGAAGATGACCTGTGCAAGCGAGGAACTCCACTGAGACCTCCATGCTTGCCCCCTGTTGGTACAGACTGTCGAGGGGTCAGTGGTCTAACAGAGGGGTCAGTGGTGAAGACTCATTCTGAGATGTAAAACTCACTGCACTGAGACAGGAGGCAGTGAAGGGATTTAACTTAGTGCTTCACTGTGGGAGCTTTACAGATTTCCTTGAATCTAGTAACCCCATGGAGCCCAGTTCTTGTACTGACTGAAGAATCCCGGCCATGTTTTACAGGGCGAGGACACTACACTAACCTCTCCAAGCCTGGCACATTTCAGAAAATGTAGCCTAGAAGCATGTGTGACCCAAAAGCATTAATGACTCGGACTCACTCTTTGGGGGTTGAAAGGCATTTTGGAGGGGAAACCTGTCATTCTACCAAGGGAGTGGCCAGCTAGCTTGACACTCAGACTGGCATTGGTTACTGTATATTAACACACGCATCACATTTTTATGTTTTGAACTATACAGCATGACACTGGTATTGAAAACTAATACTGTATTAGCTCAGATTATTTATCTGATGTAACTGTATGCTGCGGACCCCTGACTCACAGGAGAAGAATCATTCAGGTTGCAATTGATCTGTTACTTCTCACGAGCAGACACTTACTTCATAGAAATCCATGGCAATATTTTTAAAATGCTGCCACTCTTATTATTTTGATACATTATCAGTGATATTCCTACTCTTTAATTCACAAGTGAATATATCAAAATATAAAAAATACACGACTTTTCTTTTTTACTCCTTTAAGAAAACACTGACAGCACAGTCTATGAAATGCCATGTTTTACCTTAACCGTAAGTGAAATAATAAAATAGAAATTCATTGATTCATGTGAGTAAAAATAATATTCCCTCAAAATAGGCCTTGCCACACATATACAGAATAAAGTGCAAATTAAATCATTACATAATTGAATAGCCTCAAAACTGAATCTCATTGATTACTCAACTCTATCGTCTCCTTACAGGTTTATGATTATTTTCGAGAGACCAAAATTTATAAATCTTGTTAAAGTCAAAAGCTTTCTAGTTCATTAAAATAATATTAACCTGTCACTTCTTATTAATAGCAATGTTTTCAACATGTTTCATGTCTTCAGCACTTGTAAACTAAATTTTAACTTGGAAAAAAATTATAACAGTAAAATTAATTTAAAAAAATACAGCGAGCTAGGTCAAAGTGAGTTTTGTAAGAGAGGTCACATGCTCTGAAGCTTTCCTTCTTCCTTGGGGCAGGAAGGAGGGGCAGCAGGAGCTCTTTCCCAAGCACAGTGAGCTCCCTGCCCTGGGAAATGCAGGCTCCTCCAGCCACTCGATTGCCCTGTGACACTTGCTTTGTACTATGGGTCAGCCTGGTGCTGTTTCTTCTTGGAAGGAACCCAGAAAAGGAAGCACAGAGAAGAACAGAACCTCACAGGTAAAGTTTCATGAAGTATAAAGCCATCTTGCCTCGGTCGTCTTCAATACATGTCACAGGAAGAGACATAGGAATATAAAATGTGAAAAGTCTTTAAAATTCAGACAGCAAGTGTAAAAACAGACACATGAGAGTTCAGGGAGAGGCTGACATGAGGTATGACGGGGTGGTCCTGCTACACCGCGTCTCTGTACTACCTGAAGACCTGCATTTCAAAGGTGCAAAGTCAGCGCACCTTCTGCTGATGTGTGCACATGATCCTTCTGGTCACCACGAACGCATGTAAAAAGCATGAAGCCAGCTGTATGAGTACTCGATAAGCTTATCTGCCCCAGAAGAAGGCAAATCAGAAGTAAAAACGTAAGCAAACAAGTTTGTATTAATAATAAATACAGCTCCGAGCATTTAACATCATCAATATTTTAAAAACTTAAATAAATGCGACTACTGTATACAGAACTGGCCATTTATTATACACACAGTCTATCAGTTCCCTTTGCTCATGAAGGCTGGCTGTGGAATAGCATGGAATGTTACAGCACCACCTTGCATAAAATTTTAGTACAATTCTGTACTTGAAAAGGGGTGCAGAACACCAGCCTCAAAAATCTGAATGCAAATATCTCTTCTTTCTTTTTAAAAAGTACATCACTAACACATAGCCAACACACTGTACATAAGCTCACTTTTAAATCACCAACTGAAGACATGGTAGCAGGTGTGACGCAGTGCTCATTACCCCTCCCAGCAAGATCACGCATTAAAAGGCTCAGGTCCTTTGTTAGCACGTATGCTTTTGTATGAATTACTGTACCCAGATAATTACACTTTAATTTAAAGAAGGCAAACAACAGCTGCCAAGACTGACTTCAATAGAGCGTCCTTCCTCTACAAGACTCAGGAGGTGGTGTTCCTTGGGGTAGCTCTTCCTCCACATGTACTGTAACTGCTCAAGATTCTCCATTTTGAACTTTGGATGCTGGTGGCTGCATAAAATCCTTAAAGGGAACCAGTGCCTCTTTAAGAGCAGAACAGACTTCTGAGGATGAGCAGGTGATACACTCTACTAATGTTGGGTATAAGGCAATTACTTGCGCCCAGGTATTTCCATCAACTGTAATCAAAAAGTACAAAAATAAATCTCAAAACACAGTGGATATAAACAGTACAGTCACCCAATTTATATAAACACAATTAAAAATATGACAGAAGTGGTTCTACAAGCATCTTTTAATTTCTTCATGTTATAAGACTTCATGATACAACTAGTAAAGTATGAGAAAGAAGATATAATAGAGTACTGTGTACTTAGAAATTAGGTAAGAAAGTAGTTAGGGGCTAGAGGTGGCTCGGTGGTTAAGAACACTTGCTGCTCTTGCAGAGGACCAGGGTTTGGTTCTCAGCACCCACATGGGAGCTAACAGCTACTTCTAATTTCAACTCCAGGGTAATCCAATGCCCTCTTCTGGCAAACATTCATACACAGAAGATAAAAATAAGTAAAATCTTAAAAGAGGAAGAGAGAGAAATGACCAGTGAGGAAAGTCACAGATGCTAACAAACTTTGCAAGTTATCAAAGTAACAGAATGATCCCGAATGTTGTATAGCTACCGGAAAATATAGTGTGCATGTCAAGAACAAATAGAAAACTTTTTATGCACTTGCCTACGACAAACGTCTTCCCATGAGTTTCTCAGCAATGCCCTTGGTAGTGATTTCAATTTCGAGTCTGCACAGAGCTTGCTAGTCTTTAATGCGCATCACGAGACTAGGCAGAGGAGCCAGCCTGCTCTCCTCACCTCATCCACCTACAGGTGGGCAGGAGTGAGCCACTGGAACCTGGAATCTGCTCATACTGAAGTCACGGGTGACATTTCCACTGCCTGTTGTTTGCTGGGCTCTGATTCAGGGTCATAGACAAGCAAGTGTTATCCTGCTATCTGTACCTCAGGCCTTCGTTCTCACCTTTTAGTCTGAGACAGTGTACTGTCTGCTAAGCACTCTGTAGAGTGATCAGTCCTCACGTAAAACCTGCTGGCAGATGTCAGCTGTGGGCCAAACCTGCAGGCTGGGAGGCCGGGCAGCACACAAGAAAGAGCACTGTGAAAATGTACAAAGCGCACCCCCTCTTTTTTGGGGGGTGTTGAGACAGGGTTTCTGTGTGTAGCCCTGCCTGTCTTGGAACTTGCTCTGTAGACTAGGCTGGATTTGAACTCAGAGATAAGCCTGTCTGCTTTCCAAGTTCTGGAATTAAAGGCATTTACCACTATGTCTGGCTCAAAGCACCTTTTAAAATTATTCTATACTTTAGTCTAATTTACTAGGTGGTAACATTGCCCCCTCCCCCCAAATAAGGCTATGCTTGGTATCCTGGTCAAGTCAGGATTCTCTATCTCAGTTCTCTTGTGTGATATAAGGAGTTGCTTACACAATCTCTCTCAATTTCTGACACAAGTCCCTGATCAAATAAGCTTGGTACACATCACATATATCTCTCCTCTTAAGGACCAACAATTCATCCGAATTCACTAGAGGTTTATAGTAAAAGAGCATATTCAACAGTTTCCCAAATAAAGAAGCTTATGCGATTTTTGTTCATCTAATGTGTTCTGACACTGCTCAGTGCTAATGTTATTTCCTTAGTTCACATCTGTGGAAAACTATGCATCTGCTAACTCCTTTTCTTTAAGGATTTATGTGAGTACAGTGTAGCTGTCTGCAGGCACACCAGAAGAGGGCATTGGATCCCATTACAGATGGTCTGTGAGCCACCATGTGGATGCTGGGAATTGAACTCAAGACCTCTGGAAGAAGAGTCAGTGCTCCTAACCGCTGAGCCATCTCTCCAGCCCCTAACTCCATCTCTTAAATAGGCTTCTTCAGGACAGGGCTGGAGGGTGAGAGAGCACTCTTCTGCTTTTTACCTGTTTGAAATGTGAAGAATTTGAACCAAGCCCCGGAAGATGACTTGGCAGGTAAAGCTGACTGCAGCCATGCCGTACCTTACCGTCTGTGTGACCTCAACACTCACTGGAGGAAGAGAACCCAGTCCCTGCAGTTTGCATCTGACCCACACGTGGGTGTGGCAGGATACAGCCTCCTCCACACACACACTAAATATCATGTAATAATAGTGAAAGAGGAATCCACACCATATCTCTTTTCATTTTTGCTCTGGGGTGGAGGTTGGCTTAAAAGAAATCAGCAAAGGAACCAAAAAACAAAACAAAAAAGCCAGGCACCACTGCTCTGGGAGTTAGACAGACAGTCAAACTGCTCTACTAAATCTTGGCTCGCTGGAGGAGATACGTGAAGGTGACACTAGACATAGAACTTGGGGGCATCTACTCGAGCTCAGTTCTACAGCACGCTTATTTTACAGCCCACCATAATTTCCGAGGGACTTTCTGACAGAAAGCCAGGTGTCCTAACACATGTCTGTAACCCAGGACTTGGGAGGTAAAAGGGTTAGTAATTCAGGGTTACCCGCTGCTGATAGGTATAGTTCAAGGCCATCCTGACTTATATGAGACTCTGTTTCCAAAACCTCAAACTATAAAAAGAATAGTAAAGAGATGTTTGTATCGATATGAAAGAATATACATAATGTTTGTTAAGTGAAAAATAGAAAAGAAAAAAGCGGTAACAAACGGGGTACTGTTATTTATTTGTATAGAAAACTGGGGGTTACTGGAGTATGTATTTTGTATTTACATGACTGTGGGAATTGACTTTCTCTCCTATCATGTGGTTACTGAACTTGAGTTCTCAGGTTTGGTGCCCGTGCCCGTACCCAGTGAGCACCTGTGGGTTAAGTTGTTTGTATTTATACAGCTTACTTAACAACTTACCATCAAATAAAGTCATAAAAACAAAACCTCTTAAAAAATGTTCAGTCTCCAAATGCCTCGCTTCCGGCACCAACACTACAGTAGAGGATAATAAGAATGTAAACAGATGGGAGCCTGCTGGCTCTACACCTGAGAGCCGGCCTCTTGCAGCAGACTTAGACTGGCTACGTGCAATTCACATGACTCTGACAGAAAAGCTGGCATTCTTAATTTTTCCCTTCTTTTTTGATTATACTTTTCTAATCTATCACCATAACCTACGGTTACATCAAAATAAAAAGCTCATTTGTTTAGGGCATAATTCCAACTTCTAATCTTTTACTGTATTTGTGCATATGTGAGTGCAGGTGCACATGCATGTGTGTGCATGTGTATGTGGAGGCCAGATAGCACCTCAGGGATTGTTCTTCAGGTACTATTTTCTTAAAAATAAAATATTCTGTAACTTTTCCTCACTGTGTTTCTGACATGGTTAGGTATGTATAAGTCGGTTCTCCTCTATTTCTATCTGGGTTCTGGAGCTCAGACTCAGGCTGTCGCCCTCGGGCGGCTTGCGGGCACACCAGTGTTTTTAACAAGTTAATTTTACTGAATTGACATGAATTGAGTTTTTGTCATGAAGAGAACTGGAGAACAAAGAACACAATGGTGCTCATGCTCTCACGGTCAGCTACCTGAGCGATAACAGGAAGATACCACACAGTGCCAACACTGACAGAGAGGACAGAACACTCTCAAGCCCTCACCATTCTCAGGCTGAGTCTTCTTCAGGGAGTCAATGAGAGTGCTGACGGCCTTTAGAACGAAGATGATCTCTGTCACCTGCTGCCTGAAAAGGGCGAGAGATGATCTGCATTAGGGTTTTTAAGAGACAGCATGTAATTTTTTTCACACAAAGTTTGTACAAATAGAATTGTGGAAAAATATTGACTACAATAAAATAAAAGAGGTTAAAATTCTTATAAAAGGAAAAATCATCAAACACATAACAAACATGTCAGTACCATGGTTACTGCCAATCTGTAGTTACCTCACCAAATCTGATTTGTAGTTATGCTTACCAAAATTATCAACGGTAAAGGGCAATTCAATTCCTAAAAATCTTTGTTCACAGAGCAGCCCTGCCACTAGCTACAATTACTTTTGGTTTTTGTTTTTTTTTTTTGAGATAGGGTTTTTCTGTGTTATCTTGCTGTCCTGGAACTCGATTTGTAGACCAGGCTGGCCTCGAACTCAGAGATCTGCCTGCCTCTGCCTCCTGAGTGCTGGGGTTAAAGGCGTGCGCCACCACACTATTGTATAACACATGCTTTAAAAACTTCCTAAAACATGGTTTTTGTTTTCTACTTAATATTAATAGACATTTGCCTAGGATGAAATGCAGAAGCTCCTTCTAATACCTCTATGCATTTTATACTGCTGCTGAAAGCTCTCAGAACTGCAGTGACACATATTTTTCGTTTCCTTACTGTATTTTTAACATGACAATCATGAAACATGCCTGACATTAATTCTGATGGCCTATTTAGCAACATTTAACACTAACCAATAAGCATGTAATAAAGGATCCAAGGGTGAAAAGAACACCCTGGTTACTCCCTTCCCCCACAGCAATGGTAGTTTTGCTCAGTTGCCCCTCCGACTGCTGGTACAGATCTGAGCTGTAATCCCAGAGGGCCAGGCCTTTCTGGTGCTACACGGGGCGCTAGGTCACGTCTTTTATTTATTTATTTTTTTAAATCTGAGACAGGATCTCCCACATTCTCCAGGCTGATATCAAACTTGTAACTGGGGATGACTTTGAACTTCTGATCCTCTTGCCTCAATTTCCTGTCTGCTGAGATGAGAGCCCCACTAGCAGGCCCTGTTGGTGTAGTTCTGGAGAATGAACTGGGCCAAGTGCTCAAGCAACTGAAGTATGTCCCCAGGCGTCAAATGTTCTCTGCAAGCAGGCTGATGCTGCAATGTCGCCTGTAGAAAATACATCATACTGCGACAAAGAAGGAAACAGTCTCATCACGTGACTGTACATAGAGCTCAGACTAGAGTAGAGTGGGGGAACAGCCCAGCGGTTAGGACCGACCGGTGCTTCTCTTGCATGTGATCTGCATTTGATTCTGAGAACCCAGTCAGATGGCCCATACTGCCTATAGCTCTAGCTTCAGGCATTACATACATCCACCCCTGGTTTCTTCAGGCACCTGTACTAATGTCCACACACTATCACATAAATAAAGACAACAAAAATAAAACTTAGAAGAAATATTAGAGGAGCTAGTTAAATCTTCAGCACAAAAAATAAAGATTTTTCTGAACTAATATTTATGATTTAGTAATAATATCCACTTAAAGCAGCTTTATCTCTGCACTTTCATGTACATACCAGGAATCAACTTTAATTAATCCACTTTTAATCATGTCCATAATCAAATTACTAGTAAGCTGTCCTCAGGATGTTTCTGTATATACATTTGAAGGTAGAGGCCTATAATTTATGACCTAGAAATTTAAAATTCAAGATTGTAGAGAGTTAATGAGTGCTGGTCATTTTTTAAAATGTAATTTTGTGACTTTCACTCACCAAATTAGAAAACTATAAAACAAATTCTAAATGAGTAAAGAATTTTAAAATCTTAAGAATTGAGGACAAGGTATTCATATAATCCTGGGGAGATCTAACCTGACACGAAACTGCAGTAGGCAGTTTGTTAAGACACAGGAATGATTAAAAGAGAAAGCCATACCCTTTGTCAGCTCATTTCCACTTCAGAAATTGATAAACAAACAGGGATCATGGGTGATCTTTTTCTCTACCAGAAGGAACCTCATCACGAGGAGCTCACTGTCCTTAACTCTTCCCTGACCTGGGTATTTCTGACCTTTCATTCTTTCTGTTTGTTTTGACTTAAAGTCCAGTTTCTACATTTTAAAAAAGATTATATCCTTTGCCAAATTCCAGTCCTATAGCTCAACTGAGATCAGTCCTGCAGCTCCTGTCATAAACACAACATAAATACAAGAAGGGGGTCAGCTTAGGGGCAGGGACTTTGTTAAACAGATTAGAAAAAACTGAGATTTAAGACAGGAACAGGTGACAGAAATCAAGAAATGTCAATTAAAGATAACCTAGACGTGATTAATCTCTTAATTTCTCTTTAGAGAAAAAAAACCTGTGTTTTCATGCAAATCCAAAAGTTCTTATGCAGAAACCTCTGGCAGAGGACCTATTTTCAGATTCGATAGTTTTTTAGGTTCAAAAGGTAACATGATACATGTATCACATAGTTCTTAATCTACAAGAAAGGCCTGAAGTATAATAATAATAATAAAGCATTATGTATCTGCAGCAAAGCCTATAAACACACTGTAGAGGGCACATACAGTTATCAGTGACTTACGCTGTAGAGGGCACATACAGTTAGTTATCAATGACCTCAGTTCCGTCTAGTTCACATAAGAAATCTCTGGGTTTCGAGCAGTCTTTGTTACTAATTCTGATATCAGTGTATTTCCTCCTTAACTAAACGCGTACCTTGGAAGAGGACATTTCCCACTCAGTCTCTCATCCTCTATGTAGCGATGCAGAACATCCTGAGACCTCTTTAAAAGCACAGAGAGTGCCATTCGTGAGATGTAGCCTTCCTGGGGTGTTGTGACTTTGTTACTGAAGGAAAACTGGAGCAATGTTTCAAAACACATTTTAGAAAATTCTTCTCTCAAACGAATGTCAATCTCTGCTTCTGTAAAATTAGCAATATTTGATTATTAAAAAATGTTAAAACAGTGCACATTAATAACGAGCCTAGCAAGCTAGGAATAAAATTATCAGTAAGATGAAAGGCACTGATGAACATCCTATAGTTAATAATATTTAGTAAATATTTAGCAAATAACAATTTTTCCTCTTGGAATGTGAAAAACAAGGCTGCCCATAATCACCATGTTCTTTTTTGTTTTCCTTTGTTTAGCATGTTTGTGTGTGTGTGTGTATACATATGTGTGTATGTGTGTGTGCACATGTGTGTATGTATGTGTGCGTATATATGTGTGTATGTATGTGTGTGTACGTGTGTATGTGTGTGTGTGCATGCGTGTGCATGCACAAGTGCACATGTGTACATGCCACATTACACATGTGGAAGTCAGAAGACAACCTGTAGGAGTCAGTTCACCCCACGTGGGTTCTGGTGACTGCACTTAAGGCATCAGGCCTGGTGGCAAGCGTCTGTCTGTTGGTAGCAGCATTTTTCCTCTCTTGTGACAAGGCTATAAAGTGAGTCTCAAGGGCAAGGCAGAACACTTGCCTAGCACACAGGAGGCTGCTTGCCTAGCACACAGGAGGCTGC
>JADRCH010000151.1:1338551-1366535 GCA_019843965.1 Rhynchomys soricoides
GCTTGCCTAGCACACAGGAGGCTGCTTGCCTAGCACACAGGAGGCTGAGCTTGCTTTGCAGCTTCAATCCCCAGTACTACATAAAGTAGACATGGTGGCATATGTCTGCAACTCCAGCATGAGAAGGAAAAGTTTAAGGTCATTCTAGGCTACACAGGAAGTTTGATGCCAGTCATTGAGGTATGCGTTTTTTGAGGACAGTTTGGGGTATTTGAGACCACACTTTAAACAAGAATGACAAAACCTGAACAAACTTCTCAAGAGTTTAGTCTAAGTCAAAAGTCACAATGAATTGCCCTTTCTGTCTTACCGTATGTTTCTCTGGAGCATGAGCCTGCTCTGCTCTAGACTGGTTCTTCCTAGTCAAGCTCTTTAGCCATAACTAGCATGTAGTCTTTGGCCCGCGCCATTCTCCCTCATGTTAAGTCTCCCAGCATCCAAGCCTCCTGCTTTCTCGGTTTGCCCTATTTCCATGAGGATACTCTGAAGTGGCTTCCTAAGAAGGGGTGGGGGGATATAAATCTGTTGCTGTTCTGAAGATGCCATTACTTTACTGTGGCAAGAGGTGTAGCCGGCTCCTGGCTGCTCCAGAGCCTCGGTGAGGCTGGGAACTCTCCTATCCCACCCTGCCTGAAGCAGGAACCCTAGAAACATGACATCATCCTTTCTGCTGAAGTATGAGAATTACTATTCTGTACTCAGACGTGCCTGGCTGTACCTGGGTATACACCTACACGGTGAGAACTCTTCATTTTGGCCACCATGGGAAGGCTTTGAGAACTGTACAATTCCTATAAGAACTTGTAGGCCATTTGAAAAGTTTTTGTGGCTGGAAGTGTGACTATCTTCTTTTTATCATAAATATGTTGATATTCTATGATATGTCTTACTGGGGCCTTTTAGCCTTCACTGTTTTGGGCATGGAGTTATCATTTCTAATGTGAGGATATATGTCTTCAGTAATCTCCTTTTCTATATTTCTGTTCCCTCGTAGAAGATGCAGTTATCAGAGGTCCCAGATAAACCCCTCTGACTAATTTCCTTTCTTTCTGATCTTGGCACACAGCTCCCCGTGGCTTCTGCTGTTTTCTCAATCGCTCAGCCCACCCCACCCCCTTCTAACGCTTGCCTTCACTCTCAGTTCCTTCCTGGGTTGTAGATGTGAGTTCGCAGCTTAGAGTCTGTGAAGTCTGGCCATCAGGTCCAGCTAAAGAGCCACGAACCAAGTCATCCTGGGAACTTGCTTGCACAGAATGTCTGTTTGTTTACAGAAAACTCCAAGATAAAGCTGAGACGACAGGTGCTTTATGCAGAGTCCCTGGGAGAGCGTGTGAGCACCTTTCTTTCAGTGTTGGCACACTTCACAGTGCACAGGGCTGGAGGGGCTACCTGGTGTTGGCACACTTCACACTGAAAACTAATACTAATGCATACCTGATGACTCAGCACTTGAAATATTTGTATCTAATTTTAATTGTACATTATTAAAATATCTACCATTTTAAATATAAGTATTATATAAAAATTAAGTCCACTTAATTGTTTTTCTCTGAAACTCCCATGCTGTACAGGCCAGTTCTTTAAAATGTTGGGGTGAAGTGGAAAAAAAACAAAAACAAAAACCAAACCCCTTGGCTTGTGAAGTAAGCAGCCAGAGCGCCATCTAGTGGGCGAACTGTACAAAGACCCTTTAAATCTCACACAGTAAATGTCGGGATTAAGGATATGTAATATCCTGCAAAAATGTAATCTCACAGAAAAAATCCCATTATGTAACAATTACATCTGCGATTTGAATACATGTTTTATTAATTAGAATAACAAAATTTAGACATACGAGAGGGTTAATGAACGGAGCGTGCTCTTTCTTACGATGGGGGTTCTTTAAATCAGACTAATACGTCCCTTTCTTTAATACTGAGGTACGTATCCTTAGAAATGGTCTCACGAACGTGACACCTTTCTAGCACAATGCAGCACACAGCAGGCACTCACTATGTGCTCTTTTTAGAAATGTTAAGAAACTTTTTCCTACTAGAACCCACATTCTAAGGGGCAGAACAGTTCCTTTTTTCTACACTATACTCTTTACAATAATGCATGACTTCAGAATCTAGTCAATTCTGTCAACACGCCTAACTTCCTCAGATTCCAGAAGCGCCATGCGATTCACGCAATCAGAGCTTACAAATATGAACACGCCTACACCTCCCGATAAACCTTCACATTCTACACCAATTCCTAAACATTACCTCCCTCCCCACCCTCCGATTTCTACCTAAGAGCCAAGAGGACTAGACGCACGCAGGCCCTGCATCTTACCACTGCGAGCGAGCGAGCGAGCGAGCGAGCACACACCTGTGAATGAGGAAGGCTGGGAATGGATGGAGCCCCTGTTGAGCATGGTCATCATCTGACCCACAAACGCTTTAGGAATGAGGTTGGCGTACGGGAGGATCTCCGCACTGATGAGCTGAACGACCTACGGCAAAGGGGAGTCAAATCTATTCTTTCCTGGGAAGAGATGGGCCTATTCAAAAGAGGAGTTCTACAATAAAAGCTAAATTGTACTTTTTGAAAAAGTAAGGAACCTTCTCTGATGGAAGTACATGGAGGTTTTACTGTCACTACAACATGAGCACTAGCCTGTCTCTTCACCCATCTTCCCTATACGGAGAGTCAACGCTGAGGTTTACTGGGCTACAGCTTTAACATACGTTCATCTCCACCCAACGAGAGAGAGGGGGGGGGAGAGAGAGAGAGAGAGAGACCCACCACGCTAAAATATCCAAAATCAGGGTTAAACTTATTTTTCATAACCAGAAATTATGAACTATGCGAAATTAAGTCCTATTCATTTTTGTTGCATGCCTTGCCCGAACACAGCTGACTTTATCCTCTAAAGGAAAAGAAAAGCTCACATGGGGCTTAAACAGCAATGGCACAGAGGCAGGACTTTACAGAGCTATGGCAATGTCTAGACTTTCAAGACAACATGTGAAAATAATGTATTTGATTTACTTGAACAGTCAGCTACCTCAGAGACAACAGATCCCAGCTCCTTCACCAACCAAAACTTTAAAGCTAGAAAACTTCAAGGTTGGCAAGATGGCTGTCCTCTGACCTGCATACAAGTATACACAGACAGACAGACAGGCAGACACACACACACAGAGGGATGGGGGGGGAATGCGGGGAGGGGGGGGTCAGAGAGAGAGTGAGAGAGAGGCATGCACGTGCCCTTCCCTACTAACATTAAAGTTTTCACATTCCATTTATCATCCTCAAATACAGTAAAACACAGGAAAATTTTCTAAGCTTGCTTACTTCAACATCAATGCTTTCATTTCTTTGAAATTCTTGAATAGAGAGATTATCTGGAGGTATGCTGAAAAAGAAAAAAGAAGGACTTGATTTCATCTCCTGAACAAACAAACTGGAGATGAACAACAGTACTCAGGCGATAGAACCTTAGCTGTATCTGCCCAAGCTGAGACAGTATAGCACACTTAAAAGAAGACGTTTAAATTACAGAACTTACCGGAAATGCTGATAAAACACTCCAGCAATCGTGACTGAACATCTGTAAACCTAAACTTCTCCCAGTGTATGAATAAGGACGGTTCCCTACAACTAAAATCACCATTGAGAGTACACCCGATTTGATTTGTGCTATCTGACAGTGACATAAAGGACCCTCAATCAAGCATTGATTACACACATTATTGGTGTGTAATACAATACATTAAACTCTTTAGAGTAAATATAAGAGAGCATCCATAAAGAAAAGGCCTAATTTAATTTTCTAAAGCAAAGTTACCACAGCAAGAACAGACAGGGTCAAAAGTTCTAAAAGAATCAAGGAGGAGAGATGGCTCTGTGGTTAAGAGCACTGACTGCTCTTCCTGAGGTCCTGAGTTCAATTCCCAGCAACCACATGGTGGCTCATGACCATCTGCAGTGGGATCTGATGTCCTCTTCAGCTATGTACTCACATACATAAAATAAATAAATGTTTAAAAAAAAGGAATCAAGGTGGAGTATAGACTTTCTGATTCACAAATGGGTAAGATAATCGTAAATGTATAGAATATGAAATATTCACTGTTTTAAGAACAACTGTTACAGCAGCAGCTGGAATCAGCCCGTGTGTGTAATAGCTTTGTCTGCATTACTCTCATGTGTCTTCACTGCAGCCCTAAGAGGTAAGCAGTGTTTTCCTAGTCAACAGAAGAGAAGACCAAAGCTGCACGGGCCTAGGAACGTGTCTGTCAGCACACACCAGGTAAGTGCAAGGCTCCAATTGTAACCTGTGTCATCTGACATTTAAGTCAGTATCATTTTCTTTTATCTTATATGTATCAAATAGCATCGATGCATTTAGCTTGAGGCATAGTGTACAGTTTTATTCCTATAGCTAGGCGGTCGGCAGGCCTTGTTTTCTTTGGACATTTTAAATGTTAACAATACACGAAGCACCAGATCCTCTGCATTAAGCCACAAGTCTTTCCACCACAGTGAGAAAGTACCCAAGAACAGACACACCCTTCCAGTTGTGTGTGCAGCCCAGCAATGGTGCAGCCAGTGACTGTCAATGCAGAAAGAGTAAGACCCACATCTGAACTGTTGTAGACATAGTCTCCCATCTCTTTAAAGGCTCTCCAGTTTAGATCAATGAGCTGACCTTTTAGTAAAGAGGAAGTCTTCAAGAGTGCTGGCTAATTCTGGCCACATGCTGTCAAATTTCCCAGAGGAAGCATGCTGTCGGGCAACAGGTAGCCCAATGGAAAGGACTTTGAGGAGAGAGGCTACTGCCAGTTTCCATGTGCTTTCAGAAGGGCACGAATACTTCAAACTGAGAGGAACCCTGAGAGTCTGAAGAGAAAGTTCAGTTTGGTTAAGCCTGGTTAAAATACACGCAGCTGCAATAAAAACTAATTGGCAGGTAAAACCATGAAAGCACAGCGGAAGGATTTTCACCGAAAAGACGGTTAAGACTGATTCTCCTAGAAAGGCACACTTTGGTTTGTTTGGAACTGAGAACCAGACCCAGGGCCTTCAGAATGCTAAGAATGACCAGGACCACTGAGCTAACCTCAGCTCTGCCAGCGACGTTTGTGTTTTTTAATTGGACGCGGAGCCTCACTAATGTAGCTCAGGTTGCACTCAGACTCACTGTCCTCCTGCCTCAGCCTCCCAACTACTGGGTTACATGTGTGCTGCAACCACACCATGAGTCATTAACTACTTCTTTGAACCTCAGTTCTGTTTCTGTAAAGTCACAATAAGGATACTATTTGAGAAATTTAAGAGTTAAGAACAGAAAATGTACCATTTTGCATCTATCCTGATAGAGTTCTCCCAGCAAGAAAGCATAGTTCCTAAGGGTCTCCTGCCCCACAGAGGCCAACTGCTTATGTGCCCAGTGGCTAGGGGAGAGCTGACAACCTGAGATGCTTTCATGTTTGAGAACTGACAGTCCTTGAGTTTTACACTTTACTCAAATATTTCAACATTCTTTTTCTAATACTTCAATAAATTAATCATGCAATATGAAACCGAGAAAGGGGGTTTAGCTTTAGATTTGTCCTTCAAATAGAGGGAAAGTGAAGATACAGAAAGAAAACATAGTGGACAACCGTTTAATTTTTAAACAGAGTCCAAACCCGGTGTTCTGCATATGTACCATATAAGGAACTGGCGTCTTAATGACAAGTCTTCATCAACAGTAAAGCTGACACGCTCCCTCTGAGTAGCCTGAGTTCGGAGCACCGTAAGACTTGAGGACTCTTTTAAGAACTGTACCAGATCCACTGCGAAGAAGGACCTCACCAGGCTACAGGTAGAATTCAGCAGAAAAGCATGCGCCTGGCATTTTAGAGGCCCTGGGCTCAAGCCCTACTACTGAGCTACTGAGGAACCCTCACCCCACTCCAAAAGACCTCATAAAATAAAAAATGTGTTTGCCAAATACAATTCATGTATCTGGTCACTATAAATAACAAATATTTTTTATTTACCCAGTAGACTGCCTGGAGGAATTTCAGTGATTTTATGACATCTAATAAGATTGTGCGGTAAGAAGACGTGTTACCTTAATGATACTCCGGAGGACTTCCTCGCTCACCACTGCTTTATGACAGGCCGTCTTTTGATACAAATCCACGACTACTTCTAAAGATCTTTCAGCAAATGGTACATAATTCAAGGCTACCCATTCCGCCTAGAAAGCAATGTTCCACGTGGAGTCAGAGGGAGGGACTGAAGGAGACGATACGGTTTGAGAAGAAGGCTCCTTTTCCTTACACGCTCAGGCCTTGCTTCTAGATCAGATCACACTACATGCAAAGTATCCAGAAAACATGTACTTCATAAAAAAGAACTCTCATTCAGGCAAAAGTTACAACTACTGGGGAAGCAGAGAGAGCACTCTATGGAGACTGGGAAGATGTACTTTGTGGCCAGCAGGTTAGGACAAGTTTAGGAAATGTAACTCACCGGTGCAAATAGTTGGATCTATTGTGATTCCATTGTGATGCAAGACAAATAGAATGAGAAAAATTAATACATATTAGAACCACTTTTCGGACTCTATAAATTATAATTTTTATGTTGAGTGAAGAAAATCAGCATGTACGTGCATTCAAAAATTTACTTTTGTTATAAACCAAAATGAAGATATAATTTGCCAACTAAGGCTATGAGAATGTATGTAAAATCCAACTAAATTTCACACCAGCGATGGACAACTTGTTTGGTACACACAGATTTCTTCATCTTGCACTGCAGGTATCTATTTTAAGGTAAAATCAGGCTTAGGGATTTACACCCAACTTGTAGAAGAATGGGGCACAATGAAAAAGGTGGGAAGGAGCTTTCTCCTTTGAAGAAACAAGGGAAGTGGCAGGGCAAACTCTGAGCAGGACTCTCTGGAGAGGGAGAAGGTAAGCGTCGGGGATGATGTCTCGGCTAATACTTCTATCCTGTAACAGACCCCCGAGAGTGAATGAAAGTTTCCTTATGGAACCAAAGCCTATCTTGACTGGAACTTACTTATAACTCATTACAGAGTGAACACAATCTGTACACTACCTGATTGTATTTTGCATTTGCAATGTGCTTTGTTTCCAGCTGTCCGTACTGTGGAGGTTTACAGGAAAACTCTACAAATGCCAGCAACTGGTCAAATATGGCTGGGTACATTATCTGCATGTTTTCTGGTCCAACACAGATGGCCTGTGGGGCAAAGTGTGAGTGTTAGGATGCATAGTGTGAATGCTAGACAGTCCTTCCTGGGTGAGTATTTGCTCACCCAGAGACCCTTAAACAAAAGACAGCCTCACACTGTTTAGTCAAGTTAAAGATGCTCTTAACAAAGTATGACTTATTCTTTAACACAGAGGGCAAAGGTCAAGCCTGTTCCAACAAGGGCAGGTGAGCCTGGGGTGTGCATCTGAGATTTGCTACAAATAGCCAGGAGACCAGCAGTAGGTCAGGATGAAGCTGACTTCACTATAAGTGCCATAAGCTCGCGGACACAACAGCTGACTTCTGTCCCATACCTGGTCTACATAGTCACAGGCATTATAGCTGAAACATAAACACATCTTTGAAACAATTATGCAAAATGCTTCTTGTGAAATGAAGAACTTTTCATGTTTTGGAATGATGCTACATTATGTTTTCAGTCAAAGCTCAGATAAATTTCCAGCAGCCACAATGAATAATTATCTTTGCTCTTTTTCTGCTAAAGCAGTTATTAAAAAGTAAACTTTTTTTTCCCTTAGAAAAGAAAGGGTGTGTGCTGTTTTTTTATACCTTCTACGCTTGTGAAACAAACCTGAATGTGCAATTAAGAAAGTTCAAGAATCTGGGAATTCTCCAAATGACAACATTTTTCTAATAGAAAACCTTTTTTATTCACTTTAGGGAAATGTATAAGCAATGCACTTGTATAATTTAATCAGAGGGTGAAAGTATTGTGTGAACAGGTTCCACCCCACAGACTCAAATGTTTGAATGCTTGGCCCATGAGGAGTGGCCCTATTAGGAGGCGTGGCCTTGTTGGGGGACGTGTGTCACTGTGGAGACAGGGCTTTGAGGTGTCATTCATATATACATACACATATATGTATATGTGTGTGTGTGTATATATATACATGTGGTCAAGTCTGGCCAGTGTGGATGACAGTCTCTTCCTGGCTGCCTATGGATCAAGATGTAGAATACTTGCCTCCTCTGATGTCTGTCTACAAGCTGCCATGCTTCCTGCCTTGATGATAATGGACTAAAACTATAAACCAGGCTTAACTAAATGTTGTCCTTAATAAGAGTCATTTGTCCCTTCACAGCAATAAAACCCTAATAATACAAGTATGATGAACTACATTTTTTTCTACAATGGAAAAATTTTAAAAGTTATTTTGATTTCAGTCATAGAAACTCTGCCCCTCAAACAATATTTGAATGTCAGATTCTGTTAATTTTTTGGCTTATTCACAATTCGTTTCCGGAACAATGGAACTACGGTTAAACAGACTATTGCTTAGCCTCCCTGCCTCCAGGGCAGTGTAGGGTGCCATGGTTATCTATTAGCAGAAATATCACCAACATTTCCATCATTCCAACTGGGAAGAAAGGAGCCAGGAACTAGAAGACAGGACTGTCTCCTCACAATGAGCCTAGACGGCAGAGGAAGGCTCTCTCGTGTCTAGGCTGATTACTGAGTTGGCTTTTTGGTTAATGTTTGCTTCCTGACAGTCTCACACTGTAACCAAGGCTGGGCTCAAACTTCATGTGGACCTTCCTATCTCAGATTTCCAAGTGCTGGGATTACAACTTTTTTTTTCTTAACACATTTATACATGTATATACGCTCGTACCTTGGAATGTGTGTGGAGGTGGAAGGGACAACTTTTGGGAGTCCCTCTGCCTCGTGGGTCCTAGGGCCCACAATCCATCAGGTTTGGCAGCAAGCTCCTTTACCTGCTTAGCCATCCTGTTAGCCCTTGTCTAGGATCTTGACAGTTATGAACTGAGGTATCAATTTCCTAGATAATCTAAAAATGCTTTTATTGTGATATACTCTTGCTTCTCAGTCTGGATTTATTCATGATTTTTTTTTTATATCTGTTTATTGATTTGTTATAAAAAACAAAACACATGGCTAAAAATACAACTTTTAAAGCTGCAGTAAGAAAAATACTTTTCCAGCTCACCCCTGTTCTTAGTACAGGCTATCAAGAGTCAGAAGACATCTTAGCACAGGCCATCAACAGTCAGAAGATATCTTAGTACAAGCTATCAAGAGTCAGAAGATATCTTAGTGCAGGCTATCAAGACTCAGAAGATATCTTAGTGCAGGCTATCAAGAGTCAGAGTTAACTTTGACTGGAATCAGAAGACACATGCAGTTGCTTCACAACTCAAACAGACCTGAATTATTTTCTTCTAAATATCTCAAGATTAAGTTTTAAAAATCTTGACAATCCTGAGCTCAATTCCCAGCAATCACCTGATGCCCTCTTCTGGTGTGTCTGAAGACAGCAACAGTGTACTCATATATATTAGATAAATAAATCTTTTTAAAAAAATCTTGACAATCTTAAATTTATCCCAAAGTGTACATACACAGCAATCTCAGAAAATCCTAAATTTATCTTCTAAAATTTACTGCAAACAAACAAACAGAGTAAAATAAAAATCCAGAGAACCATATCCATTACTGCAAGCATTAAAATCACGTTACCTTCTGGAGAACATCCAAGGCTGTAAGCACAGCTTCCTGTAAACTTGTCAGGACCGCTTCCGTGTAAGATGGAAGAATGAAAGGAGAGGCATCGGAACTTATGGGGACCGAGACAGCACTGTGCAGGATGACTCCCAGCTTCTCTAGGTCGGCCATGCTGAAGCCAGCTTTTATGTGCTGGTACAGGGCCGGGAAGATCTGAATCAAGGCTGTAAGGAAAGGCTGGCTGGGGATAAAGGTCAGCTCGTCGACAGTACTGGGTGGCTCTGTGCTTTCTGAGCCTGTTCTGTGCCAGGTGTTCCAGGCAGCCCACCAGAGCTTCAGATCTTCCAGCTCATCAGTCACAACAGGAGGCTCAGAGCTGCACCTTCCAAGTTTCTCTCCAATGGAATCTGTTCTTACAAACGGTCTGTTCATGCCTGGGCCTGAAATGTTTCCTATAAGGACAGGCACAGGCACATTAACTACAGGTGTCTCGGGCTTCTCCGAGTCTCGGACAGGGGACACAATCTGTAAGATTTCCTGGAAGCTTTTCAGAGCGGCCAGGGACACTTCATTGTTTTTACTGAGTGCAGCTGACTGAATGTGGTCAAGAAGAACATCCCAAGCTCTTGAAAAGTCTCCTGTATCAAGAAAGGAGGGGAGGTATCAATTAGCATTAAAATGACCAAATTCTCTTAGATGCTTTGAAGCATAGTTGATTTATTTTCTGCTTAAATTGATATGGAAGTCAAAAGAATAAAATTCGGATCTAATGTGCTAAAAAACTATGACTCATGGGGCTGGCACATGGCTGAGTGGAAAGGCACTTGCCTCACAAGACTCACAACTAGCTCCATCCACAGAACCACAAAGCCTGAGGGTAGCCTACCTCCACAATGCAGACACTCTTACAGTGAGACTCTTACCCTGCAGTACCCAGGGTGGCTGGGAGACAGACTGTATCAAACAGGTGGCGGGAGAGAATCAATTCCTTCAAGCCGTCCTCCGACTTCCACCATGCATGCTGAGCAGAATGCCCACACATGCCCTCCCATAATAAAAAACGCCAATTAAAAATCCACAACCCCCACATAAGAGAAAACCTCTATCAATAGGTGTGTGTATGTTAAACGGGGACCACACTGATTTAGAGGTTTTATTTACGTTTGCCTAAGGACTGGAATAAAAACATAGGAAGGTAAAGAAGAGCTCCCCAGGCGCTGCCACTACCCATGGACCTTTACTAGTGATTAAACACGGTAGGTACCCTGCCCCCGTTTTCCAGTATTAGGGGTTGAACTGGCATTTTCATGAATGGTAGGCAAGTGGTCTATCACTGAACTCTGCAGCCTAAGATGTTCTCATTCTTAATCACTGGGGAAAAGTTATAACTTACAACAGCATGACATGTGATTTTAATGTCTAAATGTTTAAAACAAGCTAGAGAACATGCTTCATAAAATTCACTGTAGTGTCCACATTACAATGGCTTTGTGCCTCTGAGTTTTCTCAGACCTTTTCCAGTGGGCTGGCAATGTGGTGGAAGGAGAAGACACATCCCAGAACGTTCTCCTCTGGTCTTCTCTTTATACACATCACACATACGCTACGGCATGTGTGCGTGCTCCCCGCCACATACACACTCAAGTAAACAAACACTGAAAGAAACCACCAACCAGTAAGTTAGCTTTGTAAAAGTCTACATATAATTATGTACCGCACATGGGTCTGTCTAAAGCAAATTCACTGGTGTTCACATTATAAAAAATTATTCAAGCCACCTGCGCTGGCTTGTGCTTTCCTGTAAGGCATTGAAAGTAGTACTTAGCACTTCAGGCCTGTTGGCAGAGAGTAAACACAGCTGTTAGCAGTGACATTCCTTCATATGTAAATATGAAGTGTATCTTCATATGTAAATAGGATGTGTGTTTGTATTTCCCATCATATGTAAATCAGACACAAAGAGAAAAGCCCAAATTAAACAAAAATACACTGGGTGTGGTGGCACACAGCTCTAATCTCAACCCTTGAGAGATAGAGGCAGCCTGGTCTACAGAGTGAGTTCCAAGGATATACAAGGCTACGTACAAAGACCCAGTCTCAAAAACAAAAACACTAGAGGGGTCTGGGGAAATGGTCCATTTGTTAAAGTGCTTGCCAGGCAGGTGTATGAGGGCCACAGTTTAAGTTTAATCTCTAGAATACAGGTTAAACAAACAAATAACAAACAAAAAACAGGTGCAGTGGGCATGATCTTTAATCGCGGAGTGCTAGGTGTGGCTGCCTGTGATCCTGTAACCTCAGCACTGGGGGAGCAGAAAGAGGAGTTCTAGGTTCAGTCAGAGACCAAGTGTGCAGGGAATGGGGTAGAGGGTGATGGCAGGACATCCAGTGTTGTCTACTGACCACCGTGTGCTGAGCTCACATGCTTGGGCATGGAGACCTCCTCCATAGCACTGGTTGTCCACCAGTACCTCCGTCCATTTTTCCGTCCCCTCCCCAACACTGCCATTGAAACCAAAGGCTTTACAACCTCCCCGTGGGTTCTCACTGGCATCCCTAACTAGACAATCTTTATCTGGGCACTGTCTTGCACACTCTAGGATGTACATCATCACCCTTTGCACCTACACTGCAGGTGACTGAAGCACTCATTCAACCCTAGACCTCGATAAAGTCTCCAGAGCTAACACGCTCTCTATCAAATGAGTCCAGGCTTGCATGCTTGAGAACCACAGACTTGCATGAACAGCTTCCTCAGCAGTCTGCCATTCCGGTTAATCCCCCACCCTTCTCTCTCTCCAACCAGAGGAATCTTTTTGAACCAAAAATCTGATCCAGTCTCTTTATGGCTTAAAACTTTTCAGCAGGTTTGCTTTTCTTTGCCTTGCTGTTAGGATGAGGTCCCAAGCTCTGGACACATTTAACATGGCCTGGCCTCTACTCCTCATCTCAGACACTCCGGCGTGCTAGGCTGCTCGCCTCATCTCAGACACTCCGGCGTGCTAGGCTGCACGCCTTCTTGAGTCTTCCATCTATTTATCTCCAAGCCTGTCCTCACCTCCCCTTACCCTGACCTGATGAACTCTCATCTCCCTGTGATCTCAGGTAAACTGCTGTCTTCTCAGGTTGCCAATGCAGGCTTCACCGATCCACTCTAAACTCACAGTGCACTAACTTACTTTGTGGCATGTATCACTGTAGCCATTTTGGGCTTATGGGCATAATTATGGCTCTTCTCTCAAGTTAAACCTTGTATGTATTCTGTTCATCACTGGACTCTGAAAGGTGAGTCCACAGTAGGTTCTTTTTCCCTCAATGAAATGAACATGAACATGTACCTACCACACTAAAGCCTACAATTAAGACTGTTGACTATTCTTGGGAGGTAGTACAAGATATCAATTCCCAAAGAATTTCTTATATATATTCCAAATTTCTTTTAACACAAGTCACTTATACAAGCAGAGATAGACAGTACTTGCACACCTAGAGGCTGCAGTAAGTATCTTCTGGTGTTAAAGATCCTTGCTACTCCGGCCAACGTCAGTACCCAGGTCTCAGCCCACTGCTTCTCTGCCGTGTCTCTTGAATGATGAATTAAAATATTTCCACCTCCAGACTCAATCTTTTCTTTGTCTGCAGTTGTAGAAGATTCTCGAACCCGGTCCAGCAGATGAAAGAGTACCTAAATATTTATTTCAAAGGTCATATAACAAGTATTGGTGAGTTAGCTTAAGCTATGGCAAAAAAGAGCTAGAAGTTATAAAAATATGTAACAGTTTTCTTAATCCATGTAAATTAGAGAAAATGACTAAAAAAGGCACTGTGCTCTTCAACTTATCCTTAAGTTCATGGAATATGGAAAAGCAAATTAATAGACAGAGCACCAGCAAGACTTGTTATGGATACAAGGATCCAGACCCAGGCAGAAAGTATTAGCATGGGGATGTCCAGACTGACCTTAGGACTGAGGGAGGGGCTGGAAACAATAACCAACCAGCAAAACTCAGAACTTGGGGAGCTTTTACACTTCAAGGGAAGTAAGAGCAAAAGGAGGAGGAGCACTGAACAGAGTAGGTGTGTTTATGAAACAGAAATAGGTTAGGCGCAAGGTCCTGGGTTCAAGTCCCAGCACAGCCACAAAAAGGGAAGGAAGGAAAGGGCAGGAGGCTATAAGAAGGAGAAGTTGGAAGAGGAGGAGGAGGAGGAGGAGGAGCAGGAGGAGGAGGAGGAGGAGGAGGCAGAGGCAGTGACGGTGGCTTACACGCAGCCTTAAGGAACTGACAACCCTTCTCTGGTTTATCAGGGAGAAAGAGAGTGGACTGGGGAATGGAGATAAAATCCTCTAGCCTTTGTGGGTACTTGTGCTCTTGTGCCCCCCTCCCACAGTAAAAATAATGAAAATCGATCTTGAAAAATTAATTTGTTTGGGCTGGAGAGATGGCTCAGCGGTTAAGAGCACTGACTGCTCTTCCAGAGGTCCTGAGTTCAATTCCCAGCAACCACATGATGGCTCACAACCATTTGTAATGAGATCCGATGCTCTCTTCTGGTGCGTCTGAAGACAGCGACAATGTACTCAGATGCATAAAACAAATAAATAAATCTTTCAAAAACATTAAATTTGTTCTACTTTCTATGATTTAAAATATGGCAAAGCCAATGTTTTTATTTTGCCATATAAACAAATGCATAGGAATGACTCTTTAAAAAGTCAACACATTTAACTGAACAGTGTATACTGTACTAGCCCATGTCAACTAAGAGCTAACAGCCCCAACCATCTTCCAGTACCTTCCAAATCACAGTGTGCCAGGTGGAGTGCTGCAGCAGAGTTCCGTGTGCACCAATCGTGGAGAACAGAGTCTGCCCGGCGCTCTTCCTCACAGCAGGGCGGGGGTCCACACAAAGCTCCCCCAGCTTTGCATAGAGACACAACCACAAGCAATCAAACGGTGGCGCAGGATGGAATGGCCGATTCAGAGACACTCCTTTCTCCTCAGCCTGCTTTTGCTGAGCTGCCTCTTCTTTATTTAATTCTTTTTCAATAGTTTCCCCTCTTTGGAAAAAATAATCTGAAATATTCCACTAAAAAGGCAAGTATAGAAATATAATGTTATTCACAAATTTTGTTTTAAGCTTCAGAACAGATTCAATAAAAGCATTTCCCTCATCAGTACCTTTAATTTCAAGAAAAAGTGGCTAATTATTTTGTCTTAGCATTAACTTTTATTGTCCTGTACTTTTATTATGAAAACTTTCAAGTGTATGTAGAAAAAATACATAGCATCTAGTCACTATAATTCTTAACTATACAATATACGTTAAAATCTTAACTAAAATTCCAGTGACATTTAATAATTTATAATATCATACAAAAACTAGTTACTATCTTCACATAACATAAAGACTTTATTCTCAACGGTAGTGAAGTATGTGAATTAATGATGACCAGCTCCAGCGCTGTGACCATCAACAGGACGTGAAGGAGGGCGCTCAGCGTTGAGCACTCAGTTAACCAGCTGCTCTTTGACAGCAGGGTCGTCCATGACTGAGCAGTCTTCCATGGCCAGATTTTTCATAGAAAAATACAAGCTTACCTACTTTGTGTGAGAAATTTAAAGTTCAATTTTATAAAACTTTTGAGTCACAATAAAAATTTAGGAGATTCTAAATAAAGTACTTAACTAACTCAGAAATGTAAGTTCATCTTTACAGACTTTGAATTGTAACATGAGCCCAGAGAGAGTAAACAATTTCCTCAGGTGAGCTACGGATACTGGGGGCAGTTCTGTTCATATGTGATTCATGTGAAACAATTGCTAACACACTACTTCATACTCAGGGTATATAACAAGATTCGGACATTAATAATTCAAGAATCCATAAGCACTAAACACACACAGGTCTATCTTCAGAGCCTACCACTATATAAAATGCTGTCTCTTGTGTCTAACAGTACTGTTGACAGACTACAGGTCTACGCAAACTGTAAACAAGGCTTTGTTACCAAACAGTCTAGGGAAGTGTGATTTAAGTAGTATTTAGGTCCCGTGGTCTGTGCTCTACGTCAGTCATGACCTCCTTTACATACATTTATTGTCTCACGGAGTTCTCTCATAAATTTGGCAAAACTCAAACTTCGAAGGTCAGTATATTGAAATTGTTTCAAATGTCCTACTACTAATGAACTGTTACTGAAATTATTTACTTCTTCATGGAGGATATGTTTGGTACTTAAAGTCAGTAAAAATTTCAGGAGTCTACCCCATATTTGTAAGCATTCACTGTTAACTGCATAAGTCATTGTAAAAGGATCTTATCATAAAAAAGCAGTAGTACTTACCAGTAAGCCTATTGATGTTAAACTAATATTAAGTTCTTGGTTGTGCAGTCCAAAGCTACCTGCAACATCTACAACTATCTGTAGGCAAGAACAAGGCATTGTGGGTAGAAAATCTGTCACAACCAACTGAAGACACTGAAAGGCAGTTCTTATTAATGATTCTCTGAAAACAAAAGAAATGGTAATGCGAATTTAACAGAAAGGTGAAGGAAAACCTCACAGTTTCTGAGCCAATCAAACTTTTATTTTAGTATTTTAACAGGGAAGCCCTTCCTGGTTGCACAGTACCTCAAAGCCACATAATTACTTATGCTTTCTCAAATAAACAAAAGCAAAGGAACCTTGATGAGATTAACAAATAAGATTAGATTCAGTTCCAACATTAGGGAAGCAGAGACAGGGGTATCTCTATGAGTTTGAGGCCAGCCTGGTCTACACACTGAATTTCAGGACAGCCAGAGCCACACAGTGAGACTGTATCAAAAGAACTTAGACTCACAGAGGGGAATCAATGTCAGCATTACGTAATAACTATCAACCCGGAAGCCCCGGGACAACACACAGGGAGGGGGGACTGCCACAGCTCTTCTCCCTGGTGCACCAGCTCTGTCTTCTGTGGCCCAGCGCATGCAGAAAGTGTGCTTACTCAGTACCTGACAACCAGTGCCTCTGCTGTTGCTGTTGTTTTGAATAACTAAACAGTATCTTTTAAAATATCTAAACCAATTATAGCTTTATTCTGTGAGAAAAGTACAGTATACATTTTACAAGAAGCAGATGGTCTTGGAGAAAAAGTTCAATGGTGTTCTGCCTAGTTCTTCTGTCCACCAGACACACTAGAGTCATCTAATTGAGGGGCTGTGTCTACCCGCTGGCCTGCAGGAGAATCAGCAGGCATTTTCCTGATGGTGGCTGATGCGGGAGGACCCTGTGCACTATGGCCTGTGTCACCCCTGGCAGGTAGCCCTGGGTTGTGAAAGAAAGCCAACTAAGCAGCCCATGGACAGCAAGCCAGTAAGCAGTGTTCCCCCACAGTTTCTGCTTTAGTTCCTGCCTCGGCTTCTCTTCATGGTGGACTATAGCTGTGGCACGTAAGCCAAGTAACTCAAGTGCCCTTTGGTCATGGTGTTTATCACAGCAGCTGAACGTAAACTAAGACAAATGGTAGGTAACATAAATAACTCAGTGTTACAGAGTTTCTCAGCACTGAGTGCATATGGATGGATTCATGTCATCCTTACAGCACACATTCTACTCTGTGTTGTGAGTTAAGAAATCAGCTTCAACTTGATGCACATTGGTCGTTTTTACTTTAATAGTCTCAGTATGTTGTACTAGTTAAGGACATTTACTATTACAAAGACATGAATCGTCTCCACAATTTTAATACAACTCTGCAGTGCACCTGTCAGGTAATGGTGCGTGTGACCTGCAGTCCCAGACACGCACCTGTCAGGTAATGGTGCGTGTGACCTGCAGTCCCAGACACACACCTGTCAGGTAATGGTGCGTGTGACCTGCAGTCCTAGACATGCACACCCAGTTCCTGCTCAGTTTTCTCACTGATACTCTACCCTAAGTTAAGTAAAATCCCAAATCCCATTCTAATGTGCTCTTCCTCAGCATCCCTATTTATTTAATGGGATTCGGTTATTTACCTATGTCATAAGTGTGAGGATCATTCTAGACTGTACTTCTCCCTTTGTCCCAGTCAGTCTGTTAAATACCTCAAACATCTCTCACTTCTAAGAAAGCATTTGCCAGTACTTCCATATTTCCTGCTCTCCTCTTGTGCCCTTGTCACAGTGGATTACATCACTCTGCTGTGTAAACCCCTCACATGCCTCTCAAACATACTCAAGGTAAATGCAAATAGCCTTTAGAAGCACATGATGTCATTTATGTTCTGGCTCCACCCCCTACCACTGGAACTTTGTTTATAGTAAAATACTTTCTTCCTTGTAGTCCCCTTCTAGAGGAGTGACCATTTATTTGTGCACTCAGAACAGACAACAAGCTCAGTTCTGGGAATACACTGAACACAGAACAAATGTTTAAGATACAAATGAATAGAGTCATTGTAAAGCAATTTCTTAAGACTTCCTAATATGGAGTTCTTTAGATGTATCATAAAATGTTACTTTATTTATCTTATAATAAGATCTTATATTCTATCCTTTAAAAGCAAGCCAATACTTGAAGGTTCCCAGAGCTGCTTGGGGTAGGTTATGGAACACTTACGACAGTAGGCAGAAATAAAGATCCTCACTACAGGACGTCAGGGGCTCCCCTTTGACCACTTCCATGCTGGGTATTCATTTTAAACACTTACCCTTGATCATTTCTGATTGCTCCCATGACTCCAAGAACTAATGGCCACCCAGGCCCAAGACTGTCTCCCTGGCTCTGCAGAATCTGCAACACACATTCTAATTGCTTGAGTCGAATATCTGGATGGTTAATATTGGACATCTCTTTTAATGGGTTCAATAAAAGCAGCTGCAGTCTCTAAAAAGGGGACAAGAAGCTAATTAGGCATTGACGTCCAAAATGCAGGCAGCTTTGTTACAACTGTCAGCCCCGCCACTGGCGTCTTTCTGCAACGTCCGTCATCTCTATGCTGCCCAGTTGGACTTGGGCTCAAAGTGATCTCGTGCCTCAGTTTCCCAAGTGCTGGGACTATAGAGTGCTGCACCCGTCTCTGATGTTCCCATGAGGTTTAGATTCACCGCCACTGCAGTAAATAGAAGTTTTTTAGTAAAAGAACAGAATATGATTTGTCTGGCAGTGATCTCTAGAGTGTTGCCACTTCTCTGCTTTCCATCAGTGTGCACAAGTTCAGGGAAAGGTGGGGCTACCTGTTTGCACAGACCCACTTAAAAACAGACCTCGCTAAAGGAAATATATCCTTAGCTACACTTAAAGAATTCCCAATATCTAGCATTATCTTTCATTTACTGTATTGATGTATAGCATGCATTTAACTGTAAAATTATCAATATGATATAATAAAAACTATAAAGTTCAGAATTATATGCTTTAATAACATTATTATTAACATAAATGAAAAAAAAGCCACAAAATCTGTTGAGACAAAAAGCACTCTGGGTTACATCTCTTGACATCTAAAAAGCACTTCATTATTTGATTTTCTTCTCTCCAAATTTTATTCTTTGTGGTTGATTTACTAAACAAATATTTATTAAGCTCTCTCCATGCACCTAGTATCGATCAGACATTGAGGATATTAAAGCGAGGGGAAAAGAAGTCTAATTTTTTTTTATCATTACTGATTTAGTGTTTATGAGTGTGTGCCATATCATACGTGTAGAGGTCAGAGAACAGTTCTCTCTTGCAGCATGTGGATCGTGGGAATTGAACCCAGGTTGTCAGAATTAATGGCAATCACCTTCACCCACTGAGCCATTTTGTCAGCCATGACTTTACTTTTCTTCTTTTTTTTTTTTGACTTTATATATTTAAAGCCTTAAACCAGAGCCAGGTTTGGTGCCATGTCCGTGGTTTCAGTACTCGGGAGGCAAAGGCGGGGGCCTGAGGCGTGAGGCCAGCCAAAGGCGGGGGCCTGAGGCGTGAGGCCAGCCAGGACTCTATAGGAAGAGCCTGTCTTCAAACACCAAGAGCAGTAGGTGCCCTAGTGTTAGAGCACTAACAGCTCGGCATGTGCAAGAACTTGGGTTCAGCCCCTCAACTGACCAAAAGAAGAAACAAACAGAACAAGCCCTTCGAGCTACAGCAGAGAAAAAAGGAAATCACTAAGAAGCAAGCTCCACAGGAGCAGAGGTCTCTGTCCTGCTAACCATCCTGTTCTAGGGTGACAGCCAAACATGGTGTGCTGAATTCATGTGTAGAATACACCTACAAGATAGTGAGATGAGGAGAGTGACAATGGCCAATAGACACTTAACTCTACTCAGTGTTGAAACCCTGAAACTTCAGTGAACTTAAAAACAAACAATCAACCAAACACTCAACTGTAAAATATGTATGAATGGCAAAAATTCTGCAAGTATAAAGTGACAAAATTATTTAACAATGAAATCTATTTTATTGAAGCTGGGGCCCTGTGGAGAGAGCATGAGCACCTGAGTCCAGACCTACATATAAAGGCAGGCAGCCAACAACCATCCTCAGCCCTGGCGCTCACTGGTGCCTGTGGATGGAGCAGTCCCTCTACACTGGGGAGCTCCAGATTCACTGAGAGATTTTCTCAAAGAGTGAAGCAAGCTGGGCCTGGTGGTGCACACCTTTGATCCAAGCGAGTGCTCGGAAGGCAGAAGCTTGAGTTCAAGGTCAGCCTGGTCTACAAAAAGTAAAGTGAGCCGTGGTAGAGGAAGACACGCACTGTGACCTCTGGTCACACAACACACGGCAGCCAGGACCCCAACACACAACATACCATACACACCAAAACCCACCATGTACTTGCTGCTGCTACACATGCTTTGTCCTTGTGTAAGAATAGCAAGAGGGAAGGGTCAGAGCTGTAGAGACAGGGCAGGAGGCACCAGAATGAAACGCTAGCCCTTCAAGAAGAGGGCAACTCCAGCACACTTATTAACTTCGCTTGTTTTGGTTTTTTTTTTTTTTTTTTGTTTCTCAAGACAGGGTTTCTCTGCGTAGCCCTGGCTGTCCTGGAACTCACTCTGTAGACCAGGCTGGCCTTGAACTCAGAAATCCGCCTGCCTCTGCCTCCCGAGTGCTGGGATTAAAGGCGTGCGCCACCACAGCCCGGCACACACTTATTAACTTAATTCAGCATCCTTTAGATGTTTTTTCTGAAGACCACCTAAAACTCTGTTGGTGCCAATGCGTGATCCATAGCCTACATGTAAAACAGAGTATTAAGTTTAAGGATTCTGTTTTAGATATTGGCTGATGGCACACATCCTAAAATCCCAGCACTCGGGAGGCAAGGGCAGGAGGCCTGTGAATTCAAGGACATCCTTGGCTATAAACTGAGGTCAGCCTGCGCTGCACACAACAGTCTCACAAAAAAAGATTTATACTAGACTATCATGAGGAGATATTAACATAAAACTACATCTGCGAGTGACCAGCAAACACCACTTTTACCTGGTTCTGTGAAAGTGGAGGCTCGTGGTTAAATGTCAGCCCTGCTTTAATGAGTGATGTCAAAGCTTCTGCTCCCCACTCTCTCATCCGAGAGTTTGGATGCTGGCAGACCTGAAGAAACACACATTGAAGAAAATTATATTCAATTATATACGTAAGGCGAGAAACACACATTAACCCGAGAACAGAAAAAAAACAAAACGGTATTGCAGCTTTTGTTATTCTTTTACAACTTAAAAATATCATGTATTTAGTAAAGAGTAAAAGAAAAATTATATCTAAATTTTTTTCTGTACGCTTACCTTCTGAATAAAGGCAAGGGAAGCAAGAGAGAGAAAACAAAAGACAAAAGATGAAGCTGAAACAAGCTGCAGGAAAGGAAGGAGTGCATCCCAGGAAATAAAGCCACTAGCCCTAAAGGGTTGCTCTGTTCTTCTTTCATTTCGGTCTGAGGGGTTGAACCCTTCAGCACTTGATCAGACAGTTCAGTTTACACAACACTATCCTGAGCTCACTCTCACCGGAGAGGTTGGCTAAATCATAAAGCAAGCTGATTTATTAGTAACTCTCTTTGTTAGTAAATTTAATCCCAATAAAATGGGTAAAATCTTAGGAAGGAAGGCCAGTATTGTTCTCAGGCTTCTAAGATAACATGAAATGATCACGGTCCCCTGACTTTACACAAACATGTGTGCCAGCAGAAGCCGCCGGAGTGCATTATCAAGGCATGTCTAGTTGAAGAAAAGGTCTCTCTCCATCAGATCCTCTCTCTCTCACTGTCTGTGACCTAGTGGCAGCATGACAGCTCTCTCCTCTCCTGCTATCTCCACTGCAGCAAACTTGTGAACAAGTTACTTGTAACTCATTCTCATCCTAGACTGCTTCACAACTTCAGAACTGCCTGAAACGGAGGGAATCAAGAGACTGACGGAATCACAGCACTGCCATTTACAAGTTAAACATTTACCCATTGTTTACATGACAGAGCCTTCCCCAAGCTAAGTACTGCACAACGATAGTCCTATGATAAAATACACTGCGTGGTGGGGGGAGGCTAATATGTCATTATGTTGGATCATAAGATCAGTGGGCATGGTTTTATTAGTAAAGAATGATAGTATTTAAAAGCAAGACACTTCACCTCAAGTAGATGGCCAGTCAGAGGTCTCCACAAAATCTCTATCCTGTGCATATTAACTAGACCAGTCTCTAATAGTTTGGCAACAGCAAAAAGAGATGGTTCCTAAGAAGGAAACATATTACACTTGATACATTGAAGAGAATTCAGTGATGTCCATGAATAAAATAGAGCATTACAGGGATTAAGTTACGATTGGTTTGTATATGTAAAGTTAGCAGGAAACACAGTAGAACCTATTCTCACGAGACAAGTCTTTTTGCCACTCCAGATCAGCTCCTAAAGTTATCACCAACGTATACTGTCACAAAAGTGAACAAGTTACAGATCTTAAAGACCTACAAATCTAATTCTTTTTAAAAATTTCTATATTAATATTTTTATGGTATTGAAAACATTTGCAACATGGAAATGTTTAACAGTATCTTTTTCTTTCCTAATAAAAGTCAGTAAGCTAAATTACACTGGGGATTTAAGGCAAATCAGCACAAGCTAATCTACAGATGCCCAAAGAATTGTGGTAGAAAATTGCTATTTATGGAGAAATAAGGTATAAGTTTAAGACTGATACCTACAAAGTTTAAATTACCTGGTATCTCATCTTGATTAGGCCACTGAATAGCTATATAACTTATATAAATTACAGTATCTATTGAAAATTTTAATGTATAAAATGGAGATAATAGTATACAATTAGATAGTGTCAGAAAGTAAGTCTCCCCAAGTAATGACTACCTAGGATCACCACTTTTCTTTCCTCATTAAATGGGGTTTATATCATCATGATTTGAGCATTTCAAAGAACATATACATGTCCTGGATTCATGCCTGAAGATTTTTTACAGAAGAAGTTTCAACAACATTTTTGTTTGTCTTTCAAGGCAAGACAGGGTTTCTCTGTGTAAGCCTGGCTGTCCTGGAACTCACTCTGTAGACCAGGTTGCCCTTGAACTCAGAGATCCACTGCCTCTGCTTCCTGAGTGCTGCGATTAAAGGCATGCGCTAGTGGCTTATCTTCATATTTTGAAGTGATCAGACTATGCTTATCTTTAAATGTAGAAAGGGGGCTGGAGAGATGGCTCACTGGTTAGGAGTGCTGGCTGCTCCTGCAGAAGTTCAGTTACTAGAACCCACATTGCTGGCTTATACTACCTGCAATTCCAGGGGATCTTACATCTTTTGGCCTCCAAGGGCATACAAACACACACACACACACACACACACACACAGAGTCAGGCCAATTAGACAAACACTGCGAGTTGCCCTTATTTATTTTTTCTGTATACATATTTGCTGTGACTGAATCAAACCCAAAGCCTCCCATGATGTTGGCAAGTGCTTTACCACTGAATGCTGTTAGTCTCAAATGTCATTTCAAATAGAAATTTCTAAAATATGGTTAAGTTCAAATTTTTCTGTGCTTCATAAATAGAATATTTTTGAGTACAGAAAGAAATGTCCTGAATGTTAATATTCCTAAGTTCTGTTCAGGACTGTACCTGGCAGGGAGCAGAGTCCTGTTCTATTCGCTCAATTAATGGACAATGAAAATGTTTAGTTTCAAGGTGAGGAGAAACATTATCTTCAGAAGTAACAATTAGTTCCTGATTTTCCTTTCCAGGGAGGGAAAACCTGCCACCTGAATCTGCAACACACTTCCTAACTGCAGTCTTGTACTTCCTGCATTGTAAGTGGTAAACCCAAGCACTGTCAAGAGAGTTCCTGAAAGCTAGGTATAAAAGCTGGGTTGCATTATTTATAAACCATCAGAACATCCAGCATGTAAGAAAGAAGGGGTGTAACTTTAAAGCTACCACACACTTGGACTAACCACAAGCTACATCATGCCTCTTTACTTCTCCTGCTACAAACGGTAAACACCCGACAGGCCACTGTGACCAAAGCCCCAGTCCTGCAATCAAACACTAGGGTGACTTGTACACCTTGTATAACTAAAAAGAAATGTAGATTACCACACCTTATTATTTCCATAGGCCATATCCATTGCTTCTAGAGATAAGGAACAAAGTGCATTGATTAAATGATGCAAAGATACGTCATCAAGATACCTAAAATGAAAATGAAAAAGACAATTTCATTTCAAATATACAGCTCGAAACAGTGTGGCTGTCAGTTTACAACACAGACTTACTGTGAGCTTTCAAACAGTCTAGAAAGGATGTTGGAGATCACTGGCAAGTCTGTCATCACTGCTGTTGTCAGAACCTAAAGGGAAAGGGAAGTCAATGTGGAGCATGAGCAAGGCTTCAGGAAGCACCCCCTGATCACAGGGCTGCCACTTACTGTACTGGGCCCTTCCACCGCTCTACCAGGCTTCAAGGCACCACCACTACTAGGCTTTAGTCCCAGAATCCACACAAGATGCTGAAAATTAAAACAAGATAAAACTGTAAAAATTCTAATAACCAAAATCAATGGTAATAGCAATAAAAACTAAATCATTAATATCCCAATAATTACAATCAAAGTAATTAGCACCATTTGTATGAAATAATTACAGCAACCACAAGCAGGAGTTTGTGGCACTGTAAGCAGTGGTTACTTCCTAACACTTGTTGACGCCTCCCCACTTCTCCTGTTCCATACTGTCTATTAGGCCTGCCTGAAGGACCAGCAGGCATTGCTTAACTGTTAGCAGTCACATATCTAGAATCCAATACTGCGACATACCTGAAGAGTTGCCAAAACAAGTTGCCATGATGTTCCAAGAACAGCACCATGACAGTGTGCCAAGTTAAGTAGAGTCCTCATGCACTGGATATTTTTGGAAGTCAGCTATGTTGAAAAGAGAGAGATTTGTAGCAACTGCTATATATTCTTAAAAATTACCAGCTTACAAATCAGCATGAATGCATTCAAAGACTGTCTTCAATGAAAACCAAGAATACTAGGAAAGAAGTTTGGACGGTTTTATAAAACACAAAGTTGTGTTACCAGGGCTGGAGTGACAGTATGCTGAGTAAAGTGTTTGCCACACTGCCAAGGCCATGCAGGAGGAATGACAAATGGCTTTAGAACTCGTGGGATGCAGCCCACCTGTTACCATAGCCACATAGCTGAGCCCCACGTGTCCTGAGGACATCATGCTGATGTGGAGTTCTGCTCTGCTTGCTGCCCTCACTTCTCTCTTAATCTAAGAATTGTATAAAAACTCTAAGGGGCTTCCAGTCCCTCATGGGCAGTATCTCTGGCACTCACAATAATAATGCTTGATCTCTTTCAGGCATTGCTGCTGGAGCAGATTAATGATTCAGTCACCACTCTAGAGGAGAACTTAAGAGATGTACTCATTTCTTTGTCAGCAATGACCACCACCCTTAGAAAACATTTGGAAAAAAATAAATTGGTATTGAAGCTAGGCTGAGATGCTTTTACTGCTGGCTCTGATGTAGGAAATCTTAGAGAACAAACTGAAGTTCAGAAGGCACACTCTTATTAGTTAATTTAAGGTCAGGGAACAAGAACAATGGCAGTACTGGTTGGACTGGTAATAATTGATTTCTTATATCTATGTTTGCCCTCAGCTGCCTGACATCACGTATTAAGAATTGCTGATGCACAGATATGCATTCTGAGGACTTAAGGTACACAAGACTGGTTTTTATATAAAAGTTTAGATTTGTGACTCTTTTAAAAGATACATAATAAAATAATTACTCCTTTCTTTGTAACCACAAACTGCTGCCTGCCAGTGAGAGAAACTGGCTGAGGAAACTACCTTGTTTGCTTATCTCTATTAATCTCTAATAAGTTGCTTAGCTATGAATATACATGAGTTTTTAGAAATAATTTTTTTTTACCTATACTACTTATTGTTATTTTTTGTAAAGGTATAGGAGAACACACTGTTTTTTCATAATCATTTACCAGAAAAAAACTAAAATGTAACCATATTATAATTCTATATACTGCTTGAAAGATTCTGCTGGGGTATACAAGCTATGGAAGAAAGAGCTGAGTGAGGAGGGCTGGGACACAGTTCCTTCCCCCGTCAGCTATGTGTGTGTGTGTGTGTGTGTGTAAGGGTTGCCTGGGTGTGTGCTGGAGCTTGCTCCATCCACCAACTGTGTGTATATACGTATGTGTATGTGTGAAATGCTTGGAGTCTGTTTGCTGGAGCTTTGCTCTAACCATCCTATGTGCGAATATGTATATGTCTATCTGTAGGTCTGACTGCCCATATGGATGCATATATGTATATACTTGTGTGTATTAAGTTACTGTATTCTGCCTTTTGTTTCATCCACTGTGTGTGTATGTGTGTGTGTGTGTGTGTGTGTGTGTGTGTGTATGCCCTTGGAATTTTCTCTCTTTCCTTCTCTTTCTTGACGGCCCCAAAGAGTTATAAGAGTTTATAGTTTTCTCACTGGCCACAGGGAATACCAGCCTTGTAAATTAAACTGTTCCCTTAGAGAAAAGTCTGCTGAGTAACTTCTCTAATCACTAGCTGCCACTGGGATCAGTCCCTGTAGGTATCTGAATCTACCCCCATCAGCAGCTCTAAGCACTGAACCTCCAACAACTGCCTGCCTCAGTTTACCCACCAACTGGATGCCAAAGCTACATAAGTATGAGGATTGAAGTTCAGATCCCTATAACCTATGTTCATGCTGGGAGAGCACAGTGACTCGTCTCTAACTCCAGCCATGGGAAGTGGAGACAGGCTACCTAAACCAACAGGAGGGCTCTAGATCCAAATGAGTAAGAAACCATGCATCAGCAGATCATGGGAGGTGGAGACAGGCTACCTAGACCAGCAGGAGGGCTCTAGATCCAGGTGAGTAAGAAACCATGCATCAGCAGACAATGTGAAACAGCAGAGGATGACCTCTGGCCTCTATGCACAAACACACATGCACACCACACACACATATATACACAAAGGAAGTTATAATAGTGTCAAGGAAATCGATAATTACTTTGTTCAGACCATCCTCCAGGTAAAAGAACCTCAGAAAGTAACCCATTTGGAAAGTACCAAACTGGGGCAGAACAGAAGCCCTCGAGCACTAACGGTAACCACAATAACCCACCCTAACCAAATTACCATCACTGTTCCTTGAGGCTGTACTGCAAGAGGCTGACCCACGGCCACAACTTGCTGGTGAGACTCGCTGGACGGGCTGATCATCATAACACTTTGGCCCTGGATAGAATATGCTAGAACACAACAGAAAACCTCAGTGCAGCATAGAGCTCACATTTCTTTCAAGGTACTGTTATATTGTAAAAGATGGATCGGAATAAAGTTCAACCCTTACAATTAAACAGCAGTACTATTACCCAGATGTGTGCGAACACTAACAAAAGCGAATGTGAAGGAATTGTCCATGTAAGTTTTTGTAATTATAAAGCGCTGGTAGCCCGTGTTGTAAGCAGAACAGAAGGAGAACACACTGAGTGTTTAAACATGAATCAATGTGTACTTTTCTAGTTATTGGCAAATGACTTTTGAGTGTGAAATCTGGGTATCACACTGAAATATATATAAATTAAATGTAATAAACCTTAGTGTTCTCAAAGCATTAGCCAAGATTAGTTTTTGAATGCTAGTACAGCGTAAGTGGTGGAAATACTGTAGTTCCATGGGCCAAACAGAGAGCCAGCAACCCTCCCTCAACACGCGCTGTGGTTACAGAGGAGAGTCAGGGC
>JADRCH010000151.1:1366545-1412915 GCA_019843965.1 Rhynchomys soricoides
GCAACCCTCCCTCAACACGCGCTGTGGTTACAGAGGAGAGTCAGGGCTGGCAACCCTCCCTCAACACGCGCTGTGGTTACAGAGGAGAGTCAGGGTTACACGACTTATCTAGCATTGCTCTTACTAAACTCTTCTTCTCTCCACCTTTTTTTTAGGGATGAGCAGAAGAAAAGAGATGTACTCTATGTGACCACATGGAAAAGAGAAACAAAGAGTCCAGTGACCCTAAGTCTTGTCTTTTCCCTTCCCTTCCAGGAGGTAAAAGAACTGCTCTGAAGAGGAGGACAGAGTGGAAAGGTGGGGGCACACCTGCCCAGAGGGAGCACCATCCACACTTGGGATGGCAGGAGGTCTGAACATGGAGTTTCTATCCCCCGTCTCTGTTGGCATCCCAGTAGATGGAGAGAAAGATGTGTAGTTTAGCGCTTACATTTATTGGAGAGTGTAGCTGCAGTGGTGGCATTCAGCACGGTCAGAGCATAATGTGGGGGCAAGGAGCCTTTGCAGATTGCAGTTATAAAGGCGTCTCTCGAGGTCACAAGGCCCAGTCTTCCACAGAGAGCAGCCATGGTCAGTTCCGCCTTCAAAATGTTCTCAGTGGCAGCCTCATCTGTGCTGGGGGACAAGCGCTCTGTTTATGTTACAGCTCATCAGTTACACTTTAGAACAACATGCAGGTGTACGGACTCAGGGACTCAGGAGTTCCAAGGAAAGCTAAAACCAACGTACTTAGGATGGAATTTTAACCAAGTAACCAAATGTCTAAAAAACTAACCTATATAATGTAATGCTCATTCATAGGTGGAAAAAAAGACAACCTTAAAGATTAAACTAAAAATATCAAGCATTTTGTTTACTGAGACAGGGTATTCACTCCAGGCTGGTGCCAAACTCATTGCAATCTACCTTTGTCAGCTTCCCAAGTGTTGGGATTACAGGCAGGAACCACCACACCTGGCATCAAACATCTTAAAGTCAGCTAATTCTGGGGAGGAATATCGAGCAAGTGCCATCCTTGCCATGGCAGCGGCAAGCCTTGCTATGACAGAGTTCTCTGATTTGGAAGCTGTACTTGTGGTTAAGGCACTGCGACCCTTCTGGTGGGAGCTTAGAGCAAAGGCGGGCTCCAGAGGGCGACTCGCAACAATGTTCTTAAAGACATAAGGAGAAGGCTACGGTGACTGCCCTCATTTCATCGCAACGGTGCACACACAGATTATCATACTGCACACGAAATTAAAAAAGAGCAACAAAGCTCTACTCACACAGAAACTAGGGGTAGGAAATAAGTTCCTGGGACACAGGGATGTAAAGGCATTGCTGGTTTAACGGCGGTGACAGCAGGTAAAGCTTACAAACGTAATACCTGGCATCAAGAAGAAGTGAGAGCGCAGCAAGGAGCCCACACCAGCAAGCGCTCACCATCTCTTCCCAGACGGCTCTGCTCACTTCAAAGGAAGTACAGTACACAATCAGGTTACACCACTACAACGAGCGTCAGCCTATAAATATTCAAATATTCCGGCAATAACTCAATCATTAGGCATCAAACACTAGTATTTAAAATATCTACATAATAAAAATGGAGAAACTGTGATAGCTTCATAATAAAAAGTCTTAACGTTGTTTTAAAACAAGATAATTAAAACAAAAGAGTTCTCTATCTCAATTAAGAAATATCTTTTTAAAAATACATAATGCCAGTTCCATTTCCTTCAATAGGTCAAACTGTCCATCTGTGTGGTCAACTGGAAGTTAGTGTGGGCTACAGTCTAAAATGTTTGCTCAGCTACAACACCATTACATATGTCGAGAATCAAGCATAAGTAAATATACTGAATCAAATGGCATTGGGCACCTACAGTTGGAGAAGAGAGTTACAAATATGTAAAGTTAGAACTAACCTTGTAGAAATGACCTACAAACAGAGAACCTGGGGTGACGTCATGGTCTTTAGTACAAGGAAGCAGACATTTCAAATCCAGACACGCAATAGGTGTCCTTCTTGACCAAGAGGCAAGAAGCACACCTAGTGCCCACAGGTGAGTCTCAGGTCCCTCTGCCTGGGCTTCCAGGAAAACTGACTAACACCTGGACTAGACTAGAAACATGTGAGATCATGTGAAACCATCTTGTTGTGTTGAGTGGTAAGGGGAACCAAGAGAACATAGAGGAACAGAAGACATGTCCGAAGAACACTGCCCAGCCTGAAAAGAGCATCACACTAAAATGACGGCCAATGATTGTAATTTTTGGATTCAATAAAAATCCAGTTTTATTCAAAAGTGAACATCTCCAAAAACTGGTATTTTCGCTTCCTCACATTCTGACTGTGATGGTTTGTATATGCTGGGCCCAGGGAGTGGCACTATTAGGAGGTGTGGCCTTGTTGGAGTGGGTGTGTCACTGTGGTGTGGGCTTTAAGACCCTCCTCCTTGCTGCCTGGAAGTCGGTACTCTGCTAGCAGCCTTCAGATGAAGATGTGGAACTCTCAGCTCCTCCTGAGCCATGCCTGCCTGGATGCTGCCATGCTCCTGCCTTGATGATAACAGACTGAACCTCTGAACCTGTAAGCCAGCCCCAATTAAATGCTGTCCTTATAAGAGTTTTTCCTTGGTCGTGGTGTCTGCTCACAGCAGTAACACCTTGACTAAGACACTGATACATTAGCTAAATTAAACACAGGAATCACCCTGTGCTAATCTTAGAATGAATAAACCAACTTGGGATATCTCCTTCTAACAACGTCAAGATCATATAAAACAAGAACTGTGTTCCACATTGTAGGAAAATACCCACACACAGCAATAAATTCAAAAACAAGGCACCACAAGGAAAAACACTAGGACAATTGAGAAATATGAATAAGACCTAGGTTAATATTAAATACTAGATTGACCGTAACTTCTGATAGTGACTGCATCAGAATGGGGGAGACTATAATTAGTTTTAGAAAACCACGTCCAGGTATTAAGGGGCAGTGGGACAGCATGTCTAGAGCTTCACCTCAAATAGCTCAGAAAATATAGACATGTAGACAAAATAAAGAGAAAGGTAACAACAGCAGCGGGTAAAGTGTTAACAACAGGGAATCAGGGCAAACGGTAACACCGCGGCATTTCCCTCAATTCTCCCTAAAGTTCCAAGTATTGAAAAGTAGCCATGACAAGCAGGGAGCAGTAGCACACCTGTTTGTTGACCCGTCTGGTCTGACGCGGACTGCTCGTCTTGCCGTTCTGATGACTGTGAAGACGCTCCTTCCGTGACAGCAGGACCCTCTGTCTCAACTTCTCCTAACTCCCCTTCTATCATAGTGGTGATCCCACGGACGAGATCCAACAGACAGTGAAACGCCACGGACATGGCGTAGCCTTCTGGTATAGTTGGAGGTTCAACTTTGTCCAGCATCTCTAGGCTGAAATCACGAGACATACAAGCACTAATGAGAAGGCACAGAAAAGAACCATAGAAAACCATTTCCATAATCTGTAGACTCTAAAAATTACTAATAGGATGAAAAAAAAAAAGGAAGGGACATTACTGAGCTTGTTTCATTTGGAGAAGGCTCTCCAGTCCTTTAAAATGATAAGAGGTGCTGGAGAGATGGCTCAGTGGAGAAAAGGTGCTTGCTGCTGCCAATTCTGATGATCTGAGTTTGATCCCTTAGACCCACAGGATGGAGGAGGGAACTGACTCCTGCAAGCAATACTCTAGCCTTCATACATGTGCTATGGTGCACATACATGTGTACACACACACACACAAATGTATGTTTTTAATGTAAAAAAAAGGTCAGAAAAATTAAGGCCTAGCTGCTACCATCACATTGACTTGACATACGCTGACATCTTCACTATTCTTTGTTGTGAGAAATATAAAAACTAACACAAAATACATTAAGACCTATTACGATGCTTCTCAATCTTTTACCTTTAAAGTGATATAAAAGATAAAATAAACCCACAAAGAGGAAGATGTTCCAGACAAAGCACAACCCTGAGATACCCAGAGCCCAGGTGACCTCAGAGACCATGAGCCAACAGTACTATAACACTGAGGGACATCTGTGTGTCAAGCTCAATCTACTCCATCGGAGCAAGTGCTCAGAAAGCAAGACAATAGTCTTATGTTCTAAGTCAGGACAAGTGAGGAGCTATGGTTCTGGATCCCTCAAACGGTCATTTCTCAGGCTAGGAACACAGAGTGATGAATTCAGCTGCAAAGAATGAACGGCAATAGTTGTAAGTATTCACATCCAAAGAAAAGGAGATGTCAGAGCCCTATCTCTTGTACACAAAATTAACCTGAAATAAATCAGTGACCTACATACATATAAAAGGAATTAGAAAACCCTCATGAACTGATGTATGCCTATGTCTCTTCTCACAACAATTTGTTAGATATAACACCAAAAGCACAATTAAAGATTACATGAACTGACTCCATCAAAAGTGAAGCTACTGTGTCCCACGGACAGTAACAAGAAAAAGGCAAGAAAAGAAAAGAACAGCAGGCGCTCCTGCAGCTCCTGTGTGTGTACACAGGGAAGTCTTAGAACTCTGCTCTGCGACAACCTTTATCTCATAGATTAATTACGCTAAGTAGAGTTGAATTTGCCAAAGGGAACACTATTCTAGACTCCCTATGTCCATGAGGTCCGAGAGTCAAGCCACCCACTTAACTAATAATCTATGTAGGACAAGGGAGTCAACTCAGGTAAATAAATCACATTTTGTTTATAGTGCTATTAGCACCCTACAAGTAGGAAAAAAAAAATGTAGACCTGCTTAAAATTCTCAGAATATGACAAAACAAAGAAAGCTCCAAAATGTATTAGCAATATTAAATATAATGTAGACAGCAGTACTTTAGAATTAAATATCATCTTCAGTGGTGCTATTTATTATAAAATCACATTGCTACTACTTACTAGGTGGCTTTTGCACTGCCTTGAACTGTAATCGTCAGGATGGGTATCCAGGCTCCTCGGTACTCAAACGCTGGCAGCAGAGTAACCCCTGCACCAATGCCCACTACCCCTGAGTTAGCTGGGGCGGAGGCTGGCCCGCCAGCATTATTGTTTCCTGTTAGGAAAGGAGGAAAAGCAAGCATACCAACGTACTCCTTGATTACAAGTCAATACATTCCAATGCCTACTCAGACACAGTCTGTGCTCTCGAGTGTCATACCTATAAGTAACATCTGTTGACTCTGTTTTATCCAGAGTCTAGTTCCTTTAAATAACCACTTATTTTTTTAATATAAAAATTACTAGAAAGCCTAAGTAGGTAGCTCTGTTGGTAAAGCATTTGTCACCCAGGCATGAGGACCCGAGTTTGCTTGCTAGTACACTAAGATATGTGTGTGTATGTGTGTGTGTGTGTCTTAAAGAAAATGGTGGAAGTCATTTTAACCTCAACTTCACAGCAAATGAAGAAAACATGCAACTCGACAGAGGAACTCCAACATGAATAAACTGATGGATACACAAAGGAGTGCTGATTTTGCTCCTCAATACCCACCAGAACCTCATCTCGGTGATGTGCACATGCAGTCCTAGCACTGGGAGGCAGAAGTGGGCAGATCCCGGGCCCTGCTAGCCATCCAGCTCACCTAACCAATGAGCCCCAGGTCCCAGTGAGACAGACAGACAGACAGACACACACACACACACACACACACACAGCCTGTGCCTGCACATATATGAACACATACAGTTACAGGAACAAACATACAAATATTCTTTATATTTTACAAAACTATAAACCTCTACTCTCGACAGGTGGTTTACATTTGTATAGCACAAATCTCTCACAGCACTGACCACTATAAACCAAGGGAGAAAGTGAAGATGACGTTACCAGCTTGGTTGGCTGCAGCAGGATTTCCAGAAGGAGGGACTAGAAACAGAGACTGGATAAAAGAGCCCAGTGCATTCACAATGTCTCGGAAAACCTTGGTGGAATGTTGCTTCATGTCATACGACTGACAAAACGACCTGCAAAATAATTTTAAACATTTCTGGGAAAAGCATTTTAATATATTATAATATTCACATTTTAAAAGCCAGGCATATTGCTTAATATTTATAATTCCAGATTTGGTGTCATTCATTATGCCTGAGTGGTTTCTCTAATTTGGGTTAGAAACAAAGGTTCATTTGACGAAGGTCCTAACAAAACAAAAAAGAAAAGGAAACGTTGGCTTCATTTGCTTAGTGAATGATGGCTCACTACCCACGTGTCCGACCTCTCCCAGGTCCTCCTGGGCGCCCGCTGATGACTTCATGCACATAAACACACAACTTCCTTGCATCATTCCTTGCATAATGATGCTTCCTAAGCATCATTAATACTTGCACATAGGCACTGAGCTCTTCTTAACACAAGGTTATCAGGCTATCTGCTTAACTTTACCTTACCTGCTTCAACTTTACCTTAATAACTGAGGCTGCACACAGAGCCTGTGTATTGATTCCACTGCAACAGCTCGAAGCCACTGTGGCTTATCTGCATCCAGAAACTTCACCAGAAGTGACAGAAATATTTCACACTCGGTCACCTAAAAAGAACAGATTTCTTTTTTGTTTTGTTTTGTTTTTCGAGACAGGGTATCTCTGTGTAGCCCTGTCTGTCCTGAAACTCACTCTGTAGACCAGGCTGGCCTCGAACTCAGAAATCCACCTGCCTCTGCCTCCCGAGTACTGGGATTAAAGGAAGAACAGATTTCTAAACATTAAAGTCAAACAGAAATGATGCTAAGAATCTCAAATCATCTTCACAGTAATTAGAATAAAATGCAGAACTAGTTCAGCAGAAAACAGCCATGGCTTCTAACTATTTACCTGAAATACTAATGATCTGCTAAAACAGCTCACTCCTAAGCCTTATTTTAAGAAAACAAAGTAAATCTTGCCATCTCTAGCCCCACAAACTGCTAACAGATGTACGGCCTAACCTTCAGTAAGACTCCACACATGCTCAAAAGCAGAGGCAGTTTGGTGTTGTGGTGGCTTAAGGAGACTCATGTGAATGCCTGGCCCACGGGGAGAGGCACTATGAGGGGGTGTGGCCTGGTTGGAGAAGTGTGTCACTGTGGAGGCAGGCTTCCAGCTCTCATACAAGTTCAAGCTCCACCCAGTGACACAGTCTCCTGCTGCTGCCTTCAGAGCAACATGTAGAACTCTCAAGTCCTTCTCTCCAGCACCATGTCTGCCTGCACACTGCCATGTTTCCTGCCATGAGGATAATGGACTGAACCTCTGAAATGGCAAGCCAGCCACAATTAAAAGAGCTGTCCTTTAAAAGAGTTGCCATGATCATGGTGTCTCTTCACAGCAATAAAACCCTAAGACAGGCATGATGGTATAGGCCTATAACCCCAGTCCTCAGGAAGGAGAGGTTAGGAGTCACCCTGAGCTACAACAGGAAGACCATGTCTCAAAAAACAAATGAGACAGAAAATTCTATTTCAACTGCAGGCTCAGATGTGTGCGTGACACTTTCATTTCTTCTATTCACTCTAGGTATGCAAAGAGAACTAAGATCTGGGTCCCTTAGCTTCACCTCTGAGCCACTGGAAATGATGAGCTAAGGAAGAGCGGGGTAGCACAGCTCTCGAGGGCAGTGGTTCTCAATGTGGTTCTCAACAGCTCGGAGTCCCTGGGACCAGTTATGGGAGTGCACGAGGTCAAATGCATTCTCATTATAATACTATTGTGATTTGACACTACAAAACCAACAGCATTAGAGCAGGAATGCCTTGGCAGGAATCGTGGAAACAAAATCAAACTGTACTAGCATCAATGCAGCTTCGCTATTAAACATAAATAAGAGTGTACTACACACGGACACACATACAACATTCTAACATGTATACATCTATTTATATAAAAACAACTGATGCTTAATTTTCTCTGTTAACTTGACTGAATTAATAAACACCTAGGGCATTCCTGAGGCCCACGTTTGGGTACATCTGTGAGGGTATTCTCAAAGACGAAGAACAGTTCACCTTGCATGTGGGTGACACCTCCAACCAAAGCTGGGACCCAGACGGAATACAATGAGCAGGGGAAGAGGCCTAAGGCCGCAGGCACCATCAGTCTGCTTCCTGCTACCCTGAGGCCGCAGGCACCATCAGTCTGCTTCCTGCTACCCTGAGGTAAGCAGCGTTTGTGGCACCCCAAACCATGGCATTTCTGCCCAACCCAGGCCTCAAGGAATGCAATCAGCTACCTAAGGACCAACGCCTTTAAAACCAGGAGCCACGGAGTGAGTCTTCTTTCCTGTAAGTCCTCAGGTTGGGTGTTCTGTCAGAGAAACAGGAATGCATGCAATTGCATATAAAAACAGCCCAGAGATGAACACTTACCAAAAGACTGTAAAACTGCTTGATCAGAACAGACACCACTCTCAGTAAACGCATGCAAATAGGAAAATATGGTTTTTCAACTGGTGCTGGTGAAGATGAAGTGCTGGAGCCTTGTCTGAACTTGATATTTGGAGAAAAGAGCTTGATCACAAGTGGACACACCCTTTCTTTGAGGAGAAAACTGAATTCTTGATGCTATTTGCAAAGGAAAAAAATTAGTTTGTAGAGACTCTTCTAAAAAATTAGATTATCGTAAATGATCTAAATTAATGAGTTTACATTTTCCTTAGTATGTTCTGTTCTTTGACAATTTTGTAATGTGAAGACTCTCTCTCTACTCTCTCTTCCTTCTCTTCCTTCTCTCCTATGCTTGCTATGCCCTTCTCCCACTCCACACCCCGTCCCACTCCACACCCCATCCCTTACACAGCTCTTTCCCACAGTCACTGTCCTTGTTTGTTTCTCAAAGATTTTAACTAGCACTGTTTGTGTGATCTGGTACTATCTAATAGATCTAGTTGATCACATGAAATCTGAATGATTAAAATAATAAAATGTATTTGAAGTTCACCATTAGAAGCAGATTAAGCCTTGTATTGTCACTAAAGTGAAGATTATGAGCCACTATCAAACATATCTAATTAATATTTTCAAACCGGGTAAGAGTGGGTAAGATATTTCACTATTGGTAAGACTCTTACCCATCTCCCAGAATCTGATAGTTGCCAATAAATCAGCAGTAAGTAGTACTTTCACAAGAGGCCCTTTGTATAATTTACAAAGAGGCTTGAAATTTGCACTGTTCTCGAATGAATTAAACATAAACTAGAAATATTTCAAGAAGTTTAAAAAAATTAATGTATATTTTAAAAAGAGAACATACATGATTTTACAATGTTTAGTGTTCATTACTAAGAACACAAGACTATAAAGCATTTAAAATAAAGAGGAATAAAAACTTGATTAATAAAGCATAAACAAGCATAACTATTTGACATGTTGAGGATTCTGTAAATAATCGTACAGTTCTATTTAAAGTCACTATAAGTCAGGTGAAAGGCTTCCTTAACTTGCTCATTTTCCATTAATATCAGTTGAGTAGTATCACTCACTCTCATGGCCATCTGGCCATCTCCCAGTCTCTCCCCACACCTGACCCTAATGAGAATGAATGTGTAGCTGCGGGAGGGAGTGGGGTCCAGATACAGAGACTTATGGATAAGGGAGACTCCAAGACTCAATGGGGATGACCTTAGCTGAGATTCACAGCAGTGGGGAGATGGAATCTGAAAAGGCCACCTCCTGGAGCCAGGCAGGAAGGAACCCCAGTGAAGTGATAGGGAAACCAACCCACCCACAAAACTTTCAACACAGGGATGGGGAGATGGAGCAGAGACTGAGGGAAAAGCCAAGCAGTAAATAGAGAGCCATCCATGGGCAAGCCCCAATCCTGGCACTATTAATATTCTGTTGTGCTTGCAGACAGGAGCTTAGCATGGCTGTCCTCCAAGCTCTACCCAGCAGCTGACTGAAACAGATGCAGAATCCCACAGCCAAACATTAGATAGCTTGGGGACTCTTATGGAAGAGTTGGGGGAAGGAGAGAAGAACTCCTCAGGAAGACCAACAGAGTCAACCTGGACCCTTAGGGGCTCTCAGAGTCTGAGCCACCAACAAAAGAGCGTACATGGGCTGGACCTAGCCCCCCCCCCCCTCCACAGCACATATGTAGCAGATGTGCAGCTTGGTCTTCATGTGGGTCCCAAACAACTGCAGTGGGTGCTGTCCCAACAGCTGCTGCCAGTTTGTGGGATATGTTCTTCTAGCTGGGGTGCCTTGCCTGACCTCAGTGGGAAAGGATGCACCTAGCCTTGCATCAACTTGATGTGCCACAGTGGGGGTATACCTGGAGGACGGCCTCCATTAGAGGAGAAGGGGAGGGGAGATGGGGGGGGGAGGGACTTTGGGAAGGGGTGACCAGGAAGGGGGTCATCAATCGGGATATAAAGTGAAAAACAAAAAACAAACAAAAAAAGTAGTCACACTTTAGTGACAATATATGGCTTAAGTCTGTATTTAATGATCAACTTCAAATATATTTTATTATTTTAACCATTCAGATTTCATTAAAACCATGAAAGAATCATTGAAAAAAAAAAATCACCCAACTTAATAATTTAATGTTACAGAAAAGTAAGCAAGTCACAGGCAATTAATTTGCTCAGTAAATGTCCATGAAAAGCAAAAAAACAAAACCAGAAAATTTCCTTCACTAATCTCTCTATAGTCTTATGAAAATGTGTATCTTTCTCTTCAGTCTGCAGGATTCCTTCAAGTATCTCCTTAGTGGTGGCTTAGTGGTCATGAATTCCTTTAGTTTTTAATCACAGAAGGTTTTTCTTTTCCCTTCAATTATAACAGATAGTTTTGCTGGGTATAGTAGTAATGTGCGCTGGCATTTTTTGAGAACTTGAAATACATGATTATGAAATAATAATGGCTTTCATGGCTTCTGTTAAGAAATGGCTTATTTTTGGTGCTGGAGAGATGGCTCAGTGGTTAAGAGCACTAACTGCTCATCCAGAGGTCCCAGATTTGATTCATAGCACCCACATGGTAATGTGGTGCTGTAATTCCAGAAGACCAGACATTCTCTTCTGGCATCCACGGGCGATGAATGCATGTGGTATATAGGCATATAAGCAGACAAAACAACCATAGATGTTGCAAAAAAGAAAATAAAAAGAAACAGCATATTTTCACACATCTTTCTTAACTCCTAGCTTGGGGAAATTTGCCTAAATAAATTTCTAAGATTTCTTCCAATAATAAACTTCTAAAATGTTGGGGGTAATTACAAAAAAACAATACTAACTCAAAATGAGACCGATGGCTTTATGCCTATAACCCAGTCCTCAGGAAACTGAGGCAGCTGCACGTGTAAAAGCCTTGTCATAAAAGAACGAAAACACCAAGAAAAACAAACCTCATGCTCGCTCTCCAACAAGCAGACACTACAAAGCAGCTTTGGTCTAATGCCTGAGGTACACCTGTGTCTCCTAATATGGAAAAATGGCATGTTGACCTCTTGACAAGTATCTGTGAAGCACAGTTTTGTGACAAACGAACACCGACTGGCTTACTTGTAAAAACACTTGTGGGAAATCACTGAGGACTGACTCCAGCAACTCAAGGCCAAACGTCCGAGTCATTTCTGTCATGCCTACTAGCCAGTAAGGGGCGTCAGCATTGACCAACTGACAGAGGTCCTGGGATTAAAGAAAATCAGTGCCATTCGTTAATAACACACGATTACCACAACGTAGTTTATAAAACAGAAGCAAGACAAACCTCTTTTTCTTAAACATTAAGCAATAGCAATTCCAAATTTGACAAACTGTACATTCAGTAGATTTTAGTAAACCTCTATAGAGGTATGTAGCTATAGACAATAAACAGCTGTAGACAAGTATTAATGTTATGTTAATAAGGAATAAACTTATAATCTTACTATACTTAAACTGATTTAGTCATGCCAACTGATGTAAAAAGCAGATATTTGTATATCAGATTACATTAAGTAGACAGCAAATCTATTACTTAAACTTTTTTCATTGAAGTAATGTTTTTGTAGGATTTGTCATCCCTAATATACCTATTTTATTCTAGTTCTGAGTTTAATTTCACTTCCTTAAGGTGGGTCTCAGCATTTTACCATGCTAGTTAGGTATACAGTAGATGCAGAAATCATTGCTCAGTCTTTTAGAATTACTTTAATATAATACTAATAATACTTTTAATTTTTATGAAATTTTTTGGATTAAAATTACATCAAACGTAAATTCTACATTAAAACCCCTGCACAAGCTATATGTCGTGGTAAGAATGCCTCCGCCAGCTGAAGTACCTGGAAGAGCATATATGCATCTTTAGCACAGGGTCTCAGCGTGCTGACAGACCTTCGGTTACTGTTTCCTTGGATCAGCACCGGAGGTTCTATATCTGCAAAACAGGCCAGAAACTGGAGCTCAGAACGCCCTTCTTACAAACCACACATACACTACATTTAAAACTCATCCTTTTATATAACCATGGCTCTTGTTTGAAGAGCCATGTCTTCATGCAAGATATTTTTATATAAAATACATAACAATTGCTCATCTTCTTACATACGCTTTAACAAGCTTATTATTTCATTACACACTTGATTTCCCCAGTTTCTTATTTTTCAGCTTTTGTCATATGACCTCTGAATCGGTACTAAATATCAAACATAAAGTTTACCACATAGCCATTTTCTCTGCCCTTTACCACATTCAAAAGGATTAATAGCTTATTTGCCATGACTGCTGTCAGTCATGGGTTGCATTAGCTAAGAATCAGCTAGAATGGTTTTTCCCTGCTTGGCATTTGTTTTTTTTTAACATTAGTAGGAAAGATCCCATTCTCTGGGCTGGTGACATGGTTGGTGGCAAAGGTACCTGATACCAAGCCTGAGGACCTGAGCCTGACATGCAGGGTGGACATGGTGGACGATAAGAACTGATTCTCACCAGCTGTCCTCTGACCTCCACATGTGTGCTGTGGTACACACTTGTGTGCATACGTGAGTGCGTGTGCATATGCACATATACACGCACACACTCACACACATAAGTGCAATTATTTTTAAAGCACTCATTCTTTGTAAATTATAGCAACTTGTTTTAAAATCAGTGTTGATTTAATAAACAATTGAAAGCAGTAAAGGGTATACTAGCCTTTAGAGAAAGCTGGGTAAAATATTACTCCAGGAATTATGCCAAGCTTATGAATATAAGACATTTACACTAGGACACTGTCCTGTGCTTAATGTGACTCTGAGTATTTCCCTGACACTTATAACTACTGAGATTGTATTTGTACTTTTCCTCAGAGGAAAAATGCAGGGAAATCATATACCAATGTCAATGGAAACATTCTACCAAACCGACAGTGAAGAACAGTTGATCTAAATGCAAAACCTTCTATCAACAGTCAGCCCAGGGAAGACAAGGTAGTTTTTGGAGGATGCACAGCAGCCGTATTTCCCAGTATCCTTCATTCCCCAGAATCCCACGTGAGCATCAAGTTAAATGAGTCATATGGAACACCAAGTTAAGAATAAAGGTTCTCCGTGTAACGGGAAAAGTGCTAAGCATTTTCATGGCAAAGATGGCTCCACAGGTAAAGGTGCCTGTGGCCAAGCTAGCTGGCCTGCGCTCTGTCCCTGGGATGGAGCTGAGCAACAACACACACACAAGACCTCACATATGTGCTGTGCTACGCCTGCCTGCACACACCTGCACACAGAATAAATAATTAAAATACATAGACAAGTTAGGCAAAATAGATAGACAAGTTTTCTTGCTTGAGAAAAAAAGCCAGATTTCTCAGGACTGTAGCACCTTAAGATCTTTGCCACAGCAGTGGAAAAATTATTTGTGATCCAAAAAGGTTCCTACTGGAAAGTTCCTATGGTGAAAAACGATCAATTCTCTCAGAAGTTATACCGTGTTGAACAGCAGCAAGTATCTGTCAATTCTCCAGAAGAATGCTTCTAACTCAATAATAATTTTAGATCACATTTAGTAAAATGTGAAAGATTAACATACACGTAACTTCCGATAGGTGGAGGCAAAGATTTACACGAGGATGCCTACGTGGGAACTGAACGCTCTCTGGTGATCCAAATAGTGGAAAGCACAGGAAGGAGAGCACTCAAGGCAGCTGTAAAACCAAATGCTACACAGGAACTAGCAAGAGCTTGTCACTGACTTAGAGCACAGCCACACAAAATAGGCCAAGTATTAGAATGCAAACTAACGGAGAAAAAAACACCACAAATATTCATAGAGTACATCTGCATAAAATACATGCAATACAATACTTTGTTAGATTGTGAAGTTACCATCCTCAATGGGGTTCTATACACATGTTAAAACGTAATATGGAGAATGAAACTTCTACTCAGGGTGATTAAAGAGTGAATCATTTGCTTGTTCCTTTGGGTTTTTGAAACAGGATCTCTCTGTATGTAGCTCTGACTGTCCTGGAATCTATAAGACCCGCCTGCCTCTGCCTCCCAAGTGCTGGGATTAAAGGCAGGTGCCACCACACCCAGCTAAAGAATTTATTTTTAAATTTCCATCAATTTTTTAAATGCCATATAGTATAGTGGTTTTAATAAGAATGGCCCCTATCTACCTTCAAGGACACAAGCTCCTGGGCATGCCTGTGAGGGAGCTTCTAAAGTGAACTGGGAAACCTACCATAAACGTAACATTCTGTAAGCAGGGATCCTGAACACAGCATCCCTCCCTCCCCCTCCTTCTCCCTCTCCCTCTCTCTCTCTCTCTCTCTCTGCCTCCTGACTATAGTGCAGTGTGCAGTCACCTTCCACACACAGCATCTCTCTCTTTCTGACTACAGTGCAGTATGCACCTTCCACCCTGCCCTCATACACCTTCCCCACTGTATCCCCTTAAACAATAAACAGAGACAAATTGTCCCTTCCTTGAGCTGCTTTTGTCAGAAAATTCACCAAGTTAACAAAAAATGAAAGGGAACTTAACACATATATAAACACACCTGCATCTAAAACACTCATATAGACACATCTGTACACTTGAATGTGTGCATTTACATGTGTGTGTGTGAAAGAGAGAGAGAGAGAGAGAGATTGATTTCAGGTATTTTTGTGGGCGTTGAGTCTGTTCTCTTGCTAGCCGTAAACAGTGATCAGGTTGAGGCTGGGATCAGTGTGCAGCAGTATACAGTGTGTGCAGCAGTATACAGTGTGTGCAGCAGTATACAGTGTGTGCAGCAGTATATCCACCTGCACCTGCAAAGGCGTGCAACAGTTAAACAGTCCTAGCTTTGGGTGTGACTAGTTTATGAGGCAGAGCTACAAGTGAATGAGAAGTAGCCCTGGCCCACGAGAACCACTGACAACAAAAGGAGCTGCCCCAGCCCTTACCTCTGCCCGCCCCCGCCCTTACCTCTGTGTCTGTCATCTTCAGCGACCATCCTCTCGAAGACAACAGTCACGACCTGTCGGACTGTAGCAGCAGCCGTATTATTTGTGATATTGTCTTTTGTGAAGTGCAGTCGAAAACAAAGAACTATTGCCTAGAAAAAAATTCCTTAGCATGAAGTAAAACTGAAGAGCAGAATCTATCATGTGAAACTACAGGCCAAATCATTTGTTTCAATCAGACCTGAAAAGTTCCACCTTTTTATAAAATGAAACTACAAAAATCCTCAAATTTCAAAATAGTTCAGTCTCAGTAAATACATAGCTATATAAGACTAGCTAAAATATTTCAAAATACTTTTTTCCAAATATACTTCATTTAATGTATATATGAGTGTGTCATGTTTTATGTTCCCAGAATGACTTGCTTTAGAAATAGCAAGTATTCATGTTTATTATACCACTAAAGGCTTAGAGAAGTACTATATAAACTGCTAAAAATATAAATAAAAGTATGCTATTATTAGAAGAATGCCACACTTTTCTCTTTAAAAAAGCAACTTTATTATTAAGAAAACTTGTATATGCTAAGTTGTACTCCTTTAAGACATAATCCCATGAGTTCTGCCTGCTCCATAAAGGTGCTGCCATGGAGCACACCGCGGTGATGGAGCACTTCCTCACACACCTCTGCATCCACTTCCTCTCCTGAACCATGGAAACTGTCTCACTGTTTTCATTACCAACTCCTCAGCATTTTCTACATTTTATATAAAGGATTCATTCACTATGATTTGTGTCTGGCTTCTTTCATTTAGAACCTATGCATGGAGTTTGTGTGTGCTGTCCCGTGTATCGGTATGAGTTCCCTTTCTATTGCTGAGGAGATTGCATGGTGTGGCTATGTAACCACTTCTGTGGATGGACATCTGAATAGTTTTCAGTTTGGTGCTCCTCTGAGCAAGGCTGCTATGAACAATCAAATACAGGTCTATGAAGACAAGCACTTTCCTTTGCATTGGATAATACCTAGGGATGGCATGGCTAGGTCACAGGGTAATACAGGTTTAACTTTTAAAGAAGCTGTGTCTTCCTAAAGGACACCCATCCACAGTGTTGTCATCATGGATGTGTGTGGATTCGCAGTCATCCCATCCAAGCATATGTGATGGTGGCCTCTGTAAGGGTCAGCTGCTCTAACGGGCAGAAACAGACAGCACTGTGATTTTAGCTCTCCTCTCATCAGCCTCTTCCCACACATCTACTGTCACAGAGCAACGCAATTCCTAAGTGTCTTTAGAGTTGTTTGTCAATTCTTCACCTGGTAACTTTGTCCTGGAAAATAATACTTTAAACAGTTCCTTAGAGGCACATGTGTGTCCTTTGTCAGATAGCTGCGATTGTTTTCCTCTACCCTGTGACTTAATTCAAGCTCTATGAAATGGCTGCATATACCAATATCATAAAAATCTTCTAAAAGCTTAATAATTTGAAACAGTTCTCACTCTCAGAAGAAATACAACACTCTGTGCCTTATCAACTCACCAATGTTTTTAAAAGAATTCTTTTCCATTTTATGTTTGAGTGCTTTGCCTTCATGTAAGAACATTGCCTACCTGCCTGGTGCCTGAGGAGGCCAGAAGGGTGCTGGATACCAACACAGGCCCTCTGCAAAAGCAACTAGTATGCCTTTTGTTTGTTTGTTTGTTTATTTGTTTTCAAGACAGGGTTTGTCTGTGTAGCCCTGGCTATCCTAGAACTCACTCTGTAGACCAGGCTGGCCTTGAACTCGAGATCCACCTGCTTCTGCCTCCCCAGTGCTGGGGTTAAAGGCGTGCGCCACCACTAGTACTTTTAACCACTGAGCCATCTCTCCAATGCTCTTACATTCAGTTTTTAAGTGACTCTCCCTTTAACAGAAAAATTACTCTGTATTTCAGCTTCAAAAAAGTGTATTATGTTGTTATACAGAAGCCTTTATGTTGATCAATTTTGTATTATATCTTTCTACTGGAATTTTATTAGCAAATACTTCATTTTCAACTAGGTAGCATACTAAAATAAACCCCGTACTTCCTCCTTTCTGAGTGTGTAGGAGTGCACATGTGAGTATGTGAGTTGAGGAGGCCACAGTGCGCATGGGTGTGTGAAGGCCCAGCAGCATCCATCTTGTTTTTGAGATACGCCTTGTTTTGTCTCTCATTGGAACCAGCCTCCTAGTGTAGACTGGGTTACAATGATCCTCAGTGTGCTGATTAGTGTTTCTAACACAAGCTGAGTAGCCTAGGAAGAGGAAACCTCCACGGAGGAATTGCCTCCTTAGATGGGCCTGTGGGCATGTCTGTGGGGCAGTTTCTGGATTAATGGTTGATTTGTAAGGTCTTCCCACTGTGGGTGGGCTGCATAAGAAAGACAGCACTTCTCCATGGTCTGTTTCAGTTCCTGCCTCAAGTGTCCTTGACAGAATATAACCTGTCAGCTCAAGTAAATCCTTTCCTCCTCAAGTTGCTTTTAGTCATGGACTTTATCATACCCAAGGGAACCTAATTAGGACACCGAGGGATCCTTCTGTCTGTTTCCATACTGATCCATGAGCCAGCACACCCTGGTACTACCCTCTTCACATGGGTACTAGAGATGCACCTCAGGTCCCCACTCTTGTATGGCAAACGCTTTGCTGACTGAAGCATCTCTCGAGCACCAGTTCTTCCTTAGTGTGTCAATGGTAACATTTTATAAATTTTAAATATATTTATTACAAGACTAATTGGATAGCAAGAAACCAGATGGAACCGCACTGCTCCACTTAGCAGACAGGGCCTGGAAGCAGCTGTTACGCTCTAAGAACACCGAGGTAACATCTAGAAAGGATGAGCATACAGACCCACTAGAGATCCTGTGCATACTGAAACTGGAGACATCTTTTATCAACTATTCTTCCTTAGAAGCACAAACATTATGAAACAAAGTTGGCCATGGGGGCCCACGCCTTAATGCCAGCACTCGGAAGCAGAGGCAAGCAGATCTCTGGGAGTTTGAGGCTAGCCCAGTCTAAATATCAAGTTTCAGGCCAAACAAGACCACCTATTGAGACTTCGTCTCAAAAAACAAACAAACAAACAAACAAACAAACGAAAAAGTTCAAAACACTCCTAGAGAATAACCATGAGGTGAGAACTGTGTTATGCTGCTTTCTGCTCTACAGAAATAGTTCATGATTTTAAAACTATATAACAAAACCACTATTAATACTCCAAAGAGGATGAGAAGGAAAAAACTTACTATGAAGTCTCATCTGGTATAAGGGCCCAAAGAAGGGTTTTGCCACTTAGGAGGGGCTTGGGCTGTTTGGTTTCCTTACGTAATGCATACGCGTAGCTTCAAAGCAGGGGAGCTGAGGAGCAAGCATACAGAACTGCCCAAGCCGACAGGACGAAGGCATCGTCCTTCCTCGCACACCCCTTCTCTACCCTGCTCTGCAGCCGCTCACCATTCATAACGAAGCTCAGCAGCAGCCACAGACTGGCTAAGCAGCCTACCAGGATGCCCTCTCATCTGGAGGGACTAACTAACAAGGCTGGCCACCACGATCACTGTAGAGGAGTGAGCTGCCCTTCCTTCCAATAGCTCTTGGCGTATATCTTTAAATCAGCTTATTCAAACCCTACCTCAAAGCATTTCTAAATACCAACTCGTCAGGGTTCTTACCTTAGAAAGCGCCTCGTCATGAACTACTGTGTTGGTTGTTAAAAGAACAAGAACTGTTTGAAGCAGCTTAAGTTCTTCAAGGCTGTTCTCCATCAGCTGCCAAAGCATATTAATTATGTTTCCAGCAGCAGTCTGTGAGTCAGAAGACACACACAAAATCAACTCAGGTCTGAGGTGATGGAGAGTCACAGTAATATTGTTTCTTTTCCACCATCAAGTTAGAGACAAACAAAACACTTACATGAATAGCTGCCAATTCAGATAAACCACACTTTAAATATGAATTTCATTATGTAAGTATTCTATGACACTGAAAACTTGATTCTCAAATCAGCGCCTGTACTTACGTACTATGCCTTAGACTACAAGTACCTCAATGGAATGCAGTTAATCTTTAATGCTAGTTTCATTTCTTAAGTTATTCTTTTTTCAGAAAACTGCCTCACAGGAGAGATCAGATACGCTTCAATCTTCCCATGAACGCTACTGACGCTGACTCTTAATAAGCAATTCAGATAAAATCTTCAACCTACCTCAGACACCACTTCGTGTGACATGAGTCTCTGGATGGCAGCCAAACACAGTTGAGTGATCTTTGGTTCCTTGGTTCCACACCCCATTAGGAAAGGCTGCACGACTTCTGAGCTGTTCTCTTTCAATGCTTTATTCAGAAAACATATCAGATGACTTACTGGATCTATTCATAACAAGGAATGTTTGTCTACATACTTAGAACCTATGACAATTCTTTTTATGTAAAGTAACTATCCAAACAGAAACAAGTACTAAGAATTCAGGTGATTCAGATACAACAGTCTTCACCTCAAAGACAGGTATCCTAGGCTTTCTCTAACATGGCATTTTGGGTCTTTCCATCTGCTACACACTCTTTGAGAACATGGATTCTTACAAGTTCAGAAATTAACATTTCTTCATGTTACACAAGAGTAAAATAAACAAGAATTCATATTATAGAGCAGAAAGTGGTTCAAATTGTATGTATACCATGCCTTCCATAGTTCATAGGCACCCTATATTATTTTTATATGCTGTGAATGTTTATAATGCTAATTTCTTCAGGAAATAAACACAATTCTTACTATTATTATGGAAAGAACATTTTAAATTAACTACTAAATACACAAACTTTTATTCCAAACCTTGATTTAACTTCTACCAACTCTAGAATTTTTAAATTAGTAATAGTAATTAAATTCAATTGAGCAATTCATTTATAACAATAAATTTAAAAATTGCTTAAAGACAAAAAAGATAAATAAAACAAGTTTGTCACCTTCAGAGAAACTAAATAAATAGCATGGGATTTTAAGTAAATGGAATACTAAACGTAGGAGTCTGATAGCCATTTTCAAAGAAGTAAAACTCATTAACTACATGGATATCTGACTCAGAAAATATTTTTTCAGAAGAACTTGGAAGAAAGTCATTCATAATCACCATGGAAAGTAAAAACAAACCAAACCAAAACCAAAACCAACTCAGCCATTGTTTCCCTCTTACTGTGTTTACAGGGCCAGACATGAATCTCCTCGTATGGAGCAGGCCTCAAACACAATCAGAGAACAGCTGGTTTTACCCATACCACTCATGCCACTTTTGCCCAGAAAGGTATATCTGGCTGGAAGACTGGCACTGTAGACTGTAGGAGTCGCAGGGGAGGGGATGTGATACACATGGGATGAGCATGTCACAGTTACTCATTTTCTGTACTCTGACCATCTGTGGCCCTCCATATTAATTTACCTACAAAATTCATCATTTGATCTTTCTCTACAGCTGAACAAAATTCCACTGTGTATTATGTACCATATTTTATTATACATCTTGGGCTCTATCGGTGAATTTAGCTACTGATGATGAGCTGATCTGTCACGATGCTACACTATTTTCTAAATACTTGTGTGTTTATAACCACAGACAAATGCTACTCACTCCTAGCCTCTCTGTGCAGAAGGCAGGAGGAAACAATGTAAGAGGAATACAGGGTGAAGGGCTGTGAAACGATGTCTCTGGGTGTGGCACAGCCAGTGCAGGTGAGACCACACAGCATCTGTGGCATCCCACAGAAAACTGGACTTGTCAAAAGTCAAGCACAGATTAGGGAGGGGTGCACATGCCTTTACCCCTCCCTGTTGAAGTATTGGCCACTGATGCATTCTGGGGGAGAGAGAGTAATTACTGTCCATTGGGCACCAAGTTCCAAGTCCACAATCACACAATCTTAGTTACGCACGCACACACACACACACACACACACACACACACACAAAACTGTTGGAAAGGGAATGGAAGGGAGGTGGAGAGGTTTACAGTAAGTAACCACAATGTACTTTACACATGTATGACGTAAAAGTGTAAAACGAGTCTTTTAAATTTTGGTATTAAATATTTAAATCTACTTTCTGCCTTCCAAAGTACACACTATGGAATGATAAACTAAGAACACAACTTCCAACAATATTCTCTGTAAAGCCCCTCACTGGAGTGCCATAAATGACTAATTTAGCACACCTTAGAGAAGAGAATCAGACTGGAAAGAGTAACAGCCCTAAGGGTTTCCCTGCTATTCCCTTACTTTCTTGGGCATGGAAGTTCTCTCTCAAACCTGGAGACAATTTCACAACAAAATTGCAAAAACATCAAAGTAAGCATATCAGTAAAATATGATTTTGAACTGATATAATTCTGTATATTATGGAAACAAAATGGAATAAAATTGGAAATTAATAACAAGAGAAATCACAGCAAAGCTACAAATGTTTAGAGATCAAACAACACATTCGTAAATGGCCAGTGGGTAACTACAATAACCAGGAACAAAATTTCCTATGATCAAATACAAATGATAGTACAAGTTATTTGAGATGCAAAAAGCAAACACACAAAGAAAAGAAAACAAAGCAACCACCACTACAACCACCACGTTAGCAGTTATGACTGCATGTTTATAGTTATGAACACTTACATTTAACACCATCAAGATTTCAAGTAACTGAAAATAAACTTCAGTGTCCTAGACAAACAACCCAAACCCCAAAACAGCAGATAGGAAGAAATAATAAAGACCAGGGGAGAAATTAATACAGAACCAACAAAGCAGAGAAAAACAGAAAGAAAAAAAAAACACTAATAAAACCAGAAAAAAATGGAACATAAATACCAATGAAATCCAGATCATTATTCAAGAATACTTTGAAAATACATCTTCCAATAAACTAGAAAATATTCAAGAAATGGATAAATTCCTAGAAGTATAACTTACGAAAATGAATTCAAGAGAATGCAGAAAACTTAGTGGACTCACAGACGACGACGACGATGGCCACTCTTCCCTTACACTCCTACCCCATCAATACAGCTCCCCAAATCTTAGATAGAGCAGTAAGTCATGCGAAGAAATAAAAGGGATAAAATAGAACAGAAAGAAGTCAAATATCCCTATTTGCACATGGCATGATCTTAGTCTTAAAACAAGACCCTAAATATTCCATCAGAAAACCCTCAGATGTGGTAGGAAATGTGAGCAAAGAACAGTGTGAGTGGTCTCAGCAGAGTAAGATCTGTTGCACGCCTGACTTCCAGCTCCTTCCTTCCCACTGTGATTAAGTCCTGGAATCCAAAGGCCTGCACATGCTTTGTTCTCCTGCTCTGTGCTGAGCAGTGCTGGGTGTCAGGACCTGGCCCCTGAGTCTCCTCCACGCCTGGCTGCCAACAGCTCTGCGTTTCTTCCAGTTACACTTAATCATGAGACATCAGATTGACTACTGACACATGAACCTATTTTGACAACATTGGTCTTCACGAGATGTCCGAACACAACCCTGATTTCCAGTAGACAACGGGGCCAGAGAGGGCTTGTAGTCCCTTTTCAGACTTCATGATCAGACAATACTCCAAGCATATACCCAAATAACATTAGGCTGGTTATGTGATAAAATTTGCAGCCTACATTGAGGAAGGGCTCAGTGTTCCCATGATGTGACATGATAAATAATGGCAACAGAAGAAGGAACAAAATGCTGGCTCTAGTTTTACAATGCATCTAGAAGGGAAGTTTCTGGCACAGGAAGACATTCATGAGGGAACAGGTGAGTAGGAGGACCCCAGGAAGCAGAGACTGCAGATGAAGTACAGTAGCCACCTTTCCTTCTCCTGTGATTCTTATGGAACTCTGTACTTCCAAGGACTGCGTTGAAATGTATCCTATAGGTGTTAGACACCTATCCAGTGGGAGAGATGGCTCAGCAGTTAAGATCCTATGTCAGTTCCCAGTACCCAAACGGAGGCTCACAACTGCCTGGAGCTCTAGTTCCAGGGGACCCAATGCCTACGCCTGGGCCTTCCTGGGCATCAGGCACACACAGATAGTACATATATAGAGATGCAAGTAAAATACTCATACATATAAAATTAAAAAAAAAAAATTAAGATATCACAAATACATATGTTGATAAAACTATTCTAAAACAAACAGGTAAATTGCTTTTTATGTCAGAAAAACATTCTGAAGTATATTTGCTTATTGTTACTTAAGACCTTTTAGCATTAAGGCTATGTAAACAGAAAAAGATAAGAACTATGAGAAGCTACCACAGTCACAGATAATGATTAATTTTTTACATGTGTGCTGACGCTAGGTGAAAGCGGTCATGGTAAATGTTATCTAGGGTTGGGCTAAGAGTTAGATAGAAGACCTGGAAAGATATTACAGCGTGGGAGCCCCCGCTAAAAATAGACATTAAAAAGCAGAGTACAACTTTTATGTTACACATGCCTTCTCGAATTTCAGTAGCTTGTATCTAGGATAAGAAATCAGTTGTGACATAGAGCAGTCAAGTATTAGACCAAGGCATTTGGTTTTGTAACTGGAAATCTTTACATTGTCACCTCTCACTCTTGGTGTGGTCCAGAAGGCAGAGGTAAAGGTGTGTGCATCTGGTCAGGCTGGCATTACCTGGACAGCCTTTCCACTCATGTCAGTGTTCTTGACAGCAGGGAAAACAAAGAAAAGCAGACAGTAAGAGAGGATGCTGAGAAAGGAGTGGGATATAAGCCAGAGACTGATCCTGAAAGGCAACTCATCTTCCCTGGGAGCTAAGAGACCACAGATAATGAGACACAGTGCTGAACATCACTAAAGTAGGCTTGAGGATCTGAATCAAAGATTCTAACTTTCACCATAACTCCTGGTGGTTTCTGAACATACAGAGGCATCTAAGAATTCAATATCCTGGCTCACTGGAGTGTCCTCAATTGTTTGGGAACTTTGATATTTGTTATAGGACCAAATTAGTATCCCATAATCTCAAGGTTTATAAAAAAAAAATAAAAACTTCTCAGGGAATTAAAATATTAAAATCTTTTTCAGTATTAATTGTATTCTGAACTAACTAGATAACTTAGAAACTACATGGTAACCAGTAAGAGCCTTTTATTTTCAAAATGACAAGATATCAAAGAAGTCTATACATGTAGGTATCCACTGCTATAAATACATCATTAAAAAGTGCTAGGACAAGGCTAGAGAGATGGCTGAGTGGTTAAGAGCATGGGCTGCTCTTCCAGAGGTCCTGAGTTCAATTCCCAGCAACCACATGGTGACTCACAACCATCTATAAGGGGAACTGATGCTCTCTTCTGGCATGCAGATGTATATGCAGCAGAGCACTAATACATTAAATAAAATAAAAATAATAAACAAATAAACATGCTAGGGCAAGTTTAAATGCTGATCTATCTCCTTCAATAAACAGCCCTAGAAAATACATAGCTTAAAGTATAAAGATCTGTGACATGACACATGGCTACAGATATTACAATGAAATCAATAATGGAGCTACATATTAAAATGTCTTAGTCTTTAAAACGTTTATTTATTATTTACTTATAATTTTGTGTGCAGAGGGGTGTGCCTGTGCCACAGCACACATGGAAGTCAGAAAATAACCTGCAACCATCCATTCTTTCCTCTCATCATGTGGGTGTCAAAAATCGAAGGGAAGGCCTCAGGCTTGGGGCAAACACCTTCACCCACTCAGCCATCTCAATGACTCCAAAATCTCTTATTCTTCCATAAGCTTAGATAGTTCACTCTGTACAAACTACCAGAAGCCAGGCCATACCATCCTGCCGAAAGCAATCTACAGATTCAATGGAATCCCCATCAAAATTCCAACTCAATTCTTCATAGACTTAGAGAGAGCAATTCTCAAATTCATATGGAATAACAAAAATCCCAGGATAGCAAAAACTATTCTCAACAATAAAAGGACTTCTGGTGGAATCAGCATCCCTGATCTCAAGCTGTACTACAGAGCAGTAGTGATAAAAACTGCATGGTATTTGTACAGCGACAGGCAGGAAGATCAATGGAATAGAATCGAAGACCCAGAAATGAACCCACACACTTACGGCCACTTGATCTTTGACAAAGGAGCTAAAAACATCCAGTGGAAAAAAGACAGCATTTTCAACAAATGGTGCTGGTTCAGCTGGCGGTCTACATGTAGAAGATTGCGAATTGATCCATTCCTATCTCCCTGTACAAAGCTCAAGTTCAAGTGGATCAAGGACCTTCACATAAAACCAGATACACCGAATCTAATAGAAGAGAAAGTGGGGAAAAGTCTCGAACACATGGGCACAGGGGAAAAGTTCCTGAACAGATGGCTTGTGCTCAAAGATCAAGAATTGACAGATGTAGTTCATAAAACTACAAAGATTCTGTAAGGCAAAGGACACTGTAAATAGGACAAAACGGCAACCTACAGATTGGGAAAAGATCTTTACCAATCCTATATCCGATAAAGGGCTAATATCCAATGTATACAAAGAATTCAAGAAGCTAGACTCCAGAGAACCAAATAACCCTATCAAAAAAATGGGGGAACAGAGCTAAACAGAGAATTCTCAACTGAGGAAACTCATAGGGCTGAGAAGCACCTAAAGAAATGTTCAACATCCTTAGTCATCAGGGAAATGCAAATCAAAACAACCCTGAGATTCCACCTCACACCAGTCAGAATGGCTAAGATCAAAAACTCAGATGACAGCAGATGCTGTCGAGGATGTGGAGAAAGAGGAACACTCTTTCCTCCATTGCTGGTGGGATTGCAAGCTGGTACAACCTCCCTGGAAATCAGTTTGGCGGACCCTCGGAAAAATGAACATAATACTACCTGAGGACCCAGCTATTCCACTCCTGGGCATATTCCCAGAAGATGCTCCAACATGTAATAAAGACACATGCTCTACTATGTTCATAGCAGCCATATTTATAATAGCCAGAAACTGGAAACAACCCAGATGTCCCTCCACAGAGGAAAGGATACAGAAAATGTGGCACATTTACACAATGGAATACTACTCAGCTATGAAAAACAATGACTTCATGAAATTCGCAGGCAAATGGATGGAACTTGAAAATATCATCCTGAGCGAGGTAACTCAGTCACAAAAGAATGAACATGGTATGTACTCACTGATAAGTGGTTATTGGCCCTAAAGTTCAGAATACCCAAGAGTCACTTCACAGCAACCATTGGGCTGAGCGTGAGGTCCCAGATGGAGGAGTTGGAGAAGGGACTGAAGGAGCTGAGGGAGTTGGCAGCCCCATGGAGGGAGCAACAGTGTCCACTGGCCTGACCTCCTGATGCTTCCGGAGACTGGATCACCAACCAAAGAATACACAAGGAGGGACCCATGGTGCTGGCCACATATGCGGCAGAGGAGGGTCTTGTTAGCCATCAGTGGGAGCAGAGGCCCTTGGGCCTGAGGGTGTTAGATCCCCCAGTGTAGGGGAATGCCAAGGAGGGAAGACGAGAGTGGGTGAGTAGGTGGGTGGGAGAATACCCCCATAATGGCAGGGGGAGGGGGAAGGGAATGGGGAGGTTCCAAAGGGGAGATCTGGAAAGGGGGAAACATTTGAGATGTAAATAAAGTATCAAAAAAATTATAAATAAGTAAGTAAATAAATAGAAAAAGCAAAAGCACAGACATGTGTGTTAGTTACACAGTCAACTTAAGGGCTGTGTGAATTTAGAAGGGGGGGATATTTACATAGTAAGCTACTGTCGTCACTGCTGTGATCAGATACCTGACGAGATGCACCCCAAGGGAGGAAGGATTTATTTTGGTCCATCATGGTTGGGAGAGCATGATAGCAGGACCAGCTTCTGGGAGCCTAAGGATGCTTGCTCCCACCTCAGTGCATCAGGAAACAAACGTGGAAGAATGGTGGGCCTCCTCACGCTTCCTTTCCCCATTTTCTTTAACTCAAGCCCTCATAATCCTGGGTAGTCACCCTACCCATAGACTGAATCTCCTCTCCTCAGATTAAAATATATATATATCTCCAGGCCAGAAATTACCTTTAAACATGCGCTTCCTCACAGAGGATAAGCAGCCCCCCTTAACATGCACCTCCCCAAACCTCCTTGTCCACTGTTTCAGTCCCAAACACACATTGTTGCTTTTACCCTCCTCCACACACGGAGAGAAGTGCCACAAAGTGTGGTGTGTCTGACAAACAGTTAAGGAACCAGGAAGAAGCTATGGGAGAAAGATACGACTTCGGAAAACTAACCTATTGGCCAATTTCCAGTCAAGCAGAGAAGCCTACGGGAGATCCACTCTTGTCTAAGTCTTTATTTCAGGTTGTAATGGGACTATATGTCTAAATTAGAAACTCCTCACGTTTCAAACAAATTTTAGTTGCAGACTGTGGTAGTTTAGCTGCATCGGAAAGCCTGCCTTTCTTGAATACTAGCTGAGCTGGAAGACTGATGGACCCGGGCTACAGCAGGTCAGGGGATGGAAGCTGTGGTCGAGCATGGAGCACTTGAGGGAACTAGTGTGGAGCCATGACACACCGTGGTGGCACACTGCAAACACTGGGGATTCAATCTGATCCTGCTGCTTAGGCAGGTACCTCAGTCTGCTGAGCCAAGAAGGTAGACTATCTTCTCTAAGACTGCCAACTCCCAGCTCACCCATGCTCCTTACTGTGCAAGGACAGAAGGGACCAAGAAGACACAGGGCAGACGGAGAAGAGCCAGTCAGAGAGAAGTCCTTGGCAATCCCTCCTGAAAACCCAGTCCAACAAAGGTTTGCGAACAAAAAGCAAACAAACCTCTTAGTTTTCTTGTTTTTCCATGATCACAGCCCTGGGTCCAGAACTCAAACTGTATGCCAGTGTATGTACACGCCCAGCATCACTGCATGGACTGTCCATATGACACTAAAGATGTGCTAAGAACCAGCTTGTCAATCAGCACAGTGAAAACAGTTAAGTTACTCTCTCCAGGTAAAGTGTGTCAGCTGAGCCGTGGTGGAGGAGGGAAAGCAAAGATGAGAAGAAAATCCTTGATGTGAAGGAGCTGGTAGCTTTAAGGTCTCTCAGTTCAAGGAATTGTATAGCTTTCCCCTCTGGGAAATACAATACACAATCAGCTCACAATTTCGGGACACTCACATGTTCTATACCATGAATAACACACTTGGGCGCAGGAAGCAGATGCTCAAACAACCTGATGGCTTTCTTTAACAGTCTAGTTAACTATTAGTAAAATCTTCACTATGAATTGAATTCAATGCAAAAAATATTACCTGCCAAAATTTCGGTGTTTCTTGCAGCTATTGTTTTAACTTTTATTATTCCCGATTCAGCAGCCTGTAGGAACAAAAGTAATTAGAAAATAAATACTATAAACAGGAATTATGTGTGAGAAATAAATACAAAATTAAAAGCACAGAGTCAGTATCATGTTTATTTTGCAAACACTAGAGGCCCAGTAGTGGCACACACTTAACACATAATAGAACCCTGTCATCTGGGTTACTCATATGCAAACTGCACTTTACCTCATGCCGTCTTGTGCTCTAAGACACACCTGGAATGCCTGAACACCGTACACAATTATATATTCAGAAAATACAACAACAAAACCCAACGAGAAGAACGGGCTTCTTCTCCTCTTGGCACACATCTGTCCTCTCTACTGCACATGCAAAGCCCCAAAACCAAGTGAAATTACTGTCACAAACTAACGGGCTAATTCTACCTTTTCCTTTCTATGTCTTAGAGATTTATTTTATTTATATGTATGTGTCTCTGGGGAGCCTTAGAGGTCAAAGGGAGCACTTTGGACCTGGAGTTATAAGTGCTGTGAGCCAACCACTGAGGGTGCTACAATCTAAAGTCAGGTCATGAGTACATGTGAACACACACACACACATGCACAAAAGGGGAAGCCACATTTCTGCTTGAATTTAAGGCGTCACCAGACTACCTGCTGTCTTAGACATTAGACCTACTTCATCATTCCCCCTTTCTTACAAGTGTTGCTAGAAATTTTTACTAAACATGTTTATTTTTAAAATACACATATCAAAGTGCCCAACCCCAACTGTAGTCTTACTTCGTGCCATAGTAATGCTAGCACAGCCTACAAAGTCTAGTGAAGTGGAAACTTGAGGTTTCTTTGCAGAGTGGGCTGGATGGTGTTTTGCTGTGGCAAACACGTGAAGGAACGTTTTGTTATAGTGGACACAGGTGAGAAAGGCTCAGGCAGACTCGTGAAGGAATGTTTCGCTGAAGCAGACACAGGAGAGAGGATGTTGTGCTAAAGCAAACACGTGAAAGGACGTGTGATGAAGGGCTCTTTGCTAACAACACGCATGTATTGGTTGAGCTGCATTTGTAGGGACTCCATAGAGAGACACACCGAAAAAACTTCTAGGGGTGTAGTGCAGTTTCTTGCTGTTTCCGTGGACTCAAGCTGATTGGATGCACGTGCTGAGGCAAGATGCACAGGACAAGTGATGAGTGGAGGGGATATCTAGGACTCCCCAGACTGACAGAGGAGGCTTGCTGGTACAGCTAGCTGTTTAATGCTTGTGGATCTCACTTCTTTGCTGATCTTTGATTCCCTGAGAGAGGCACAGCTAAGAACTTCTGGTGTTCCTCCTGGTCCCTCCTGCTGACCCGAGCCCAGGCTAAAGCCTGCCTGTCTCTGCTAGGTTGTGTCACTGCTGTTGCTAACCAACTCTACAGAACTGGACTGCTGGTGTATCCATGAAGTGTTTGTGAGTGGATCAAGCTGCTGCTGCCTGCTGACCTGTGAACTGAACTGCCCATTTCCAGACAACACAGATGAGAGTTGCTCCAAAGAACCTGTCTAAACAGGTCCACTTCCCCCTATCCTGTCTTTCCCACTCCCTCTGGTGGGCGGTGGGCTACCAGGAAGGTTAAAACATTTAAGAACTGTCATTAAAAATAAGGCTTGAAAAAAATGAGAGTTACAGTCTGGAGATACCTGTGGAAAATGAGGTCTTTAGAAACAAGTATCTACGTACAAAGGCTTAGAGGTATGAGGAAAGTATCCCCTGCTGCGGACAGTGGCTAACTCTAGTCTCACTAAGCTAGAACAATGAGGCAGGATCAATGTCCGTGCCGAGCCAGGTTAGGCTGTAAATAAAACACTAGCTCAAAACAAAACAACAAAAATTAGGACCGGAGAGACAGCTCAGCTCAACAGTTAAGAGCACTGGCTATTCTTTCAGAGGACCTGAGTTCAGCAAAACCCCTAACTCCAGCTTCAGGGGATGTAACAGCCTCTTCCGGCCTCCATGGAAATACACACACATGGTGCAGAAAGACATGAAGGCAAAACACCCACACATATAAAAGTAAACAGATCTTTTATAATTCTAATAAAAACTTAAAGCTTTTCCTATGACCACTCACTGTATTAAGTCAACTGTAAACATGGCTAATTTTTCTCCTGAGATCAGTAGAGTCAGGGACAAGTTGCCAGTTCCGAAGACCTGACTAGATGATGTGGGTATGTTTCTGAGGGCACTGAGAGCTGGGAAGAGAGGAAGTCCTTCATGCCCTGCTGCATTTGCCACCCCTCACACGTGAGATGAGTCTCTTTCAGTCTCTGCACTTCTGATTCTTTCCCAGAACCACCCAGAAGAGCCTTGGCCTCATTCTGACTCCAAAAACTCTTCCTGACCTATCCCATAATTTTATGATTTTAATGATTTTCAAAATGCTTAAGAATCCTAAATTATATCTCTGTTCTTGACCCATATCCTAAACAGCAGGACTTAATCAACTTGAGTGTTTATACTTAAGTTCAAGACAATAAATAAACAAACAAATAAATAAACCGCCATCTTCCTCTACACTGAACCTCTACTTCCTTTGCCAATAAACCATGTTTCACCTTGCTCAAATCCTTGTTTATTTCTGAACAGCAGCATTACCCATCTGGCCACTAACCAAGCATGCAAGCTTCTTCATCTCACAAACATGGGCCATAATCACGTCTTTCATTAACACATCTTAGGAGGTTTTCTCCTACTTCCACACTTCAGTTCAAACTTATTTCCCTACCTTTCATGGCCTCCATTAGTCAATGCCTTAACTGTCAAGGGATCGCTTGCATCCGCCCTTATTAGCGTATCTCAGAATTATGGGCTGGGGGCATAGGTAGGTGGTCGTGTGCTGTCTAGCATACACAAGTTCTTGGGTTCAATACATAACACTGAAAACGAATGAATGAGCAAACAGACAAATGATGCGTTTCTCAAAATTAAGCAGTGTAGGGAAATCTTCTAAAAGGAAAAATTTACTAGGACTACAGCATCTCTGACAAACCTAAGTATATATACACACAGCAAAGAACACCCTCTTTGAGTTGTAGGTGTAAATTAGTCACAAAGCACTTCCTAGTCTGCAGGAAGCACTGAGGCAGGGAAGCAAGCAAACAAAACAAACAAGAAGAAACAGAGAAGAAACTCTATACCTCTTAAAATTATAACATTTACACAGTCACAAATGCCAACCCCAAATCTCACAGCTCTGCAATGCTCTGCTGAGGTTCAGGCACTGCCAACAACATGGGGACCCTTCAGAGCTGTGCAGCGGTTCTTTCCATGTGGGCACTGTTTTAGCATCATCAGCAACACATTTTCTACGGACAGCTATTCACATCTAATTCACACATCACACATCACTAAAGCTCTTCACCTTTAGTACTGTCCAGACCTTTCCCTGGGATGTGTCACCCATTCATCTTACAATAGCTGTTTCTTCATAAGCCCTTACGTGACTAGTGCTTGCCACACCTCCTCTTAAGTAAGTAGCTATATAATAAAGGTTTCTAAATGAAAAGTTAACATGGCATGAAAATTCAAACACACTTAAAAGAGAGGTGCCTCACAAAAACAAAAAAAAACAAGAACTCGGACCTACAGATTCACAAATCTACTAGATCTACGGTTTATTCTCTGTCACTCTCGTCTTGGTTCTGATCTGTTACATGATAGGTTTGCCCTCAAGCTGCCTTCAATCTTGGTAACAAAAATAACTGCACTTACTCAACACCTCAGCATTCCTATGACACTGACTAGACAGAGAGCTGAGTCTCTTTCAGTAGAGTCTCACCTGGAAGCCTTTTTATTTCTTTATTTTTAACTAGGAGTATGCTCTACGTTGTGAAGAGAGGGGAGAGGTGGAATTTCTTTTTAAATGTGTAGGAGTGGGTTTTTTTCTCTTTTGGTTTTTCAAGGTTTTTCAAGACAGGGTTTCTCTGTAACTCACTCTGTAGACCAGGCTGGCCTTGAACTCAGAAATCTGCCTGCCTCTGCCTCCCAAGTGCTGGGATTAAAGGAGTGTGCCACCACTGCCCGGCGTGTATGAGTGTTTTGTCTGCATGTATATATGTGCACCATGTGCATGCTCAGTACCTAGAGTTCAGAAGAGGGTGTTGGATAATCCGGAACTGGACTTCTGGATGGGTGGGAACTGCCATGTGGGTGCTGGAAACCAAACTGAGTTCTCTATAGGAGAACAAGTGCTCTTAATCAATGAGCCACCTCTCCAGCCCCAAGGTAGAAAGTATTCAAACTAGATTAAGCCAACAAAGCGCTCAGTAGATAGAATTAAATTAGTTCATCTATATCCAGAGAGTTCTGGGTGAAGAGTGTAGACTACCAATGAAGGAAGGAAAATAATGTATGCTACTGAAGGAATGGACATGCCCATTACTAGAACTACTACAGATTACTCTAAAGTGTATAAATTAGGAATGGTAGCACATGGCTCTCATCCCAACAGGCAGGTAAAGGAAGCATGAGGTTCAGGAGTTCAAGACCAGCTTCACCCACATACTAAGTTCAAGGCCAGCCTGGAGTACATGAGACTGGTTTTAAAAAACAAAACGAACAACTGGCTTTAAATGTTGCTTCCTTTCATAAAATGCATGCTCCTGCTTTTAACAAATATATCTTTTGCACCTCATAAGAAAAATAATCTAAAGTTAAAACAAAATTTTCAAATTTTCTAATTATTCATAGAGCACAGCAGTAAAATGGAAATTAAAGAAAAAATGTGAAATTTAACTGACTTTCAACATAGATAATATAATGTATTCATGAGACACAAAGGAAGTATGGGGATGCCTGGAAGACTTTTTACATGTTAGGTAAATGCTAAGACCTAAAGTCAAATACACACTTGAGGGTACTAAAAAGACAAAGAACCCTCCCTTAAAGGACAATACGCTCGTAAAACAGTGACACGCTGAAGCCAGTAAAACATTCTTCTGTAACACTCAATTATTCTACAGCTATAGTTAAAATGACCACATATGACATTTTATTCCAAACTCATGGGTTCCAAGAAATAAACTTTCTTTAGTAAGTAAAATGGAAGAGTGGAATGCACGGTGCTCATAGGTGGCTAATATCTGTACATTGTGCCTTTCTTTTTCCCATCCTTTTCTTCAAACTTTAAACTTCATCAATAAAGGAGCTAGTTCACACGTCCTGGACTTCATGCTACAGTGGCTAGAAGGTGAGATGCAAGAGTAATCCTTTAGGATTTACTTACAACAGAGCAGGAAAAACTCAAAAGTACAACGGACAGGAGAATTTTAAGAGTTAAAGAAAATAGCTTATGCAATAAGCCTAAGAGAAAGGTTTTGGGGGTTGGTTTGGTTTGGTTTGGTTAGGTTGGTTGGTTTGGTGTTTGGTTTTAGCAGAGGACAGCATGCTGGACAGACAAGCATGTGAGCTTTTATCCAGCAGCCAGCTTGCAGTTGGCACACAGTTAAGTGTTCACAGATTAGCTAATGGATGGATGGAATGGACAGACAGATGGATGGATGGACAGATGGACAGACAATGGGGGAGTGAAAGCACTGAGACCTCACTTCATGATAAACGGGCTGGGAAGAACTCAAGTTTACACAAGACAGGATTCTAAATGGGGGGAGAAGGAAGCCAATGGTAAACTGGTAAAGGGAACCTCAGGATCTGAAGGGTGAAAGGTGGAAGCAGGGGCATGCTGAAGACTAACATGATTGCTGCCTAAATAAAGTGTGTGAGGATGAGGATGCTAGAGAGGTGGGGGACCAAGCAGGTATGAGTACCATCCTAAGAAATTAAATAATCACATGGTAGCATCCAACAGTGGTAATTTACTTATGTTGTTGATACACACCAAAAGTCAGGCATAACGTTAAAATCCGATGTAGGATAGTTCATGAGAAAATGGGGAAGAAAAAGAAAGCTAGTGAAGACAGGAAGCAGCAGGAGAGCAAAGGCAGCCACACACGAGTAACAGAAGCAACAGTGATGTAACCAGTAACAGGACAAGGGACTAGGAATGTTCGCAGAGCAGAGCGTGGGTCAGTGACAAGAAGTCTATCTGAACTATGTGAGAGGTATTCTGGTAGGTGTTACACAGGCTGAAGGAAACCAGAGTGGATGACACAGATAAAGCCACTGGCATCATGCTAAGGCCAAAAGCAAGGAGAGTGGCAGTGTGCAGGAAAGAGTAAGAGGAAAGCACTGGAGACAAGCCAGAATCTGCTCACCCATAAAGAACAGGACTCCTGGGAGAAGAGACACACTTACAGTGCGCTACAAAACCCAAAGGGGGAAGGAACGGTCAGCAGCCTACCTAATGATGTAGCCAGACAATAGTAACAGCAAGGCATCTGCAGGATGCTTTCATGCGGGAAGTGGAAACTTACAGATGGGTGCACAGGGAGTCACATCCAGTCCTTCCACATCCCAGCTTTACCATCTTACTGAGCACTCTGAACCTCCTCATGTGTAAAATGAAGTACTGATTTATTTCATTCTCTTCTTTGAGACAGTGTCTTGATATGTAGCCCAGGCCAACCTGAAACTATGTAGCTCAGTCTGGTGTGGAACTTGAGACCCACCTGCCTCAGCCTTCTAAGTGCTAGGGTCTAGGTGTGCCTTGCTATAAAATATTTAAAGTGGTATGTTAAAGATGCAAAGTTTCCTACACTGTTGTAAAGGTTATATCTTATTCAGTCAAGTTAACTTCATGAAAGTAAAGGTAGTTTCCGTTCTTGTTACTTTTCTTCCATGTTTTACTCTTAAGAGATTAATAAGCTGGTCTGGACTATTAACACAAACTTGCTTTGTTCTTGGTTAAAAGTAAGCATCTCGGAGAAAAGAGAGAAAAAGACTCAAGATGATTTGAAGTCATAGACAGTGTCTTTTATTACTATGTCTTAAAAGCACAATGCCATGAAGTATTGATACAATGCAAATACTTATATATTTGTCTCTATTCTTATGATTTCAGTACATAGGACAGGAATTTATTCTACTGTAGGAGGAAGGCCACCCACCCATCAAGGGGGAAACAACAGTAGCACATTATAAAATCCTCCACTAAGACAGCTCTCAACTAAGCACGGCTAGATTACCCAGCAGCCTCTATTCTTCGATGTTCTGAAAATGAGGTCTGAATCCACACAGAGGCGAGAACCTTAGCCTCAGATCCCTGTAAAAGAACAGACAGAGAACCCTACTGTGGCAATAGAAGGCTTCTGTAGCTAGGTCTTCAGCAGCCACCAATTAACATCGAAAAGCTCTGCCATGGGGAACCTCTGATTTGGGCAAAAATCTCTGCCAAGGTGCCAAATAATAACAGAAAGCTTGAAAGTACACAGCCAGAACCATTATTTGTTATTTATGCTTTATTGATTCTGTGATATCAAGAAAGAGACAGAGTCTGCAGGATGATTTTGTAGTAAAGGTGCTTATGGCCAGGTGTGACAGTGTGAGTCTGCCTGTATGTGGATCTCATGTGCCCGGTGCCAGTGAAGGCCAGGCAAGGACTCGTTCTCCTCAAGTTACAGAGTTTAGAGCACCCACTGGTGCTGGGAATCAACTCAGTACCTCTAGAAGAGCAGCCAGTGCTCTTAACCACTGAGCCATCTGTCCAGCCCCAGTAAAGACTCTTTCATTCAGCAAATCCTTATGGAGCATGCATCACATACATGATTGTAGATTAGAGACAATAACAAGAATGATTCTTGCCATCACTGCGAAGGCTGAAAGCAATTACTAAGTAGCTGTCTGGGCAGCGATCTAGTGGAAACCAGGGAGCTTTAATGACAGACCCGGGCTAGGAGTGGAGTGAGCTCTAGCCCTTTGTAAGTTATCCGTTGGAGGGGTGCTCATTAAATACACTGGAATTGGCTGAAGCAAGGTACCCACAGACAACTTCAAGATCCCTGATAAGTCTACATTCTAAACTTCACTAGTCAAGTTCTAACGATAAAACTGTTTACAGTAAGCATAAAGATAGCTGTAAGTGGAAAAATATGAACTCACTTTGTAACTTGTAACAGCAAATAGTATGTTAAATTGCAGGTATACTTAACTATATTAACTAGGAAATAAAATTAAATAACTTTTTTACATATCTTTGAACTACATTATTTTTAAAGTTTTTTTTTTTAGATTTATTCATTTTTGTTTTATTTGTGTGGGTGTTTTGCTTGTATGTATGCCTGTACACCACATATGTGCCTGGGGTCTTCAGAAGCCAGAAGATGGGGGTCAGATCCCTTGAAACTGGAATTATACAAGGTTGTGAGCCACCATGTAGGTACCAGGAATTGAACAATGGACCTCTAGAAGAGCAACAAGTGCTCTTAACTGCCGAGCCAGCCCCCTGAACTACATTATTTTAAAAATGTGAAAGGGCATTTTTTAAAATATTTCAACCAAAAATGGAATCTTAAGAGAAAAAAAGTGAGAGATTAGTGATCAAACTAAAATTTTCAATTCAGTATCTGGACATTTTTATTAGCATACATAGAGCTTCCTGATACTCTTCCTGTGAGAGGCCAACACCATCATCACCATCGTCATCATCCTCATCGGTTTTTGAAACAAGGTCTCTTTATGTAGCCCTGGCTGTCCTAGTGTCCACTCTCTAACTCACAGAGATCCGCTTGCATGTGAGTCCTGGGGCTAAAAGTTTGGCCACCACACCCGGCCTCCTATACTGGTACCACACTTTAACCCTATTCTACAACTGAAAAACCAAACGTATGGACCCAAGAGGCTATATTCAGGTGCATTCGTTTTGCGAAACATCCACCTAGAATACTGCTTGTGGAGGTTTAACATAGTTATCGTAGGCCTTGACCATTTGCTGTAATGTAGGTGCTCTATCACGACGATGAATCAGACTGAGTTAAGCTGAATAACACAGGCAAGAAGGAAATGTTTCCAAGCGAGTGCTATCCATACACTATGCACACGTATGTCTGGGGTACGGATTCCGCTACAGCGGTGGATACTTTTTAGGAGCAATACACCTGACTCAAGTCACTAAATCTGCTCACTCAAGGAACTTCACTCCGAAATAAACATGACAAGAGAATGGAAGAGATCAAATCTCCTCGGAACTCTCAAAGGAATTCTACAAACAGCATTTGTGGAACAATCACCGACTTAAACTTAACTGGCGGAATGAAAATTTGTATAGGGCTGGAGAATCGAGGAACCGGTCTACAAGGACCAGGGAGCGCTCGCGACGTTCTCCCTGACGTCGTCTGAGACATACCTCCTTGACAGGTGGGAACTTCTTCTTGCATTCTAGTGACAAGGCCCGCAGGTCGCTCTGCATATTCTCCAGCAGTTTCTTCACAGCCTCGGGGCTGTTGGTGCAGGACATGGTCCCCCCAGGTCCCCGCCGATCTGGGACCGGCCCTACCAAGCAGGCACTGTCAGCTGCTTGTGCGGCCGGCAGCCAGCCGGCGGCTCCTCAGCCTTCCGCAGCCGGAGCCCAGGGCTGGCGGGCGGACGGCCGGAGCTGGGCTGCGTCCCCTGAGGCGCGCCCGAGCTCCCCCCTGCCGCCCCGCACCACCGCCGGCTGCTCGCCGAGACCTGCCCGCAGTCGTGCCGCCCCACCAGGCTCCACCGGCACCGGCCCAGGAGCCCACCAGACGGGCAGGTCCCTCCTGCTGCTGCGGGGCTCGGCCACGGCGAGCGTCACCGGCCGAGCTGGCCACAAGCTTCAGCGATGCCTGCCCCGGGTGCCCAGACTCGCCGACGCCATTAGCCGAGTCGCCCACAATTCCGAGCGCGGCCCGGACACGTCAGCCGCACTTCCGGGCTCCGGGCCCCGCCCCCGCCCGGGCCAATCCGGAGGCGAGTAGCCGGAGGGGCGGGGCCGAGCGAGAAGCCCCGAAAAGCTCCAGCTGGGCAGCGCGGACCCCGCCCCCACCGTCCTCGCAGGTGGCTCGCACAGCTGCGCAGGCGCGCCCTGCTTCCTTTTCGCTGGCTGGTACTGGGGACGATCCGTGGGTGTCTCCCTACGTGTGTTTGTGTTTAATTCTCTTCTGCTATAAATATTTACTTTGTTTGTTTGTTTTTAAATGAAATTGTCTCGTCCCACACTTCTGCCTCCTTGAACGCCCCATCCCCTACCTATAACACAAATCAGCGTCTTGCACCTACTTCCCAGGCCTGGGGACTTAAAAGACAATCCTGCTAAGTTGTACAAACCGCCTTTGATTTATTTAACTGCGGAGCAGTCCCTTATTTTCCTTATCTGTTACAAGACTCTTCTTGCTCCCCTCCTTCCCTCTCCCTGCCTCCTCCCTCCCCTGCCTTCTACCAATTGTTTTTCCTCGCGGACAGTTCCCTTTCATGTTTTTATTTTGCTTTGTTTCTGTTATGTCCCTAGGCTGATACCTAGAACAAACTAGGTAATTGAGGCTCAAATAAGGAACCAGTTCATTAGATCAGAAGTGCCAAATAAATGTAAGGCAAAAGCTAACGTGAGCTTTCCCAATGATCCAAGTGAGTCTATGTTTACCCCAGGACATTTCTCTGTTATAATAAGCATAAAGCAAAAATTATTTCAGGTTATTGTTTGGATGAGCAAAGCCAGCCTGTGTGGATTGAAGTTGGAAGAGGAGGAAGCTGTGTCTGTGTTAAGGACTCTGATTAGAATGGCTTGATTATGGGAAACTGGAAAGTCCAGAGTCTAATTATCTTGGTTATCTTTTGCCCTCCGGTATCCATTTGTTGTCATCTCTGTGTTTGACCTAACATCCTTGTGATTTTTTTTGGAATGTACCATCAGATTCCTAACTTCCAGTAACCCAAAGGCGATCACTACCAGACAGTCCCTTAAGTCCATGCCGGAAACTTTCCAGTTCTGCTGTAACTCACCTACCTGATGTTTACAACCTCCGAGTCAAACGACCCTTTCACAGAGGTGGCCTAAGACCATCAGATATTTATGTTACTGTTCATAACAGTAGCAAGATTACAGTTATGAAGTAGCAATAAGATAATTTATGGTTGGGGATCAGCACAACATGAGGCACTGTGGTTACTGTGGCAGCATTAGAAAGGTTGAGAACCAATGCACTAGTGCATTTGTAAAATGCCTTGATTTAAGAATTTCTTCGCTTTGTTATAAAACCTCTATGAAAATGCTACCGTGTTGGATAATGGTGTTTAGGGACAACCTGAATCTATGTTCCTGAGTCTTGGTCATTCATATTTGACCACAGAACAGATCAGGTCTTACTTTCTTTGTGAACAGCTTTGGCACAACTTAGTGAAAATAATTTTCTTTCTTCTTTGACATCTTTGTAGAGTTGAGGAATTCAAGTTGAAATTTTGTTTTGATTTTGTTTTCTTTGAGACAGAGTCTCACTGTGTAGCTCTGGCTGGCCTGAAACTCACTATGTAGACCAGGCTGGTCTCAAACTCACAGAGATCTGCCTGCATCTGCATCTCCAGAGCTGAGAGTAAACACATGTGCTTTAAACTGATGTTAGAAAATAAGAATTCTTTACTGGTCATCACTCACTTAGTTCTTCATTGATGTCCAAACGTAATATTCAGTGAGGTTGTTTTTCCTTGATGTTTACTCTTCACATTGAAAATGGGAGGTCTACCTGTTCTCCTGGTTCCTTTGAAGAATATTTCATTCTGATTAGTTTATTTATTTTTGTCAGTTTCATATATGTGTATGGTAGATTTTAATAATTTCCATCCTCCCTACTCTGTCTCATCCTCTCATTCCTTCTCCCTTGCCTGAAACTGTTCTTCACAAGAAGTTCCCTCTAGCTTTCATATCATGTGCATGCACACATGTGCATATGTGTGCATATATGTGTGCTTGTTTGTGCATGTGTGCACATGTTTGCGTATTTGTGTGTGCAAACATACATGTGTGCTTGTTTGTGCACACGTACATTTTTGTGTGAATGTGTGTGCATGTATGTGTGTCACTCAATTTAAGATTGCTCGAATGAGCATAGATAAGAAATTCTTTTCTGGGGCATGGGCTACTTTCCAGTAGGTACACCACTGAAGAAAATGGTACCTCCCCCGCAACCCCCAGCTGCCACTAGGTCCTGAGCTTCTATCTATTTAACAACGAGCAAGTATTCACCTATAACAGAAAACTTGTCTGATGTCATTCTGAAATATCTGTCTCAGTCGAAGGACAGAATGCAAATGTTACTCAACCTAATTTTATATTTGTCTAATCCTTCAGGTTTGAACGTCATTAAAGTTCTTTTTTCTATATCTTAGACACTGGTGTTTCCCAGAATTCTATTCTCTGAAGGCTTTTCGGTTTATCTCTCAGTGATGTCATTCACAGCAATGATCTCATTGACGTATGCCCTACGTGTGTTACCCTTTATTACCCCACGTTGACAAATACCAGTGAACACTGTAGATCAACAGACACGTTCCACCATACGCTTCGTTCGAGTTTGCTCGTGTATGAGATAAGCCCAAGACTTCATTATAGTATCAGCTGAGAGATGAAAATATGAGCTTCTAAACCTTCCAAATACGCAAGCTTCCTTCAATACAAGACATCAGATATCATGGAATGGTCTTCAGCTATCCCGGGCTTATATACCTAGGAATGCACTGGTTCTGTATGTAACTTCCAGACACCAGTTTGCCTAGATGGGCTAACTCATCCACCTCAGTTATAAAGCACAGAATTTGGTTGTTAAGGATATTTAGACATGAGCAAATCCTGTGTCCTCCCCTCTCCTATGGTAAAAAAGCCTCCCGTAAATTCTTAAATTTAGCACTATGGAAATAAAAAAAATAAATAAATAACAACAGCCTGTCACCTTGCTATTTCTGAAAGTTATCATGTCAAGCTGTTACGGAAAATCCTTCTCGAGCGGAGACACAAGCAACGTCTACCCCTCTTTCTAAAGGTTCCGAACACAACAAGGCACTATCCCACTAAAGCTCACTCCGCTGATAAGTTTACTGGATTTCCTTATAGCACATCGGTAGGGAAAGGGCCATTACCCAACAGGGGTGAGGGCTTTAATGTAACAGAATAGATGGAACTCCCCTCTCCAGTGTAAGCCCGTTGTATACTCTAGCCTCTTGAGAGGCCCAGAGGCTATGCAGAATTAAGGTAGAGTCAGAGGGTCTGGATACTCAGGTGAGGGTCTTCTGATCCTCGCCAACCCCTCCATGTGGGAAGGTAAACAGCCAACAAGCCAGGGTGAGGTACTTTTACACAGGGACACAGCCAAACTCCCCAAGCTGTTTCTTGTTTGGCTTGGAGGATAGTCCCAACACTGCTCTGATAAGAGCATTCAACTGACCAATGTCATCTTTACCTGGATGCCTCATCAGGGCCTCAGGTTCCTTCCTGCAGAGGAATGGCCTCACATCCATTTGCCCAAATACCTGAACAAACGACTCTTCCTGCTACCTCACCTACCACATCTAAGATGGATGTAGTTCTGTCTTTTCATCCTCCGTAACATCTAACCCATTCACTTCCCATAATTCTGGGAAGTTTACTCCCGCTTCCCTCCACTGTGTCTAACATCTCTCCCCAATATACTCACTCTCTTTATGTGTCACATTCCCATTTCTGAAGAAAAATAAGCAGTTGAGAATATGGAACGTGTGGAGAATTCCAATTTTGCTCTGGCTTTTGCGAGACTGCCCCCCCCCCATCACTGAAAAGAATCTGAGTCATTTTTCCATGGGGTAGAGGATACTAAGTAGATGGTTTGAACATCTTCCTTAGGATCGTTAGCTTCTGTGGTCAGTTTGATACATTCACGTGGTACAGAATACGGTTGTCTGTAGCGAAGAAGTTAGATTTGAAGTTCATTGTATACGTTAACAAAAAACCTTACCTGCAAATGTGTAAATGGTTACTTACCCATTTGGGGCCTATAATCACATCTTAGATAGTATTTACAGTATAAAGCTCTTGCATTTGTGAATTACAGTTGGGTTAAACATATGGCTGAGAGCGTTTATTAACATACAGTTTCTTGTTAATGAGCCAGCATTATGTTTTTCATTGTCATCCCTAAACCCCTCACTGAATTTACCTTTCCTAAAATCATCTCGTTTCTATAAATTTCTTTCTCAAAGAATCCTACCTAGCCCAAGAATGGTTAGTCTCTGACGCCAACCGGTATGTGATTGGGTAGCTGTAACAGTTCACCTGCCACACTTGGAAGCGTCTGAGAGGAGGGGAATTACCTAGATCAGGTTGGGCAGGTTGGGGGTTAGTCTTGATGCTGTTAGTTACTGTAGGAATGACCTGCCCTTCAGGTCACACCATTTCACGGGCTGAGCTGCGACCTGTATAAAAGTGAAGAAAGCTCGTTGAGCTGAGGCATTTAGCAAGCAATGATGCATTTATTCTGTATTTGGTCCCGATTTCGGATGTAATATGACTAACTGCTTGAGTTCCTGCCCTAGGTCTCCGGAATCCACACAAAAGAAGGAAGCTGCTCTGTGACGTAGTCCTCTGACCTCCACATGCATGGCATGGTACAAGCTTCCACCGCCACGCACATCACGCACACACATCATATGTGTGTATGGTGGGTGTGTGTGTGTGCCTGCGTGTTAAAAATACATACTTAGTGTTGTAGTGTTGTCTCTCCTGCTATTATAACACACCCTAACCAAAAACAATGTTAGAAGAGAATCACTTTATTTCGATTATTCCTTACTGTCCTGGCTGGGTTTGTGTCAACTCGACACGAGCTGGAGTTATCACAGAGAAAGGAGCTTCAGTTGAGGAAATGCCTCTATGAGATCCAGCAGTAAGGCATTTTCTCAATTAGTGATCAAGGGGGGAGGGCCCCTTGTGAGTGGTGCCATCCTTGGGCTGGTAGTCTTGGGCTCTATAAGAAAGTCAGCTGAGCAAGCCAGGGGAAGCAAGCAAGTAAGGAACATCCCTCCATGGCCTCTGCACCAGCTCCTGCTTCCTGACGTGCTTGAGTTTCAGTCCTGACTTCCTTTGGTGATGAACAGCAACGTGGAACTGTAAGCTGAATAAACCCTTTCCTCCCCAACATGGTTCTAGGTAGTGATGTTTGTGCAGGAATAGAAACCCTGACTAAGACACTTACCTACCCATAAAGATTTGTTAAAATGTATACTCAAAAATCTGGTTTTCAGAATTAGATAATATTAGTTGTATCTGTCATAAATTACCTGCCAATGGGAGAGTGCAGATGATTTTTTTTCTTTTTTCTTTTAAACAGATGATTTCATTAGAGAATAAAATCATCATTACAAAAGGTGGATTCTGGCGAGAACCTATAATTTACTATTTGTGGCACAATCTTTCCTAATAAACTTGTTTATATGTTTCTGATAGTTACTCTAAAAAATTTAAATATTTTTCTGTCTTTATTGTAATAGGTTTGAAAACAAAACATAAAAGACATTCTGAGGGGTGTGTGTCTGTTGTGTATGAGTGTGTGTGAATGAGTTTCTGTGTGTGTGACTGTGTCTGTGTGAGTATTGTGTGAGTTGTCTCTGTGTGTGACTGTGTGCATGAGTGTGTGCATGAGTGTGTCTGTGTGTATGAGTGTTTGTATATGTGTTTGAGTGTGTGTGACTATATGTGTGTGTGAGAGTGTGTGTGAGTGTGTGTGTGTGTCTAGGTGTTACTGGACAGCCTTAACTATCCTGGAACTCACCATGTAGACTAGGCTGGAGCAAACGCTGAGAGCCTGCCTCTGCTTCCCTAGTGCTGGGACTAGAGGAATGACCGGGACACCTGGCATACATCATGCAAACCCTTCTTACCTCACTGCATCAAAGTTCGGTCCCTCTTGTGAAGAAAGGTGGTGACAATGACGAACGAAGAGACAAGTTTTTGACAAGCTTTAGTTCAAACCTTGTCTCCTCTGGGCCGCCCTGAAGTCATTACATCAGCTGGCCACTGGACATAAAAGCTGTAGAAAGGGCTCTGCCTTGAAGAGGGAGCAGTGGCCGCCCAGATCCATCCCTTGATGACAAGGTTTCAATGAATATTTAAAACAGAAGAGGGAGGGGAGCCAGTGCACATCTCAGCAAGATTTTTCCTGTGTTAGAGACGGAGAGATGGAAACACGGTTATTGTGCTCACGGCTCTGAGGGTTGAAGACTCCTTCATTTTATTTTACACCCCAAACGCTGTCTCCCCCACTCCCAGCCAGAGTCCCTCCTCCCATCCCCCTTCCCTTCTCCACTGAGAAGGTGGGCCTCCACTTGCTATTCCCCCCTTCCCCAGTGCATCAAGACTCTGCAGGGTTACGCACATGCACATCTCCTCTCCCACTGAGGCCAGACCAGGCAGCCCAGGTAGAACATATTCCACAGACAGGGTACAGCTTTTTGATAGCTACTCACCCCTGCCTCAGTTGTTCTGGACCCACATGAAGACCAAGCTGCACATCTGCTACATATGCGTGGCAGGAACATACACAGTCCAGTTCGTGTATGCTCTTTGGTTGGTGGCTCAGTCTCCGGAAGTCCCCAAGGGTACAGGTTAGTCGACTCTGTTGGTCTTCCTGTGGCGTTCCTATCCCCTTTGGGGTCCTCAATCCTTACCCCAAATCTTCCTAAGAGTCCCCAAACTCCATCCACTGTTTGGCTGTGGGTGTCTCTGTCTGAGTCAGCTGCTGGTTGGAACCTCTCAGGGGACAGTTATATTAGGCTCCTGTCTGCAAGCATAACAGAATATCAATAATGTCAGGGGTTTTTGCTTGCCCATGGGATGGGTCTCAAGTTGGGCTGCTTATTGGTTAGCCATTCCTTCAGTCTCTGTTCCATCTTTGTCCCTGCATTGCTTATTAGAACAATTTTTGACTTCTTCATTTTGTAACTGAATTCTCTGGAGATACTTAATGCTAACAAATGTTTTTTCAAATGGGGATTTCTTTAACAATTCTGCTATCTCTGTAGTATTCTAAGCTCTTGCGTTCTTATTTTGTCTGATTGGCTTGATCTCAGCCTTGATCTGCCCATTCCCATTCTTTCTGCTTCTGTCTCTCTTCCTCTCAAACTGTAGCAGCTTCTTGTTGCTATGGCTGCTGCGATGGTTATGGCCACTGGGAAGGTGCTACTGCTAACAGCCCCTTCTGCTGCTTCTGCTACTATAAGCAGCCAGCGGAGAAGCCTCATCTCTTCTGCAGCTCACAAATGCTACTGAGCATGCTGCCACTTTCTTGGCTCTGCCTGCCAGCTGCTTGGTTCCACTCCTTTGTAAAGTTCACGGCCTGACTTGCTTGCTTCACTTTGAGGCCCAGTTTATTCCACTGTAAGTAAACCTTTTGTCAGGTCTAATGTTGCACTGCCAAAGAAAGCATCACAAGAGACTATTACCCAACACCCAACATGCTCACCGAGATAGCTGATTGGTTTGCTGGTGTAGTCTGAAAGGGGGTGTTTATAGCAATCACAGCAAAAGTCTGTGCAAATGAAGGTTCATGGTAACAACAATCACAGCATTGTTCCTCTTCCACCAGGCACAGCAATCCCTCAGTTGTAAGCCACCACGAGATGTGCCTCCTTTGGGTCTGAACAATGATTGCTGGTAAAACCCTAAGTAGGCTGCTTAGAATGGCTGTGTCTGGGGCTGCACCCACAGGTGCTGTAGGCTGCTTAGAAC
>JADRCH010000151.1:1436515-1455517 GCA_019843965.1 Rhynchomys soricoides
ACCTGGCCATGAAACAATGTATAACACACACCTGCCCCTGCAGCACCAGGGGATAAGCACACTCATTTGTTCTCCTTATCTTCTGGTCAAGCAGCACTCAAAAGAATTATCTGGAAGCATCAACATATTTTTAAAAGAAACTATCTCAAAATTCTTCAGGCCCGTTACATTATTTAGGTAATTAAAAAAAAAAATCATTTTTGTTATCAAGTAAGAACTATGAAGGCCTGCTACTGTTCTTGGCTTCAGACAAGGTGGCATGCGATCTTTCAGAGGACCCGACTCCTGAATGGGACACAGGGTCTCTTCACATTGGTCTCCTGGCTAAACTGGCAAGAGTATCTAATCTGTGCAGCAGGACAAACAGCAGTGCTGGGAGCTGGGAGCAGGCAGCCATGAAACCACAGGCTGTAGAGTTGAAAGGAAGACAGACTGACTAAAAATCAGCTGGGTACCAGTGCTGAACATGGTCGTGGGTGGGAAAGGCCTCCTCTCAGGCAGACTCCTCTTTGACTCTCTTCTTTGGTACGCCACCTAAGGGCACTCTCACGGTCTCTTGTAATCTCTCCTGGCTATCTTCTAACAAGATAGCATTACTTCACCAAAATTAGCTCAAAAAGAAAAAGTGCTGCCCTGTGCAACATCTGTTTTGGTACGAGCTGATTTTCTTTATGCTGAACTTAATGTGTTGTGTGGTTCTTAATACCTGGTTGTCTGCAAAGCAAGAATAAACATGGAATTACTAAAATCAGATTATAAGCCAAAGCAAGCACCAGGCTACAGTTGTCAGAGGTCATTTAAATATTAACACAGGGCCTATGAGATGGCTCAGTGGGTAAAGGCGTTCTCTATGAAACCCTGATGTCCCAAGTTTGATCTCTGGAAGGAGAGAAATGATGCCACTTATCCTCTGGCCACCCTGTGCTCACCATAGTGTACAGGTGCCCTTCCCTGAACTAATAAAACAAATTAAGGTAAGATGGCTCGGCAGGTGAAGGCACTTCCACGGATCTCAGGGGACCATGTGGTAGGAGAAGAGACCACAGTTCCTCAAGTTTTCCTTTGATTGCCACATGTGCCATGACATGCACTCTCCTTCCCAAATAAAATGAAATATAATAGAAAAATTACATGTGAAGTTAAAAAAAAACCAAACCAACCTGAAATTCAGGTTTGAATTAGAGAAAAATTTTAAATCATATACCGCATTAACATTTAACATTTAATCAAAAGTGACTGGTGTGCTAAGTCAATACAGTTCATTTTAGAGTGAAAGGCTAAGTATACCAGCTGACAGTCTTCTTACAGGAAGAGAAGGGGGTCTGGGGAAGCTAACAACAGCACTTTCCATGCAGACAGAAGCAATCAGTAACAAGTACCACATTGTCACAAAAGCCTGCCTGCTGGAAGACAAGATGATCTCATTTGAGTTGTCTGGTGAGAAAGGCACTGGAACACAGTGAGGCGGTATGCATCTGACGGACGGTGTGGACTTCACACAGTGACTGTGAGGACTTTGGGACACACGTATGGGAGGTGAGGGTGGTGACTGGTCCTACCACACAGCTTTCCTGGGATGGGATGGGAGAATGCGCGCGCGCGCGCACACACACACACACACACTTTAATTGAGTGACTGGTTTAGAGCAAGCCCTCGATAAACAGCGGCTACTGGAGTCGTCATTACTTTATAGGTCAAGAGACAAAAGCATACGATTACTAACAGGCAAACTTACAAGTAGAACTCTTATCTGAATCCATTCCTAACGACCCTGTATTCCGTATGGCGAGCTCCTTTTTAGTTCTTTGTATGCTACAAGGTTATTTTTTGCAGATGAAGCTATCATTTGACAGACCCAACAGCATCCACAGCATTCTCTAAATGTTTCTTTTCAGTGAGAAAGAAAGTAATGGCGTGCATTGATAGGGTGTGGTCTTAGTCAGGGCATGGTGGTTCTCATCTGTAACCCTGGCGCTTCAGAGGCTTAGGCAGGATGATCAAGAGACTGAGCCTAGCCTGGGCTTCAGGGGAGATGAATGAAGACCAGCCCGAGACCCACTCAAAAAATAAAAAAATAAAAAATCAAACAAATGGATTAGGAAGTAAACAACACAAATGAAACACAACAGAAAGCAAATGAACGAAACGGACTAGTCTCTCTGGAGAGTCAGGGTGGATACTATAATTTAGGTCTACGAGAAGTTAACGCGGACTTTAAATACGTGGAAGAAAGGAAGTTCAAGGGCCGAGCTAATGCATGCTCCGAAGGCGAGCGGAAAACTGAAGTCTGCTCACTGAATATGTGAGTTAAAACGAACAAAAGCAATCCAAGTTTAAAACATCCTCAGTAGAATTTGATTCCCTTTGTAATACTAACTATAATGTCACTGTACAGTCAACTCATCTATGCAGAAAACAGGGAGTTTACTTCAATGGTTTCAGAGTAAGAAATAAAAGACTAAATAAGGCCGTCAATAACTTTATTGAAATCTGTATAAATAAACATGCACAATTCAAATGTAAACTCAAGTGAACCCAAGTGCAGACAAAATATTAACCTCTGTCATGCAGGAGGTCAGTTTACATTTAAAAAAAAGAGAGAGAGAGGAAAAAAAATGAAAAAAAGAGAGAGAGAAAAAAAAAGAAAAGAAAAAGAAAGAACACCCAAAGCAGCTTTTAAAAGACTGGGATGAAAACCCAGCTTTAATATCAGGATAGAAAGCAAAGCCACTACCAACATACCTTACTTATCCTGCTCAAATGCATTTTTTCCTTTCTTTTAAAATGCTAACATAAATAAATAATTTACCAAAATGTGCACTCACAGAGTGAACTTTTATTTACAATACACAATTTATAATCTATTGTATTTGATTAGTTCAAGTGAAGAACATCATCCTTTTTGCTTTAGTAACAGTGGGCCACACAGCCATTTCTCAGGTAGTCACATGTGAAATGTGCCCCAGCACTTAGTTTCCTGGTAAAGGCAGCACCACCTGCCAGTCATCCATACATTCTTTCAACTGGATCAGAGGGAGAGAAAAGCAGCAAATGAAAATGTGTCAAATGCTCACACACACAGAGCTATATATTTGGCGTCTTGGATCCTTGACTGTGAGAAGCTAAGTGAAACCCAAGGTTTGTACGCGTCATGTGCTGCACAGGTTCTGACTCTGCTGCTCTTACACAGGGACCTTCTGAGATAAGCGGTAAGGCTATGGTGAATTCCCTCAGGAACACAGAGACAGAGTTAACAGACCTACCTCTAGAGCCAAGTCACCAATGAGTTAAATAAAGGCTAGTACACGAACAGAACACCTCACCTAACTTTGATGCAATTCTTCCTACAGACAGAGTACTAACCAGCCTGTCTTAAAGCTGTAGTAACTGGGAGAGCTAAGAAGTTGCCAAACTACCAAACTGGAGTAGAGAACAATAGACAGCAAAACCCTTTAAATTTGAACCAACAGTGGATTGAAGATAAGCATATTAAACCAAAACAAAATTGAACAATTTAAATAGATTCCAATTGCAGTGAAAAATACTTACACGTAGCTGAAAATGATTTTGATGGCATGTGAGATCTAGAATGCGTTCCCACAGTGAGTGAGGAAAATGTAATGCTCTGCACTTTAATGATACAACAAGAGGGAACTTTCTCAAGACTGTTCCTCAGGTTGTGGAACAGACCCACACTGATTACCAGGAACAGACTGGAAAACCTGCTGTTCCAAGGACACTCTGCAAGTATTTGAGCCACACTGACACAGCAGCGAAGTACCCGAGTGGCGCAGACAGGCAGCCTAACGCACAGGAACTAGATTACCCAAGAACTAAGTTCAGCCATAGTTTTCTTGCAGTATTATTAGAGCAAAATTAATGACCAACATCCACAAATTTAACATTTGTCATCAATTAAATCACATCCACAAAATTAAAGAAAACATAATTCATCAAAACAGCAGCAAACTTAAAAGGGATTTATTTGTGATTTCCTATATATATTTAGCTTGTAGATACAAGACTGTAAATGTATTAAGAGACAATTTCTGTTAAAGTTTTCATTGTGTTTCACTTCAAGTACTGCACAAGTTAAAATCTGATAAAGGATTTACATTCGGGATCTGAAACTCCTCATCTCAGACTTCTCTTTAATGTGGTGGATAACTCCATCTCCATAGACACCACCAGCAGGAAAGTCTCTCGTATGGCTTCCTGGACTTTCGTTAATTAGTATGCATACAGTTTTCATTTTCTAGGTCATTGTCATTATCATTGCTGTCTTCATCACTTTCCAGGGGGATACCTGTGGCAGCTGAAGCACCTTTAGTTTCTCGGTCAAGAGGGAAGAAGCCAGTTCCACTGAAAGTGTCCTGTCTCTGGTAGAAGAGCACGTACGCTGCTTTGGACTGTCGAACAAGCAAGGTGTGTCAACGGTGGCAACGTACAAAGGTCATAGCTGATAAAGTATGAATTTTTAGCTAATAACCAATTTGAGTGACAAAAAAAATCAAATAGCAAAACTACACATGATCATATGGAAGCTACTAAAATTGAGTACATGTAATTATTTCTATATTTAAAAATAAACAGGTTAATTCTATATAATTTAGACTAAGAAGTATATACAGCCAAAATACAAATTAGCATGCTTACTATAATATAAAACACACTTGTTTCTGACTTACTTGAAGGTACATGTTTTTCTAAGACCAGCTTATGCTTGACCTCTCGTGCACCTTCCTATTATTAACATTCCCCTGGGTTAAAAATGGTGAACACTCTCCAGTATTTAATGTGAGAACACTGGTTTTTTTTTTTTTTTTTTAAAAAAGACAGTACAGGAAGGACAACCAGGGAACAGGCAAGGTCAGGAGTGGATGAGGACAGTCCCAGAGAGTGAAGCTTACTGAAGGACACCACTCACATCCCTGAACTGTCATACGGAAACCTGTTCTTGTATAACCAACATATGTTGAAGACATGTCTTGTTTTTCGTTTTCTGAGTCACATTTTCCTTGTATAGCCCTGGCTGTCTTGGAACTCGGTCTGTAGACCAGGCTGCCCTTGTATTCAGAGATCTGCCTGCCTCTGCTTCCTAAGTGCTGGGACTAAAGATGTGTGCTTCCACTTCCAACTTGAAGGGGTAGGTGTTCCCTTCCCATCAGCCCTCGCAGGCAACTGGGTTTTGCTGAGCCCAGGACTACAGGATGGCCTGGCCTGAGCCCCTGGTAGAGAGGTAGCTGATAGAGATTAGACTTGGGGCATTGCCAGGCTGGGCACTGATTTGGAATTTCACCCTCCCCCCGCCCTGTGGCACTGCTGGAGGTTTTCATAGAGGTTATGACCGATATTACAATTACCACTCAGGAGGGGTCACTGTGGACGGCCTGGCACACCTGAGCATGACCACCAGCCCCACTCCTATCCACAAAGAATTCAACTGTGGCTGAACTTTCATGTCCTGACTGAGAATTAGTGTCCAATAAAAGGTGACTGGTTCAGGTAAAAAAATTAAAAAGATTATTCTCCAATCATCACTGTATCCTTTATTTAAAAATTTTTTACTTTGTATAGGTGTTTGGTTTGCATGTATGTCTGAGCATCAATGAGAAACCCAGTTCTATAGTAGCCAGAAGAGGGCACTGGATCCCCTGAAACTGGAGTTAGACAGTTGTGAGCTGCCATATGGCTGCTGGGAATGGTACCCAGGGTCCACTGGAAGAGCAGCCAGTGCTTTTAACCACTGAGCCATATTAATGGCTCCCGTATCATTTTAAAAGATAGCCCAGGCTACCAAGAATGGATACCGGAGTCTACAGGAAATGAAGAGTCCTGCAGAGCAAAGAAAACTATGAGCAGAGTGAGCGGACAGCTGACAGAACAGGAGAAAATCTTTGCTGCTTTTTTATTTCAAACAGGGTTGAAATCTAAATAAAGAACTACAAAAACTTAACCCCACACCAAAAGTGTCAACCAGTAAATGGGCCAGCGAAATAAACAGTTCTCAAAAGAAGAAACTTGAGTAGATAATATAGAGTTTTAAGTATTAGTCATGCTTAGCCAACAACAAAATGCAAAATAGGAGCCCCTCTGACCAGAGTTAGAATGGCTGAGATCAAGACACACAGGCCGAGTGCTGTTAAGGATGCAGGGGCGTGGAAGCCTCATTCACTGCGGTGGGAGTGTAAGCTAGTGGAGCCCTTTATGGAGCTCAGTATGGAGGTTCTCAGACACTAAGATGAGAAGTACCATATGGCCCAGCTACACCGTGACTGCTGGAATCTTTGCAAGGAACCACCCACATATCTTAACAGGGACACTGGCACATCTATGTTTACTGCTGCTACCTTCACACTAGAGTGAACCAGAACCAGTCCAGATGTACATCGACAGATGAATGGATAGTGCCAATGAGGTATATGTACACAATCAGATTTTATTCAGCAGTCAATTAAAATAAAATAATAAATTTTCATAAAAATCAATGATCTGGAAAAGTATTACATTAAGTGAGATAACCTGGACTCAAAATGACCAAAAAAAAAAAAAAAAAATCATATTTCCCCATAGAAGATCCTAATTTTTTAATGTTTTATGTATGTACAAACGTATTTAATGTACGTATACATGTTCATATTTAAGTGTGCGTGAGTGGAAACAGGCAGTGAAACCACATGGCAACCATGATAAAGGGACAAGAGGTTCTGAGCAGAAGGGATGGGCAGAAGAACCTACAGGGCTCAGGAGTGCCAAGGGCAGGGGAGTGTCATAATGAGATCTAATACTCTGTAAGCTAATATAGACCACACTGACCTGGGATTTGCCAGGAAGCACAAGATGGTCTGGAACTTGTCATCTCCCAGCCCGAGTCTCAAATGCTAAACTCACAGACATGTGCTGCAATATGATGCATTATGTACTATACCAGACATGGCTCTCCGGCTTAAAAAATACTTGTTTTAGTCTGCATCAAAAAGCCTTACCATGAGAACCTCCACTGCACATTCCGTGCAAGCATACGACCTCTCTTCTCCACCGGGCTGATAGGGAGTACCCACACCTTGTAGTTGGCTCCAAGTCAATGTAACCTAGCTTGTCCAAAGCATTCTAACAAGATGGCTTTCAGGAGGGCCAACAGCGTCAGAGCCTATCTCTCAGCCACACTCCATATTTCACATAGCTTTCTCTCCAGTAACTTCTGTCTTCTGTGACACTGCCTCTGCCTACATCCTCTCACTTCCAGTTCCTAGTGAATTCTTCTGGGCCCTCACTAAATCCTTTAAAGACACCATGTTCTGTCTCAGACTGTGCCCCTCACTAGGCATCTCAGAAGAGCCTGTGGCTTCAACTGCTAGCTAAGAGTACCAGCTCATATCCTAGCACTTAGCAAGCCAAGGTTAGCCCGGACTACACGCTGAGACCGTGTTTCGTAAAAGTAATCCAGTTTTCACTCTGAACTGACGTTAGCTCTACAACTAGGTTATCATACACTGCAAATGTCCCTGGCAAACTTCCTTCCAATTCTGATAAGTCACTGCACTTCTCCCTTTACAAGCAACTCCAGTCAGGCCTTACTAATTCTACCTAATATCTCACCGGCTTCTGCTCTTTGGAGCAGAGTAATGTAAGTGCTTAACCTACCTTGTCAGCCTCCTGGGTAGCCTTTCTGCTCTCTAACTCTGGCTCCAAACCCCCTTGCTCTAGTGACCTTTGAGAGATAAGAAGATCTAATCCATGATGCTCGTACATTACCTGCCAATCAACCAGCCAGGAGGCACTCGGCGTTGAACTTGTACAACAATCAGGGTGCCGTGTTCTTTACCTGAGTGCTAATCTGACCTCCAGTCTAATTCATCCCCAAGTCCCGACAGAAGCTTTCTCATTCAGTCATGCCAACTGATCTTCTAATCCCTGAAAATGTCTCGCTTTGTCTCTTCAGGTGGTCTTGTGTTTGGAAGGTCTGTGACGCTTGTTTAACTTAGGCCTATTTGTCTGAGCTGAGGTAGGCCAGACGCTGCATTCAGACCCTGTCTGAGCTGAGGTAGGCCAGACGCTGCATTCAGACGCTGGCTTTCTATCCTTAACTCATTCCCTCAAGCGCAGCTGTCCGTCCCCTTTCGTCTCAAACATATTTAATGGTAACTGCCATGATTATTAACTTGTCTGGGGCACAGACAGTGAAATACTTATCCAGCTGTTCAGATGGAACTGTGCTATCCCTGACACACACAAATACTCATAAAATATTACCTGAATAAATGAAGAATCAGTGTTGAAGTATGTAACAACATCAATTTCATCTTTTATTTTTGGGGCTAGGTCACAACATAGCTTATGCTTGTTTCAAACTCATTTATCACATATGTCCTTGAACTCTGATGTGCTGCCTCCACTGTCTGGGTACTGGGATTACAAGAGCGTAGCACTAAATCTGGTTTATGTGAGGCCTGGAAACTAATGGCCTCTTATCAATGTCATCAGCCCCAAACCTGTTTGGTAAAGAAGATACTTTTTATTTGAAGGCAGGAGTAGGACAGTGCATTTTGAGATGTTTGGGCAGAAAGATTTAGAGAAACAGAACTGAAGTATGGGAGAGAGACTTAAACACAGATAGGCTGCTAAAGGAGCATCTGTCTATTTTTCAAGGCTAGCATAGGATTCAACATGTCTTCTGTTACAGATGTCAACTCATCAGGCTGTACTACTGCCTAGGTGTATAGGAGGGTGTTACCACATAGGCTCGTGTAAGGACACTCAGATAGCGGCACAATGGCAACATGGCTTCAGAACACAAACTCCAAACACTACAAGCTGTAAGACTACAGCATACACACAGACACACGTTGGGATGGATGGGAGGGAAAAGAGACAAAGTTATTTAGTCCTATTCATTTCACAGAGTAAATCTGCGCCAGTAAATGGGTTCAGAAGCTGAATTATTTGCTTGACGAAGCTGAATACTTGAAATATTATAAACTAAAAACTACTCTCTACTCTTAAGTAGTATTTCATCTGGAAACCACAGGGGACAGCATTTCTTAACGTCACAGACCCCTGAATTGGAAATACCACAAGGAAATATTACTGCTTCTCTTTTTAAGTAAAATGTTAAGTGTGTAGTTGTCTTGTCTGCATGTGTGCCTGTGTACCATGTGCAGGTCTGATGCTGTGGAGACCAAGAGGACACAGGTCTGGAATTAGAATTCCAGGCCAGATTGTGGGCTCTGGGAGGAGCCCGGGTCCTCTGGAGGAGTGCTCACTTCTGAGCCATCTCATCAGCTCCGTTACATTTCTTACTCTTTATAATATTGTAATAAGTAAAATTTAGAGAACAAACATCCATGGAATAACTGTTTTCTTTTTAAAACATATCGTAGTCACCTCTATCAATCAATAACTGCCAATAAAAATGTGTTCTGTTGTGACATAAAACAGACACCAGTGCAGAGAGAGAACGATTGCGTTTCTCTACTGACCAGAGAATGCCACAAGGGACAGTGGACCAGGGCTAACCTCTTAGAGTGACACAAGGAGTTAACCCCTTAGAGTGACACGTGACCAGGGTTAACCTTTTAAAAAGTCTATAAATTATTTTACTCACTCAGATGCTGTCTTGTCAAGTTTAAAAGAATCATATGACTAAAACTCACAGGGTCTAGCACCCAGCCATAGGAGCCAATGTCTGAGAAGCTCAGTGCTTCTGAGACTTCAGACTTCTGAGAAGTTCAGTGCTCAGAGTTTCCTCTCTCTCTGGAGGAAAACAACTTCCCGTCAGAAAGTTGTTTCATCTGAAAATGGCAAGAAATGTTCACAGTGCAACTTGTGTGTGATGAGAAAATTCTCAAGATGAATCTCCACACAAGCAATTTTCTTTCTCTTGAAGTCAGAATGACCACCCTTTGCAACAAGCTGCAAACATGAGAATACAGGGTTCCCATGGTTCCTTTCCTTTTTTCTTTCCGAGACAGGGTTTCTCTGAAGCTCTGGCTGTCCTGGAACCCACTGTGTGGATCAGGCTGGCCTCAACAGACATGCACTGCCATGCCTGGCCCTGGTACATGAGCACATTTCAGCCCCAGTGTTCCCTTCTGTTAACTTACATGTCTTCCTAAGAGGCTGACCCCACAACTTCAGAGACTGAGGACACACTTACCACAATTTGGTCTTCAGACGCAGTGGAGACACTACTGTCATCAAAATAGTGCCATTTCCCATCATCTTTGTTTTTGGCGAAAGCAGTATCTAAGGAAAGAAGACAATTACTGGACTGGAATCCTCCCAACTCTGTAATCATGTGTCTAAGTTGTATCCACTAACAGCATGGTCTGCATGTCTAAGAGGCTAGAGCACATTCACCTGATGGTACACATCTATAAAATACAGTCACTTGATTTAACAGAGGCTTTGAGAATAATTTCTAGCAATTTAAATGCCTAAGAAATATTTTTTCCTAAGTTGAAACTTGTGACTTTTTTCAGAGGAAGAAAATAAAATAGTTATGATTTTTTAAAAGCCAAAGGACACTTTGTTCCAGGCATGTAGCTGTTAGGCAGCCGAGCTGGGACTTAAACCCAGGCAATGTCTGACGCTTACGTCTAGCATCTTTATTACCTAAGTTTCCTATAACATTTTCCTTCCTGATAACCTTGCTTGGTCCCCTGTGGTTCTTACACACCAGGATTTCTCTGTCTTTAGCATAGTACAAAACAGGGGAGATAAGACATGTTCTTTTTTACTCCAGGCTCCTATACACGGTGCTCTCAAACCCCCATGTGCTAACAGAACTCGCTCCAACCATAGTACGCACACACCAGTAAGTGCCAACATTACAAGGAGCTGAGGAACAGTGTGGCATCACAGCTTGCTCTCTGTGTACCCTTCAGCCACTTTTCCTCCCTCCAACCACTCAGATTCACAACAGCTGTACAACTTTTTTGCCTGTGTTCTCTCTAGGACCCAACTCCAATAGCCTCATGTCTTTTGTTCTGTATTCCTTCTTAAATCTGTTCAGCTATTGCATGTGGTGAGTCTGCCAATCTGAACTCACGAGAACAGGAGAGCAGACAATGCACTTACAGATGAAACATCCTCGGAATTAAAGAAAACATGAAAACTATGAGACAGACTACATAAAGGACCTACTAAAACCCTCTGAAACATTAACAGGCCAGGCCTTTGGAGAGGGAGGTTAAAAAGCAAGGTAAGACAAGAATAAATAAATAAATAAGAATAAAGCCAAATGCACAACCCAAGAGCGACTATGAAGAGCCAGTAGCACGTAAGCTGGACTGTGGGTCCACTGGGAAGACACTGTAGGTTCACAGAGGTAATAATGTCCAGATGTAGGCAACAGCAACACCATCATCATCAGCAACAACAGAAAACTGATAGTCCATAATGACACAAAATAGAAAACCCTATGGACTCAAGCCCAGATGTAGGGATGTATTCTAGTAGACTTGTTGGGATAGTTACTTCCCATATTGTTCTGGTGATTTCAGAAAGAAAAACAAAAGCAATGTAGCTTACTTTAGGACCATAGATTTGATTTCAAAGTGAAAAAATGTATTTAAAAAAGACTATTCCACTTATGACTGAAATTGTTAAGAATTCTACTCAGTAAATGAAATCAAGCCGGTACTGAGAAGGACAAAACGACACCACGGGAGTGACAGTCTGCCAAGTGGACAGTGTGGGCTGTCACCGGCCACCACAACTACATCGCGCACGCTCACTATGTGAAGAAGTGGCACTTTGGGCAGCTCAAAGGAATCCTTAGATAACAGGCCATAAATAATGATGTTTTTCAGTCTTACAGTAGGAAAAAGTTAAGTGTAATTTGGAGTGGAAAGATAAATGCCAAAATTGTAAATCATGAAAAGCACAAGATTAAATAGACAAGAGATGAACAGTACCCATTGCTTAAGTTAACAAATAAATATACATGGTTTAAAAGAACACTGGCTCAGTGGTTAAGAGCACTGGCTGTTCTTCCTGAGTTCAATTCCCAGCAACCACATGGTGGTTCATGATCATCTCTAATGAGATCTGGTGCCCTTTTCTATCCTGCAGGCACACAGGCAGGCAGAATGCTGCACACATAATAAATAAACCTTAAAAAGGAAAAGACTTGCAGAAGAACACAGTCGCAGATGCCTGAGAAGGAGGCTGAAGAGGAGGAAGGGCAGCACCTCAGGCAGACAGCACACGCCTCCCTGGCGTTAACTAGTCCTTTGTAGAACTGGTCTTTAAAATACAGGTTCTACCGGCGTTTATTCTCTTAGAAGTTTTGAACAATGGCTATAAGCACGATTCATGTGATAGTGTCCCTACAAAGTATTAATGATGTTACAGGAAAAAGTCTCTGCAGTGACGAAGATGGAAAATGCCAACTTACAGTGTCCTCCTCCCATCCCTCCATAGTGGTTGGAAACAGCAATCAGGTTATAGCGGCAAGGGCCTGCATTTGGGTTGATTAGGAATTCCGACATATCCAAGTCACTGTTAAAAAGGAAACCAGAGCTTAAGGCATGCTGCCTTTAAAAGAGATGAAATAGTTTCTTTTAAAGCAATACACAGTGCCTCTGGTAATAATGACTCTCCTATATGTACTCACAAGCATGCATTATTACAACAGCAGCAGCAACGTGCGCGCGCGCACACACACACACACACACACACCCTCATGTAAGAAATCACCTAGAGATAACTTAGCATGTGCCCCTGATTTTGAGTGTTTTGGGAATCCTTGTTTAGGGTTGATACTCTACACCGAATGTCCTTCTGACTGATGTTTCATGCTACCACATTAACTTTCAGTGTTTGAGGAGAAACTTAAAATGCAAGGTGACTTTCTGATGAATGCGCACGCACTGAAATCTTGGAGAACCCCTGCCCTGCTGCTCTTGTGAACCAGTCTAGCCTCAGACTGCACGCTACACAGTGCTCCACACTCACAGAGGAGGGCGGCTCCTACCCTCATCAAAGAAGCTTCTTTTTTGCTACAGAGGGAGATCATTTCCAGTCACAACTGGTCAAATGCAGAGACCAATGGACCAACTGTGGGTGCTTGTTTCCACTTAATGCATTTACAACTCAACCCTGCACTTAAATCTCAGGAACAGCATGGCGGGGGACGGAAAGACTGTAAGGATGTGTCTCATAACTACACTGACAGGGGTGGTAGGGCTGGAGAGATAGCTCAGCATGTAAGAGCACCGGCTGCGCTGGGCTCTGCAGCCACTGCACACATGTGCCGCATAAACCTAGGAGGCAAACCAGCTATGAAGTAAAAATAAGTCTTGAGAAAAGAGGGGGGGGGAGGGCGCGAAGGGTCCCCATGCTCGGGGAGGGTAGATCTGCAGGAGTTGGGAAGAGTCTTGAATGTGATCAAACACATTGTGTTACATTTTCAAAGAATTAGTAAAAATATTAAAATGTAAGATTTCTATTCTACGCTTCATGGTCTGAAAGACTTACACACTAGAAATGGTAGCATCTTTTGAATGCAACATACTGTTCATTAACTACCATGTGTAAATTGAAAACAAAACCACCTTATTTCTGGGCATTGCTCTTATGCTTGGATCGTTAAAAAGTAATGTTTCTCAATTTTAAATATACTGCTACTGAATCTAGCGTTCCAATACTTATACTGTTAAAATGATATACTCTTGAAATATTATGGCTCGGTATTTTAAGAGAAAACTGACTTATTTGGTTTTATAGACAGAATGGCCCTGAACATGACCGTGACCCACTGCTTCAAGGCTGGGGGTGCACACTGATATGCTCACTTCTAACCCTCAGAGTTTTGAAAACTACCTTTGATGTTTGCCCTCAGACTGTCCCCTCTTTCCCCATGTCACGCCACGTAGCAGGAAGTGCCAAGGGTAGCTCTGATGTCTTATTCTAAGCCTTCGCTTATACTTTTGTATTATTTTACTTTTTTTCTAGAAAAGCATATTTAGGAGTGACTGATGGATGATGTTAAAGTTATTATTAGGAAAACACAAAGCCACTAAGCCCTGTCACAAAGTATCTTATAAATGGTATCGTAACCTAAGGTAATGCAGTACAGACTCAGTTAGGATGTATCTTTAAAAACACAAAAACAAAAACAAAAAAAACCCCACACCATATTTTTTTCTGTTGGCCCATGAAAAATCTGTACAAAAAAAATATTGTGAAATATTAATTCTAACAAATTACTAGAACTATTCAAAACTTCAATGTTTACACTGGTCTAGTTATACCTGATGTTTACTAATGCAAAATAAGGAAATCACCACAGAAATTTGCAAAAAGAAGGCCCAGTGTTTACTGAGTAGTTTAACTTACCTGATGGGAAAATCTACTAATGTATCTAGCTTGTCTCTCATGTAGCGACTGTAGGAGAATCTCTTGAGATGCACCACAAGGACTGGAGGCAGGGACCACAGATCTAATTTCTTTGTGGCTTGCTGATGCTCTTTACAATTTGGACAATACCTATCAAGAAGAAAGTCACGTCGCATGACAGAGGCAGAACCATGAGTGCATTAATGAAAACTACAAATCAAAGTCACGGTCTGGGCAGGTCTCCGTCTTATCAGTGAGTGATTTCTGTACACATAACACAGGTGAACACGCAAGCCCCTCCCTACATTCACCCTACATTTTCAGGTAAGCTACCTAACGAAATGGTGTATTAGGGAAAAGAGAGCAGTCAGGGGAATAAAGGTCGCCACTCTGACACTTTACAAAAGGTATTAGCACCCCGCCTTAGACTAGAGCGTATCGTAGAAAAGTACCTCACTCAAATGTCAAGGAACTCAGTACTTGGCCAGCACGCCCAGCACGCCCAGCACAGGCCCTTGAAGCAGAAGTAGAGGCCGTCATTGCAGTTGCTTACCAGGGATCCTCAGCACCTAGTTTCTCTTTTGTCGTAAAAAGCTCGATGCAGTCTTTCAACTTCACAAAGGGTCTTTTTGGAGGTTTATATTCCACGCTTTCATGTTTTTCAAAATCCTAAAGAAAAGTATTTCTTGAGTCAGGAGAAGACATGAAAGGAAACCACTCTTAGTCACACATGTCCTACTTCTAACGCCAACGTCAACTTGACGCAGCATCATACTCATGTCAGTTGACAGGTGCATGCAGCAACTTCTGAGTGGACCTCTGGCTGAATAAACTCATGGAAAACATGTTCAAAACTTTAAAGACTAAAAAGGTTAACTTTGTTTTCTGCTAAAATCAACATATTTGTAGAAGCAAAGGTAGAAAGAAGAGTATTATTAACTCTTAGTCACATAAAGAGAGCAGAAGACAACGAGGTCAGGAAGCAGGGGGAGGCCTCACCTCTGCAGCATTCTCATCAAAATATCTCTTCTTCAAGTCAGGGTCCCAGTCCAAAGCGAGAAAAGATCTTTCTGAGGTGGAAAAAAATTTTTTTCATGAAAAATGTCATAATCTTTAAATGTTAGCAACAACAGATACAGCACAGAAAAGGAACTGTCATGTTTTCTACAGGGTGGTCAGGGCAAGCACTAAGAGCTGTTCCCATGGCACTGACAATCTAACAGGTAAAGTGATACAAAGCTTAAGTACACACAGACTAACTCCACTTTGATAAATACTGTCACCAATGAAGACATTAATTAAGGCTTTTAATTATTACTTATAGATAAGTAAATGTCCTTTTGTTCATGACAGTCTAAATTTCATGGTCTCTCAGCTCAAGTTCAGTGTTCGAGCTACTGCTCAGCTACTCACCATCTAGCCGAAGTTGCCTATCATCAAATCTTATGTGCCTGGTGTCATCTTTGATGTAGTTGATATCAGTGCTGCCTAAATTGTTGAACTGGAATGTAAACAATCGCTTTTTGCGTCCCGTAAGTTGACCTTTGCATGTTTCTTCAGTACACAATCCATTTTCAGAATCGTTATCTCCCCCGACTGAATCTTCAGACTGACTGTTCTCATTCTCTGAGGGAAGCTCTTGATCCTGGCTGGACTCATCATCTGGTTCATCTGTTTCCATCTCACCTTAGTGTAAGTAAGGACATCTTTAAATAAACCCTGTATTACATTTCAAAATCACCAGTTTTGCTTTTCCATATCTACTCATGTGCTTTAGTTTAGTAATCCACATCATCACCTTGTCTTTGGGGCAATACTGTCTAGGTCAGAAGTACTTAGAGCGTGACCAGAAAGCCTTACTTGGTGACCCTTCTTCATGTATGCCATTTGGACCATTCCCATTAATATTCTGGTCCTCACAGCAACGCAGGTGTCCATCAGTTTCCTCAGTTTCAGTAGACATTTTGACATATCGGCTACAAAAAAAAAAAGGAAAAGTCAGGGAACAAATGAGCTTGTTATAAGGTTAACTCTCCATTTTACTTAAGCTGCATTAACTCAAACCCAAGACCTCACACTTTAAGTAAGGCTGAGTAATAATCTATATTTATGTGATTTTTAATATAAAAAGGAGATTATTTACTTCTAGGGTTTTTTTCCCCTTTATACTTCTTGGCTTTTTTGTTTGTTTCTGAGACAGGTCTCACTTTATATCTGAGGCTAGCTTGGAACTCTATGTAGACCAGGCTGGCACTGAACTCATAAGCTTTCCTGGCTCTGCCATCTCAGTCCTAGAATTAAAGGTGTGTGCCACTGTGTGTGTGTGTGTGTGTGTGTGTGTGTGTGTGTGTGTGTGCGCGCGCACGCACGTGTATGCACGTGTATGTTGGCACTGTCTTACCAAGTCATCTGTTAATACTGCTGTGAAGTCTTGATCCAGCTGCATGCATAAAAAGGGCCATCTGAGATTTACTATGATTTCTACTCTGAACTAATATTAGTCATCTGCCAACTAAAACTGCCTTCCCACTGGTATAAATCAGTTAAGAATTGTGTTTTTATATTTGAAATAACATCAGTAATGAATTATATGGGACCAAGTCAATGGATTAAAATTTTATTTTTATTATTTATTTTGGGTGTTTTAAGGCAGTCTTTTTTTTGTAGCCCAGGCTGTTCTCAAATTTGCTAGTAAAAGAAGTGGAAGAAGAATCCTTGGTTGTCCCATCTCCATGTCAAAAGTGCTGGGATTATAGGTACATATCCATAGACCAGTTCATGCAGTGGGCCACACCTAAGGCTTAGATTACAGGTATATATCACCACCGTCCCTGGTTGTAATCTGATTTCTATCTGGTTCACTATCTGCTTAAACAAAGCTGAATAGAGGCTTGTTTAACATTCTGGTAGTACCTTGCAAGAGGACTTTCTTTAGATATTTTATCTTATCATGTTTATTTTGTGTAACTATACTTATTTGGTACTTACCACATCCTCAAGAGTAGGAGATTATAGAGTTTTTCTTCAGTATTGTTTCGTGGTACAGCCATAAGAAAAGGTTGGCCGAACAGTGAAGAGCCAGTATGGTGAGTGTAACTCGAGTGTCTGAATTTTTCTCTTAGGCAAACAGGAATAACCACATGTTCTGTGTCTTCTGTCCTGTTGATGTTAATTTCAAACCTGCAAGGGCAGGAATGACCATGAACTCTAAGTTTCATGTTAGTTCTTTAGGTTTCCCCCTGGACAACAGACTGGGAATGGGTATCACACTTACACATAAATATCATCCCGCTCCATAATACTACTCAGGTTTTCATCCATGGCAAATATCCTGTGGAATCTATGATTGTATATGTCAGTGACTATCATCTAGAAGGAAATAAATATCTATTAAGATGGATTTATAATACTGAGAAACTAAAGACTAATTTACACACTTTAATCTCCAAAACACCTCACCTTATCTGCAGGTACTCCCGACAAAGTAGACAGTGCTGCACAAAGATCTAGTATATTTCCAATTTTGGGCACAATAACTTTGTACTAAAAGACAAACAAAAATTCGTAATGAATTTATTACATTGGAAAAACAATGAGTAGCTGAGCCTGGGCCCCACAGTCAAGAGGCTCAGAGCATTTTCCTCGGGCTGGGAGCCTGGGTGGGAATGTCCATGAGGACAGCTTTGCTGGCTGTGGTACCTTGGCTCACCGATTCACAGCCTGTACCTCCGGTTGTTTCACCTCTGCTACCTTAATCTATCCGGTTTCTTGCCTATTCCTGGGCTGTGTAGAGGTTTCCAGTTAGGACGGAGCTCTGTGTTGTCCTGATGACCTTTCACCCTAACCGTATATTGTACCGTCAACTTCCCTGCTACAAAACTCGGTTCTATTTTTTCCTGAACTGTGGTGGTTTGAACAAGATTGGTCTCCATAGACCCATGTTTGAAGGCCTAGTCATCAGAGAGTGGCACTACTGGAAAGGATTGGGAGGTGTGGCCTTGCTGGAGGATGTGTATCACTAGGGATGGGCTTTGAGGTTTCAAAAGCCCAAGCCAGGCCCAAGGGCTCTCTCTTCCTGCTGCCTGTGGAGCCAGATCTAGAACTCCTAGGTACTTGTCTTGCAACACATCTGCTTGCATGACACCATGCTCTTCACCAGGATAACAATGGACTAAAGCTCGGAAACTTGAAATGAGCTGCCATGGTCATGGCGTCTCAGCACAGCAATACAACTCTCAGTAAGGCATGGATTTTCTCATCGCTGTTTGTGGATGCTGGAGGAAATGTCCCACCTTCAGCGTTGGTGAGCTACAAATGACAGTCTAATTCGACACTTCTCCCACTGCCCAGGAACATTTTGTGTGGCTCACTTGTTCAACCTACGGGAACCATTTGAAATCTTTTCCATTCTTTAGCTTTCTTATCTCACTAGCTGCAGATGACTTCACTTAGGAAACTGAAGCCACTTTGATTAGGGAAGTCTAGTTTGAATGCAGAGGTGTCTGTTCCTCTCGCTGAGCCTACAGGAGACACATCTTTGTGTCTGTGCATCCCTGACCCTAGCACCCAGGCCTGGATTCTGTCTTCTCCTTCCTTTGATGCCCAAACCCAGCAATTACCCTTTCTTTCTTTACCTTAACTTGGTGTAAGTGCTGAAA
>JADRCH010000151.1:1455527-1470029 GCA_019843965.1 Rhynchomys soricoides
CCCCAACACCTGGTGCAGGTGCTGAAATACACACAAGCACCCCAACAGCCCCTTACTGCCTTCCCCTAACGACGCCCGCCCGTATCGCCTAGAGGCAACTGCTCAATTTTTAACTCTAGCAGCTTCTCTTCAGCCTAAATATATAAATATATAAACTTAAGGACTGCTGAGTGTCCCCCTTAGAGTTTCCTCATGGATCCCACCAGCTGTGACACTGAACACAGGCTCAGGCTTACCTGGGGCTTTAGCTTTAAGAACCCTGCACAGACACTGTTCTTACTAAGAGGAAGTAAAGGTAGTTTTGTTCACAGGGTACCTTTCACACAGACTTCACTTCTACTATGTTTCTACAAAACTGAGATATTTGGCCAGACCCTAAGACAAGAATTTATAAAAAATAATGTCAGAATAGAAAGCAAATCTGCTTTGTTTAGGAAAAGGAAAAAAGCATGGAGCGAGCAGCTCCGACCTGGGTGCACTTCTGCATTAATGTCTACAAGTCACAGCACTGGGACCACAAGCTCCTCGCCTATAAAGAGCCCTGGGCAGCTGAGAAAGGAAGGCGGAACTAAAATCTTTGAGGTGCTGCAACAGAGTTTAGCGGAGCAAAGGAGGAGCTGTCACTAGAAGGGGGTCAAAGGTGAAGGAATAATTAATTTAAAAAATAGAAAAGGTACCATTTTTTCTCACAAAACATTGAGGAATCCAGCAATAGCACTCGGCAAAGGAACTAGGCCATCAACTGACATTAATATGTGCCACAGAGATTTTGCATAGAATGAGCAAAGCATAATACTAAAGACTAGATCATCATCTGAACAAGTATTTTTACTATTAAGGTTTTATTAACTGTGTCCATGTGCATGTCACCTCATGAGTGCGGGAGGCAGAGTGTAACTGTGGAAGCAGGTTCTCCGCTACCACCACGTGAGTGCTAGGGATTGAACTCAGGTCTGTCAGATTTGGCAGCAACTGCCTTTACCTCGCTGAGGAATCCTGCTGGCCCTGAACCAAGTATTTTTTATACCAATTTTTTATTTCTCATCAAAAATTTGAAATGCCTGAAGGTTACTTCTACTTATGCATGATCACATCATGAATTACAATGAATAGATAGATAATAAGTGCATGACAGACACATGTATAGACAATAATAAATGCATAAGTAAATACAATAGCTTTACTTCTAGAAGTGACCAGGGCAAAAACCCTAAAAATGCTGGCATAAAGAATTTGACCAGAGGGGTGCTAGAGACAGCTCAGTGCTTAAGAGCATTGGCCGCTTCCCCTTAAGAGCCAGGACCCATTCTCAGCACCCACATGGGAGCACACAACTAACGAATACTCCAGGTCCAAGGGATCCAAAAACACATGTGGTATAGAGACATGTACAGGCAAAATACCCTACATATAAAAGAAATACATTCAAAAATTCTTGATAGAAAAAATATAGACAATAAAACTGTTATAAATCTAAGTGTATATCCATCCCAAATTGTAAAACAAACATATTAGTTGTCTTTGATGTGACAAAGAAATTTGATAAATTTATTTTTCTATAATATCCTTCAACTTCACATAATTCTAAACAGGTGTAACTTCCAGAGTATTTAGTTTATAAAATCTATTATCCAATAAATTTTATTATTAAATAGTGCTGGAGAAACCAACAAATTTTAAAATAGTCCCATCAAGAATTAAGTAAAATATAACAAATGCAAAGAAAGAAGTCATTACTTACTTGCATAGGTTTAGCAAGTGGATCCATTCTAACTAAATAAACTTCCAAGCTACGTTCTTTTTTCATAGGCAATGGAAGTGTCAAGTAACAGAAAGGGTCAAAGGTCACTGAGATCTTAGCACACTCAGGACACACTAAAGTAGACTTGAAAAGGCCATGAAATATATCTACTATGATGGAATCATTTCTTTTTAAATGGTTTTCCCAGGCTTCCTCAGCAACCACCTACAAAGGAAATAACCAGTTACTAAGAGGTGTTAGAAAATTGTAACAGTGAAGACAACGATACCATGACGTTCATCATTTACCTTGTCTGGCCTCCCATCAGCATCCTTTAACTGGATATATGGTTTCTTCCTAATTCTATTCAAATCCTCATGTAAGCCATCTAATAGGAAAGCTAGGAGTTCTTGGCAGTCTTGCTGCTGATATCCAGAAAACTGAGGTGCGAAACGTCCTACCTGTGTCTGTAGGACAAGCAAAACCACAACATCAGCAGAGACAGGGTTCCTTAAAGAGCACACGGCTGTTCTCACTTTTACCTATTTGTTATAAATCACTTCTACGCCCCAAGTCGAATTGGGACACATCTTCCACCATCTGAAGGTGTGCTCCAGTCGAACCCTGCTACTCATGTGCACTCCTCCAGGAAGAAGGCGAGCGAGCTACACCGCCTTTTATAATTTTCTTAGTGTTTTCTTCTTTACACTTCGGTGCTTTCCCGACAGGCTAGCTAGTGCTTGAAACTGTTCCCAAGCAGAGTGCTAAGGTGTCGTCTAGAGTTCATAAACATAGGGGTAGTCATGAATTTTATGGGGAAAAGACAATTAGATACATTTTGTTAAGCAATGAGGACTGGTTGTAAAATCAGTATCAATGTGTCAACCATCTACAATAAATCCCGAATTTTCAAGTAGACACACATTAAACAGAAGATGTATTCGGTAATTGATGAAAATGTGACCAAGGCTTGGTGGAATCAAATCTTGCACTTCCCTAGGAATGTACTTCTGTATTTGTTCATTTAATTTGTGATACCTTTATGGAAAATAACTTGTGAAGAATCAAAACTGGTGTTCTGCCTGCACTGTCTTTGCAGCATTTGCATCCAGTACCCACTTGAACTGGAGTTACAGACTGTAGGTAGGGAGCTATCATGCAGGTGCTGAGAACTGAACCCTGGTCCCCTGGAAAAACAGCCAGTGCTCTTAATTGCACAGTCATCTCTTTAGCTCTGATTCATATTTTAGGAACAGCTAGATGATTAACAAAATATTTCTTAGCAGATGTTCTAGGACTGCCACTGACCTGTAAAGACTGGCCCACTACGGGGCTGATCTAAGTAACTACATATACAAACACCCAAGTGTAAGAGCCAGATTGAAAATACAACTAATGACTATCTGATGGTTGTTTTGTAAATTAGTTGCATTCTGATTTTTTTTTTTATACTCTACAATGATCACAAGGATAAACTAGATTACTTATACTTCGTGGCATGTCCAAATGAAGCTCTTTATAACACACAAAACATTCAATATAGGGTTTCCAGAGACAGTTTAAACCATTCTAAACCACATCAGTATAACTATGTGTCTGTGTGTGTGTGCACACATGAGTGCAAATGCCCATGGAAATCAGAAGGGGGCAGCAGATCTACTCCAGTGTGAGTTACAGAGACATTTCTGAGCCACCTGATGTTGGCAATGAAAACCAAGCCCAGGTCCCCTGGGAGGGTGGCAATTGCTCTTAACCTCTAAGCCATTCCTCTGCAGCCCATTTCTAGACATTAAGAAAACAAAACCCAAATAAAAACCCCTAATCACTGTCCTTCTGTATGCTATGTCTGTGTCCTTGGGAGGCCAGGAGACACAGCAATGGGACTCTCACCCCTCAGCTGAGGAGTTTGTTGTTTGTTGATCCTCTGGGGACAAAGCACACTTGCTGAGAATAAGTTTACCACACTAACCTTAAATGCTCTGGGAGTGACGTAGCTGAACTTTCCAGACCACATCTGCTTGATGAGTTCAGCGTAGGACTTAGCTATCTCACCTCTCATTCCTAAGGGATTGTCAAAATTCAGCTCCTCTTGGTACTTATCATTGAGGAAATATTCAGTAAGTGGAGGTGTGTTGCTCAAACACTGTAAAGAACAAAACATATTTTAAAGTAAAAGAAACCACATGCATACTTAAAATGTTAAAATGAAGAGTGAAGCAAGTCAGTTTACTGTAACATAAACAGAAAAATATAAATGGTTCCTTGTGCTGAGTAACACTCAGTCAAACACTCAAACCAAACGAGGCATTCAGATTAGTCACTTCCCAAACTTTTAGTCAGTGGCTCCTAATAAACAAAACCACTAGTACTTGTTGCTGCAAAAGCTGTATAATTTTAACCACAGCAAACTACCTATTAACTGGGAGAGAAGTTCAGTGGTTTCTTTCCTTTTTACTTGATTGTTAGAAATTATGGGCTGTCTAAGCATGCAAGCAAAAAAAAAAAAATCCACTTAAAAGAGGTACAGATGGTTTGTGGTATCCACGGACTCAAATCAATTGTCGACAGGAAAATATTTGGAAAAAAATTACATTCGTACTGAACAAAATTTTCTTGGTCATTATACTTTAGCCAGTACAATTTAAAGATATTATAAGCAACCTAGAGATGATTTAAAGTCTATAGCAGGAGATACACAGGCTCTGTGATAACCATAAAGCTCCTAATATAAAGCACTTGTGCACCTGTGGATTTTGATACCAACACCTCATGGATGCCATCACAACGACTGTACTGGCTGCTTCTGCAGCCAGCGCCTTCTCACAAAGGCCCAGTCTCTAAAGCTGCCATTCAGCTGGTAGAGGTGTTCACAGGGGCAGTACTGACGGGAAAGCCAACGAGAACCGACTTTTGGCAAACTCTGGGCATGTTCTTTCCAAACTCTTAATACAGTAACAATCTAATCTTCATTTATAAAAAACTGAAAAGTTTTTCTCCAATTCTTTATTTTGAATAAATTCCTAATAAAAAAATTTCAAAGATGGTAGAAATATTTTCCACAATATTTTATTCCAAAATGATTATATAATATTCCCAAATTATTTTGAATAATTTTAAATTGATGATACCTTATGATTTCACCTCAGAGGGAACACCATGTTGCTTTATTAATGAATGTTTCAAATATGCAATGTGTCACATACATACACACACATATACACACACTCTGGTAAGTCATAAATACCCACCCACATACTTTTATGTAGGAATTATGTGTCTTGGAGACAGTGACTAAGTGCTGTCTGAGAACCAGTAGCTTGCAACGTAAAGTTTTAAAGACCCACTTTGTGGAGTCTCAATTGATATTCACGGAAATCAAAGTTTTAGAGAGCTGGTATGCCACCACGTTAAACAGTCTTTGTAGCTAGCAAAAGTTCAGCTTGCTGGGAGTTCTTACAGGTAATTTAAATTATGACTGTATTATGTAGTCTGGCCAAAACACCTAAATAAGCATATTTTACTCTTTTTTAGTTCTTTCAAGTAAATTATGTTACTCATTTTTTTGGTCTCGATTATTTATTTAAAAAAGTATGTTTACTGAGTAGTCCTAATATCTATGCAATCTGAATTTTGTCTAAATTGAGTTCCACCCCATCTCTCAAGAGGAACTTGGAACTTACTTGTGTCACAGGATTTATTGTTCTGCCTCTCTCCTCCCCTCCTGAGGTCCTCTGAGCTGCCACAGAAGAATCAGTCACTCTGCCTGAGTTCCAACCTCCCCACTCCCACCCTCTTACTGTACTTTTGATTCGGAGACAAGATTTTAAGTTGCCCAGGCTGGCCTTGAACTCACTCCGTATCATGAACTTTTAATTTTCTTTCCTCCGTCCCTAGAGAAGCTAGCATTACAGGGCCGTGGCACTAGATCTCATTGAAACAGGTTGGGCTCTGCAGGTCTTCAGAGTCCTTTACGTTTGTTTCTAGTATAGAATTTGTCTTTCTATTAAAAGATACACACAGGGTAGGCTGTAACGTAGAAGGTAATTAAGCGAAAGGATACTGCCTATGCTTCTTCCCAAGTCCTTTATGTTCCACCTGAATTTCATTTTCTTCTTTTGTAATACACTACTATTTGTAATCACTTTGATTACAAATCCAGTAGTGGAGGAGGAACAGGCCATACGGACCACACCATAATACAGATGCAGTAAGTATCCTGATTTGCCACAAGCAGGATCAACAATAGACAGACATTGGGCAAAGGGGCCGGTCACAGCAGTATCTGACAGCTAGCACTTAGTTTGCAAATCCTCATTTTATGATTTGGTCAGGGTTATATTAGTGCAGCATTACACTAAAGTCTAACACTATGCTTATACAAACAACCAAATTTATGGCTTTACCAAATTTATGGCTTTTACCAAAAACACATGTTGCAAACATGAATAAATTCTGAACTTCATTTTTGCTTAATTATTCATGTGTTATGTATCCTTGACTTGCAAGACCTTCCAAATACAACTGAACAAAAATTAACTCTCTGTTCGTAACCAGCGGTCTTTTCAATGTTTAACCATGTTAATGCCTTGCTCTAAGACCTTTAATAAACCCTTGCGTTCATATCGGACTCCCCCAGTTCTCAGACGAACCTCTTTATTCATCCTTGTCCCTTGACAATTCCTTTACTCTGTTCATTGCCAGCCACTTGACCGCTCTGTTCCTCTCTCTGCTGAACACACAGAGCCTCACCTACTTGAAAACAGCATCTTGCCTTATCCTCTGACTGAGATTCAGGCATCCTACTGGGGACCTGCTCTTCCTTTGTCAACAACGTTTCCTGCTGCGTTTGTGGACTGCTTAGTGTTCTCTGAGTCCAGCACTGAACTTTTATCTTAATATCACTGCTGGTCGATGTCTTGTGGGCTGTGGCTTATGTAATCTCAGGGCTGAGTGTATCACTTAGTCAAGCATGCATGTTTATGAACAACGTTCTGCCAGGATTTACTAACACCTTTATTCTCTCAGCCTTTATTCTTTTCCTCTCAATCTTAGCACACAATACTCAGTTGATTTTTGTCAAACGAAATCTTCATACGTGTGGTAAATATATATTTGCTTATAATAAATGGTATCAGAAGTACCTCAAAAGCCCAGGGATGAAGCAAGAGGACAGTGCACAGCCAACACTCCACCTCTACATCTGACCTTCTGTTGGCTCTACAGTGAGACTCTTTGGATTTTCTAGACTAGCATTTATTTTCACAGGGACACATGCCATTTGAACTCATTATAATTCAGTACTGCCAAACTAAATAATGAAATACAAATATTTTTAACAAATAGGGCCTATGGAGATGTCCTAACCAATATTTGAATTTAAACATTCCACTTGCTGAATATATTGTGTTAAAAAACTTTCTTTTGGACTATTTGTAAAAGCACACGAATACAGAGATCCAATAGCTACTGTTTGACTAATTCAAATCACAATAACTTAATAACTAAAGTGATATCAGAAACTTGTCTGAATCTAGAAAACACGGGTACATCAGAAGATATGTTCTCTAAGACATGTAAGGACTAGTTACTGTAACTGTTTGTACAAACTTCAAGATACAACTAGAATAAAGGTCAAGCATTCAAGTGTTTGCATACTATAGGAGCGGTCCTATTTACAGTCAACATCATCATTCTGGGAGAAAAGAAGGAACCTGTTTCTTACATTTTGGTTGTGTTGCTGTTTGATCTGAAATGATTACATACAACCCATTGTTTAAGAGTGTTCATGTGAGCCTATCTTAAAATCAATCATAAAAGTCTTTGACGACTGAAACATCTGCTTAGATTGGCTGCTATTAAACATGATGCTCTAAAGAACAACTCCCTCCTTAAATATACATATGTGCACATTTCTTCACATTTAAAGCAGGGAATTATCCTTTTAGCCACAAAGCTCTTTGGTTGATAGAACATGGATTAAAAGTCTAATGTCAGACTCTACCGGGACTCTAACTGCTCCGGCAACTGTTAAATTGAACAAGACAATGCTAGCTGCATAAGACATATGGTAGTGATTAGCAAACCAAACATATGAGCATGTCGTATGAAAAAACAAGTGTATAAGCAGAATTAGTCAATCTACTGCTTTGGAAATTTCTGACATGACACCTGTCTCTGTTAATTTACTGAAATTCAACCATCTGACACCATCAAACGTCAAAATCAAGAAAGTCAGATCTCCTAGTTATGTGCAATAAAATGGGTCCCAAATATGAGGAAATGTATTAAGACACACATGTATATATGTTTATTGAGATATGGTCCTATTATATAGCCAAGATTGAATATGGAATTCTGGTCCTCCTCCCTTAGCTTTCCCAGTGCTGGAATAAAATACAGAAATCTTAAGCCATATTTTGTTTTAGTTATAATTGGGTTTAAGAGTTTGTTCCTCAAATGGAAGAGAAAGTTTTTGAAGATTATATTGAAAAGGAAGTAATACCATTCTTGAAAATGTCATGATGAAGCTACTATCAAGTTCAAAACACCTATACTAATTAAAAATAAAGCAATAACTAGATATAAGAGATTCTTAATAGTATCTTCAATTCTTAATGTGAAAGAGAAAAAAAGTAAGCAACTTACATTAATAAATAGTAAAGTGCTTGGCAACTAGGCTAAATACATCTATATTTAAATATTCAAAAAATGATCTCTATGCAAGCTAACAGTGTACAACACTGTCAAGGACAACAGACATTGAAACATGAACAATCTAACTTGTCCATGGTGTCTATATGGTCACCTGTTTGCATCTCTCTTTTTTTTTTTTTCTTTCTTTTTCTTTTTCAAGACAGGGTTTCTCTGTGTAGCCTTGGCTGTCCTGGAACTCACTCTGTAGATCAGGCTGGCCTCGAACTCAGAAATCCACCTGTCTCTGCCTCCCAAGTGCTGGGATTAAAAGCATGTGCCACCACTGCCTGGCACCTGTTTGCATTTCTAATGTAGTTCTTGTTACAGAATGAAGAGAAAGGGCTGATGACCGAGCACTACAGAAAGGGCTGATGACCGAGCACTACAGAAAGTCACAGATTCAGGTGAGATGGAAGGAAAGGTGACGTGCCAGTCAATAAAGCATGCACAAGATTAGGCCAGCAAAGGCCAGACCAAACCCCAGCATGAGGAAAGGAGGTGGCATGGAGTCCCACTCCTGGCCAAGGAGCTAGTGACAAGTGACAAATGCCGGAAATGGAGAGGCAATTTTCTCTGAGGGTGTAGTCCCTGATAAGACAACAGGCCACACATCCAGAAATAAAGGGCAACACAAATTGGATTTGAGGAGTTTAAAAAACAATCAAAAACCAAACGATACAAAGTTAGGTGGATGTGGGAAGAGAACAGGAGCAGGGTGACCATGAGCAAACACATTACAGAATTCTCAAAGAACTAATTAAAAATAAATATATGACGATAGAAGCAAATCGATGAGAAGTGACTGCTCAATATCTGTTTCTTAAAGGGGCTGTGTGTGCTTGTATATTTTACACTGGACACTGGAAATTATTGACTTTGAATTAGTAGTCTGAATTCATGTGTATTCCTGAGTTTCATGTACTGCATGTCCTCCTTCCTGTGAGAAATCCATAGGTCCTCTGGCATTCCTCAGGAGATTGAGGGGGACTGATGCTTCCTCTTCTGGGTACCTGTACTTCTAACTCAGAGTCAGCGTGTTATCATCATTCTGCCTCAGCATCTAGTCCTATGCTGGCCTGATAGCCCAAACCAGTGTTAACCAAGTGACACAAACAGTCCCAGGAGAGACTCAGAACACTGGCACAGAAAGGGACTCAAAAGGACTCTTAAATTGTTCCTGGTTATAATTCTTATCCAAAAGTTATATACATTCAAAAAGTCCTCTTAATGCCTAGAGAAATCCCATGCACACTTCCTAACACAGGAAAACGGCTGTCAACATCCCAGTGTCTGCCAAGCTAATCTATACGAGCTAAAACTGCTGTTTAAATCTGTAAGCAGAAACCAAGGCAAAAACCACTAAACACCCAATGTCTTATTTTCTGGGCATTCTGCTGTGTGCTTCGAGGTCAACATACCTTTACCTACCACAACCCCAAGAACCATATTATAAACAAATACAGAAAAGGCTTCAAAAATTTCACAAAGAATTACCTATGAAAAACAACCCAGTTTTAAGTGCCCTTAGCCCAACATGCTAGAGCTGGGATACCATGTGAAATGCTTTGTCACGTAAAAAGGTGGAAGGGGTGGCACCCAGTTCTCATTTATATTCACATATCCTTTCATAATTCACACTGGATTCTAAAAGTAAGACTTACTCTTTTATTAAGTCTGCTCTGGTCAGTGAGACTGATGCCTTGTGAACTCTCTGATAACATTTTTAGTTAAGAGATATTGAGTCTTAATGAGAAACTCCTACTTAGTTGTTTGTTTTTGTCAAGCTGACAAACTAAGTCTTACTACAGAACCCAAACCAAGTCTGAAACCAACATACATAGTTAATAGCCATCCCATAAGTTGTAATCAATCTGGAATTGCCCCAGTACCTGGAAAACAGTCAAAGTAATCCCCTTCAAAAAGAGAAAGTTGTCTTTGTAATGCTGAGTGTGAACCTCGCCCTCTCTGCTCAGGCGCTCCAGTACCGATTCTCAAGTGCTCATGTATGCTCACTACTTTAGAAAACCGGTAACTAGAACAGGAAAGAAAACACACTTAAGTTTTCATTACCTACAGCTTTTGAGTTTTGTAACTCATTCCGTAACTGACCAAAATAGATGTCACTCAACACTTTTTAAAGAATAGCTATGCCTTCAAACTGAAAATAAAAACCCAGTCCAAAGTAAGGGACTTGCTTTTATTTTCTGATGATTTTAAAAATAAAACCTGAAGTTATGCATGTTTACAATCATTTCAGAATATTCTCAAGTAACTTTTTCTTGATTTTAACTTAGGTGAATGAAGAATCTATAGATTTTTTTTCCAATCAGTTGTTGTCCTATCTGTTATGACAACAGTATGAGCATTTTGAATGGTATTGTGTGATCAACAGCACTTTATGATTAGTAAGAATAACCGCTCTAGTTCAGTACCCAGTGGGTACTGGGAAAGCTAACATAATCGACCACTCATGTGACGAGTTACATATACAGGGCTTTGTCACCTAGACTCGGGGGGATTGGGGGGGGAAGAGCTTTTTAATCGATCCTTATTCTTGTAAAATTTCTTCTAGAAAAGTAAACTCTTGACACCCTTGAAAAGAATTCCAAGGCTCTTTCTTCACAAGCTTTGAGAGGCAATGCAATTACGGCTCTTTTTAGCTTTACACTTCTATTTGCCAAGCCTTTTCTATGTTTAGGTAGATGAAAGTAGGTATACTTTTCTTCCTTTATTTTTTGCTTTTCCCCCTTCTGAGTAGTGAGTAGTGAGGAGGAGCTCCACTCCAGTGCTGGGATCTTACACAAAGTTACTCCCCTCCCATCCCGACTGACCTCTCATCTTCTGAGATGGGGTCTGGCTAGGCGATTCAGGCTGGCCTTAATGTCACCATCTTTCTGCCTGAGCTTCCCAGGTGACTGCAGCAGTCTGTGCCACATTAGCTGAGTAAACCTTCAAGGGAAGGCTCTGACAAAGCCGCCGCTTTCACCTTATGACTGTTAGTGTAATCCTGAGGCGTACGACACCCTTCAGCTTCCCCACTCTCACTGCTACTCCTCCTCTATGACGTCGTTTTATATTGTATGAAATCCAGTAAAGAATTATCAAAGTTCCGGGATTATGACATACGCTTTTTTTGGGTAGCAAAGAAATATTAATCTCTTTCCTCCTCTTCCATCTGTAAGACTAAGAAAGGATAATCCTAAATTTGCAAAAGAGATTACTTATAGTAAGTTTATCCATTACTTATGAATACCATTGTTTTAAAAAGCTAGCACGATTCTCATATTGAACAACAAAGGAAACTGGTGAGGAATCCTTCGGATATGCACACATATACGTCTGTGATAAACTACACGGCCACCAGGGCTAGGAGGCTATTACAGACTGTAGGGATGGAACACTTCAATGAGGGTTTAACACTACTACATTTCCATAGCAAGCAGCTAATTCAAAATATTATTTTTGCAAACAAGCTATTCATGAGTGACTTATGTTTACAATTTTATGGAAAACAAGTCAAAGCCCCATGGTTTGAATAATTTTAAGAAATAGTATAAGTTCTACTTATTTCCATAGCTTGCCTAATTTAATTTGAATGGTAAGTGACCTATCTCTTAACTCTTTCAAAGGAGTAAACTGATGAATGAAAAAAAGTAAGTTTAATTTATTATAGTCTTTAAGAAACAATGAAGTCCTGTACAATTCAAATTCATTTCAAGTCTGTATCAATTCATTTCAGCAGGCCCACACTGCAATAAACAGACGCGGAAGCGTCACAGGACAGTTTGAAATATGAAGCATCAAATTATTTTTTGTAAAAAAAGAAAACAAAAACACCTTTAAGCAATCACTCTAAAAGTATTTATTATGGAAAACCAGTATTTCAGGAGAACTGTCATGACAGGAGTAAAGCTCTGTGGAGGGCTATGTCCACAGTCTTCACTGTAACACCATGAGGGCATGCCTGCAACTCAGTGCTGGTCCGGCCTGTCACATGTGACATTTGCCATCACACTGGTCACACATGTGGGGCGCAAACTGTAGGGCTGAGGCGACGGCTCTTGTTTGCAGCCCCGCTACCTTTCAGGGACAGGAAGTGAACGACTGTACATTGTGGTTCTAGTTGAATTACTGTGCTCTTCTACAGCTTGACAGCTGAAATACTGCTAATCAGGTACAAATCAAGTACACTTCTGGTAAATGATTTCTTTTTTCCTAATGCAGTATTTCTTAGATCAATTTTGTAGAGAGATCAAAAGAAAATAAAGCAACTATCAAATCACCAAGGACTGGCACTTTTGTGAGGCAAAATGAAAAAATAAAAAACATTAAAATCACCACACAAAAAACAAGTCTGATTATTACAGAGTATAAAATGACTCCATCAAATTGAGTCAGAAAGCTTGGGATAGTTTATAATTTCTAAACCGTTTTCATCATTGACTAGTCCAGTGATATCACAGACAAATCACAGACTGTGAGAACCACTGTGCTGGCATTATTATTATCTGGTATCATACTAAATACTGAAGATATGAAAGAAAGTGAAGGACAGCCTGTGCTGTCACAATGACCCCTGAAGCTCACTCTTACAAAGTAACAGAAGAAGTGGGTAAGTGCTGACAGTGTATACAAAGAACAACGGGAAGTTCTTCATAAGGATCTGCCTTAAGAGATAGCTGGTTACAAGGTAAATTTTATCCTTTAGGTGACTTAAAAAAATGTAAGCATATCATAATCCTATTTGCTTCTTCAAACTATGAATTTGGAAGCAGTATCCTGAATGGCCTGGATGATGATACATGGCATAAGAGAATGGCAGATATATCTTGATGGTTCACATCAGAAAAGCAACAGAATACTGAAATACCGTACACTTGGAGGAAAGGACTGACATGCTATGCAAGGTGTGGTCAGCAGGACTTGGATTGTTGAGTTCTGGGTTTTGCCTTGGGTTAGTGGGTAAAAGGTTGTATGTGTCAAGGAGTCTAAGGAAAGAGGAAGGACTCCCAGTGTGGCCGTACACAGATAATCACAGCACCAGGAAGGACTCCCAGTGGGGCCGTACACAGATAATCACAGCACCTGGGGGCAAAGGCAGGCGCACTGCCAGGAACTCAGTGCCATCTTGTACTGCACAAAGTTCCAGGACAGGGACAAGACAGGGACCACACCAACCAACCAATCAAGATCAGGATGAGCTTTAGTAGACATGTTGAGTCTGAGTCACTTGTAAGCTATATGCACTCTACACAAATATGGCACAAATATGCACTCTACGTTGTATGTTAAAGTTAAACTCAGGAGAGAGAATTACATTAGGGATAGATCTGAGATACGTCAGTATATAAATAGACATCTCTGCGGAGTAGTGCCGGATGGCAGTGGCTGACAGTCCATGGCGTGGGGAGCACATCTTTAAGCTCTCCATCTTTACAGATGAAGACACTATGACGTTTCTTTACTCAAGGTGATGGAGTTGAAAAGCGGCAGAGCTCCAGTCTGAATTGGGCAGTGTGGGTCGAGAGCCCTGCATGTGCCCATCACGCTGCTTAGCTGACTGAAACAGATGAGAAAACAGGAGGAAAGACAGACTACCTACCCCTTTCATTCTACCCACATGCTCCATTTAGAAGACATGGATGAACAGAGAGGAAGTGAAGCTAAAGTGCAGGGGATGCAAACAGTCTGCAAAGCATGGCGACTTCAGGAAGGTGGTGTAATCACGGCAACTTATGTGTTACTATCTTTAGCATAGCATCCCGTGATAGTCCTGTAAGTGTAGAATGAATTTCTCTCAGAAGACTTTTCCTATGAAGTAGTAATGTTTGGTTTTTTTTTTTCGGTTTGGCTGGTTTTTTTGTTTTTGGAAAAACAAATACTGAACTAATTCTTCTGACAAAATTACATACTACTTAGAAAAACTCTTAGCAATTTATTCTTAACCCTTATGTCAATGTCAGTATAAGTGAGACAGTCCAGTGGTGCACACAACCCGGCATGTAATGGACGCGCTGTAAATACTCTAAGTAGTCTATGGACTGTAAGTACTCTAAGTAGTCTATGGA
>JADRCH010000151.1:1470039-1495706 GCA_019843965.1 Rhynchomys soricoides
CTGTAAGTACTCTAAGTAGTCTATGGACTGTAAGTACTCTAAGTAGTTTATGGTTTGTAAGTACTCTAAGTAGTTTATGCTACCTTTTTTTTTTTTTTTTTTAAAAAGAGCATTGCAACATGTAAAAAGTATCACTAGCGTGGAGGGTTCTAATCCATGTGTTAAGTGACTGAACGCTGTGCTTTTGCTGTGGTGAAGTAGAATTCTGTCAAAGAGATTTCTATGGAGAAAAAATAGAAATAAGACATGAAGTATAACGTATAGGCTGTAAGTCTAGCAATTTTCTCCTAAAGTATCATAGTATGGATAACCTGAATCAAGATGTAATGCTCTCTACCAAATAAAATTAAAATTAATTCAAAGGGCAACGTCTGCTGAAGTGTGGTAGAACATGTGCCTAACATGTGCATGGCAGTAATAAAGTTTTTAAAAGCGCAATAAAATATCCACTTCTTGGTGACACTTCACTTATTTTCTGATGGATTTCTTTTCTTCTATGTCAAAACATTACATAGACCATATATTCGGACATATCTTAGGTATTCATAAAACCATGAATTTACAAGACCATTAACTCCTAGAGACAGGCAATGTCTTTTTGAATTCTGTATTAATAACATCTGGAATAGATACTCGACGGATCCTTTTTTGAGCAGATAAATAGCAAAAACAATCCATTTCCTTCTCTTAGTCGTTTCACCCTCTTCTCGGTTCAACGTCCCCTTTTTCCCTAGACGCATTTAGTCAGTTTGTCTCAGATACCATATAACTAAATTTTGCTGGGGAAAACTTCAAGCGAACAAATGAATTCCACTCTAAATTCTAAATTCCATTCTAAATTAGTGTTGCCAGATCCCAACTGAGCCCCCAGTCCTCTAATTCTCTACAAATGATTGAATGCTGCTTTTCAGAGATAAAAGAATTCATTACAAAACCTAGAAAATATTTGCATTCACAATTCTTTTTTTCTCCTACCAAACATAAGAGTCCATCCTCTCTACAAATACTGTAGGGCTTTTAAAGATGCCCTCTTTAGATCCAATAGCTTCCTGTTTACACACATTTCCATCTTCCACTTTAATTTTATCTTTACTCCCTTACAAGATATGTGGCTACTTATAACGTGTTTATCTGTATGTTTCATAAAGCACCATGAAACAAACACACCTGTAATTCACCATCTTCCTTCACTCAAATGTAGCCCTCTTTCCCACTACTATGATTTCAACAATGTTAATATTCATTACTATAATGCACGAGACAAGCTACAGACACTTAAGGCTCCCTTGATCCTTCCTTAAATTTGGTGTTTTCCATGTGCAATGTTATTCCGGGCAATAGGGATACAGTGGTAACTAAAAATAGCTGCTTTAAAAAAAACGTATTTGTTCATGCTGTACGTATGAACTAGGAACCGGAAGAGAGAGAGGAACAAAACCCCCTCAAATACAAATACATCAGCTGGTCACGAGTTGCATTCAGAATGTAGAAAAGCAGTTACTCTTTTCTACAGTGTGCTGGGATTAGGGCCTTCGGCTACTAGAGACCCACCAAGGTTAAAGGGCAAAGATGCAGACACTCAGAGGAAGATTATCATAGACACAGGCAGAAACACACAGTGAGTCATTTTAAATAAAGCAGACTACTAGAATAGTGGGCTCGAATGCACCAGGCCTAGATGATACAGGGCTCCGCAGGGTTCTGAGGATGGGCTATGTTGTGTGAGTGTGCGTGCACATGCTCACATACATGATCATACATATTTGTGGAGGCCTGAGGTGCAGGTTTGGTGTCTTCCTCAGTTGCTTTACGTCTTATCTTTTGAGACAGGGTTCTCACTGAACTTGGAGCTCCCTGACTGGTCAAACCACCCCGAGACCCTCTGCCACCTCCTTCTCCACACTGGGACTCTGTGCCTGGCTTTTTCCTTGGGTACCTGAGAATCAAACTCAAGTCCTGAAACTCACACGGCAAGCACTGTACCCAACGAACCACCTTCTTAGTGCCCAGAGCTCAGCAAGCTGACAAGGCACTGCTACAGCTCAGAGGGGCAGGGCAGTTTGCTTAGGTTTGAAAGGAACTCTGCTTTCTTTATAGACAGGATTGAGGGTAGAAAAAATGAAAACAGTAAAGAAATGAGACTTGCAGCCTGGAACTCTCAGTATCTCTGTAACACAGTCACAGGTCAATCTCCTGTGACCTCACTTTGTGTGTCTTTTGTTCAGCTCATTCTGTCCTCACAAACCTCACTTGTTACTCTCAGTGCTCCCGTGTCCTCCTCACAAACCTCACTTGTTACTCCTCACAGTGCTCCTGTGGCTCCTCACATGTGATGGATTTCAGGGGCTTTAGACATGTTTTACTGCATCTAACTTGAACTCACATATGCCTATGTCACCCCCGTTGTTTGGTCATAGCTCAAACGTGAATGCCTGAGAAGCCGGCACTCGGGATCAATTATGTGATATTCTTTTGCAATCACACTTAATCTTTCCTGTGATCTCCCCTACCGTCCACTCTAACCCTGACAGAAACAAAACTGTTGCCATAGTGTAACCAATACGTATGCTCAATAGGACCTAAAGATTGCAGAGTAAATTAACAAGTGACGCCACAGATGTGGCTCACCTCAAAACTCACTGCGTTTGCTAACATACAATATTCTGAAGACAATGGTCAGAATAACTTTTGGTTTTTGAAAAATTGTAGGAAAATTTGATTTCAATTATATATCTGACAAACATATACAGATATATTCACAAACTATTTTAAACCTAATGACAACTAGGACTTCATACATGTGATTATATAAACCTAAGATATTAATTTTATCATAAATGGAATAAAAATAGCAGTGGTCTGAGAAGAATGAAGCTGCACGGGGTGTGTGAACTGTTTGACCATGCTTCTGAACAGAGCATTATGTACACATAATGAAGCTGCACGGGTGTGGACTGTTTGACCATGCTTCTGAACAGAGCATTATGTACACATAATGAAGCTGCACGGATGTGTGGACTGTTTGACCACGCTTCTGAACAGAGCATTATGTACACGTACAACTTTCAAGGAAACTGCTCAGATGACTTAAAACAAGAGTGCTATATTATGGAATTATTGTGAATTTTATGGAGCATTCATGTGTCACAGATACCTTTAATGCCACTGAACTTTACACTTTACAGTTAAAATAGTCAATTTCCTTATGTATAGTTTACCATAACAAAATGAAAGGCGCTAATATAATTTCCTGTTAGCTGATTAGCATAATTTTAAAAATATTTATTTTTTATTTGCCTGCACTGTACATGTTCACTGTATGGGGACCTCGTGCCCATGGAGAGAAGGGAGGATTGGATTCCCTGAACTGCACATAAGGATGGTTACAAGCCTCCAGGAGGGTCCTGGGAACCAAATCTGGCAAGTACACTTAACGGCTTGGCCATTTCTCCAGCCCCTGATTAGCATAATTTTGAAAAAAGAGGTTATCTCAGAATATTTTAAATAACAATTCTGTTCAACTCATTTATTTATATCAGTCATGTAAACTCCCCTTGCCTCTGTTTCCTTAGCCGTCACACAGGAATCCTTAGACCTGACTGACTGACCTGTCTGGAGCGGAAGCTAGGGCAGGAAAATGGCACAGAGGATTCCTTGTAGACCACACTCGTCACTATGAGCTGATGACCCAGTTCAACCTTGGACTGTTAACATCTCTCTATGGTTTAATTTGAGAGTTGGTAATTCATTTGTAGATGTTCACTGAACTGCAGTTCCAGTAAACAATTCATTAACCTTTTTTCTGCTCCAAATTAAAGAGTTTTTAGTCACTGTAAAAAAACAGTGGTTGACATTATTTAGTATACAGTTTGTACATAAGCTACAAAGAATACTGAACTCAGAAAGCCGACTATGTGTAAAATGCACAATCACAAACTTTCTTGATATAAACAAAAAAGAAAGAAGACAGGAACAACAAAGAAGAACAAAGTGATTATGTGGGGGAGAGAAGAAAGGGATGAAAAACTGTCAACAAGCACAGGCTGAACTAATTAGAATGGAAATGTATCCAGTTAAAAGAAATCAGCAGAGGACGGAGTATGGCAGGCCGGGTATGGCTTCCATTCTTTCAACCGACCACATTTTATAGTGATCATTTGATAATACTAAAGTGCAATTCAGTAGAACTATAGGGCTGACTGTAGAAGACCGGGAGAAAATACTCTGAGAGCAGAGAACCTGCGGGATCTGCTCAGATTCTGTCTCCCAGAAAGGAGAGGGAAGCTTCATCCAAGATACCTCGTTGACATGGCCGCCTAACCCTGACTTGAACAACGACCAACAGGCATGCTAACATGGCAGGAAGGAATTTCACAGAACCTCAGATCTATACAAAGAGCTCCAAGCACCAAAGAAGGGCTGAGAGTGGGAAGATAGTCTTATTCAGGGATGACCTCTAACTGGTCACCACTACTGAGTAGATAGCCCTTAAATCACATACAAACAGGTAACACTAAACAGCCTGAGCAAGTTGTATTTACGATTTGTTTACACATATGCCTGGTGATTCCGTAACAGTAACATAGAAAAGGAGGCTCTAATTTAAGAGGGAGTGGGGGGTTGTTGCTGGAGGGACTGAAAGGAGGAAAAGGGAAAAATGGCGCAACTGTGCTTTACTGTCAAAAGAAAAAAGGAACTGAAGTCTGACTGGAAGTTCCCACCCTTATATTGCTTACACTCAGCAATACAATGTCAAAGCTGCTCAGCTGTTGCACGGCACTGTTTCAGGGACAAAGACAAAAAATAATGCTAAGTACATATGCAAATTAAAAGGTACATATGCAAATTAAAAGGTACATATGCAAATTAAAAAGTACATATGCAAATTAAAGATATTTTTTTTATCTGTATCGGCTGAGTCTGTGGATACAGAATTCACAGATACAGAAGGTTAACTATATTTTGAAATCACTGCTGACCATGTTAGTCAGGGTAATGCACAAGCATTCTGTATTTCAGAATCTGATGCACTTATTTATCATTCTTTAAAATACTGTTTCTATGATCTATAATCACGTATCACTCTCATGACACAGAAAAACATTTAACTCTATCAGTTAATAAAAACACTGGTTCCAGGGAAATCAGTAACAGAGAGTGTGGGGCAGGACAGAGAAGCTCCACACCTCTTCGTATGTGAGACAGACTTACTTTCAGGACAAGAAACCACTATTAGTGGAGCCACTCGACCGCAGGATGTTGTTTGACAGGCACAAATTTCTTCTCCACAGCGGCGAATATTAAATTCTCACACAAGTATGCTACAGATACAGCACTTCCCCTCTTGCCCGAGTCCAGAGAGGACAAAGTGACCACACCCCTGCACACGTTTGCACAGTGAGCGCCTGACTTGAGAAAGACTCTGACTTCGAGGACTGTCTTACAGGTGGTTCTGATAACAGTTGTTTGCCAAGCTTTCGTAGAAGGATCTGAGTAACTGAATTTCATAATTAGGCATGGACTCTAAACACCTGTCCTGGAAAGTATGATTTGAATTTTTAATTGGCTACATTCTTGGTTATCAAAACTAATTGTTTTCCTAAAAGATCCGAACTATTGTTTTAAAGTTTCTTTGTCTCAAGAATGACAATTTTTTCTTTCTTTGATGGGCAGAATAATTACTTAAATATAAAGTTGGAAAAGGTCTGGTGGTGCGGGTGTGTAATAAATTCCAGCTACCTAGCAATCTACAGTGAGGTTAAGGCCAACCTGGACCTTCTCTCAAAACAAAAACTAAAGGGCAAGGATGGCAGTGGCAAAGCACTTGCCTACTGCGTGTGAAGTACTACATCAGTCCCAGCTAGCAGGGAAATCAGTAACTAATAAATTACAAAGTTTCATGTTAATTAAAACAGGCCTTTGAGATCTGTGTCACAACAACGACACAGAAGTCCTCAGACAAGTGGGGGAAGTATAGGAGCTGAAGCCAGAAGACAACTCGTGGCACAGCGCCCTTCTCCTTACCGTAAGGGACCTTAGGACTGAGTCCAGGTCACGAGGCTTGGTGACAAATCCCCCACCCACCCTGATCCAGTCCATTGGCCCTAAAGAATGCTATTTGTGTATAGCATTATTTTTTATATTATTTGAAAAGTATTTATCTTATCTATCTGCTATTTACCATTCTTCTGAATTTAATATTTTTTCCCAATTCAATAGATTAGAGAAAAGAGGCTGACTTTAAAAATGTTTGGGATATCAGCTCACTTTATATTGTATGACAAGAAAACTGACTTCCTAGAATCTGTTTGGAGCCCTATTGTGTCTGTTAAGAAGATGAAAACACCACCTTAGGCTGTGCCGCCTCCAGTGGGCACACCCTTCCTCTCCCTGCTTCAAATCCACCCACGGTGCCCGGCTCCCAGGAAAGGGCAAGGAGTTGAGAGCTCCTGAAACCTATTCATCTCATGCTAGCTCACTCACCTCCAACACTGAGCAAATGTAAAACTGGACATAGGTTCTTAGAACTCCACACAGACTAAGCAACTCTATCATGTCCGTCTAATTACTGAGGACGACATTAAACTTTTCACACAATAAAGTTTTCATAGTTAGAAATCAAAAATTGATATTACAATACCTATAACGTAATATTCATAATAATCAAGTTAGACTACCAAAAGTATTTCACATATAAATGGTATTAAATAGATTTTAGCCAAATAAAACTACATGACAAGACTCTGCAGTGAAAAAGCTAATATCATTATATCAGAAAAATACTATGTATAAATAACTAAAATAATGGTGTTAAATCATGCTATTAATTTCTTAATCATTGGTGATCAAATGTCACTGCTAAACATAACTCATTCTCTCAAAAAAAGGTTAATTTTCACACACATCTGAATTACTGAAAGATGTTACATTAAAATGCATCATGAGTAAAACTGTTAAAATATATTTTTGGAAGCTCATGACTGGGCTTCAATTCTAAAGTTACAAAGAGAAAAAAACAAATGTAAGTGGGGAAACTCCGAAAAGAATCAAACTGAAGTTCTACCTCTGAGACCCTGGATTTATACTAAAAGACAAAAGTAGAAAAAAATAATCTGGAGGGCTGGAGACAGGGCCCCCATGAAAGGGCACTGTCTGCTTTTTTAAAGAACCAGGGCTTGATTCCCAGCAACCACATGGAAGCTCGTAACTGTCTGTAATCCTGTCCAAGGGGATCTGACACCCTCTTCTGGTGGGCACCAGACAGGCATGTGGAACATAGACATAAAAGCAAGCACAACACCAATATTCATGAAAATAAATAAAATCAAATCATCTTCCCTTTCTCTAACTTATTTGGAAGAGCTTGTTTTAGAGAAGTATAGTTTTTAATAAAATTAAGATACAAGCATCGAATACTCTCCACTGTTTTCATAGTTGCTGCTGAAATTTCTATCAACGAGTTTTATGATTATTACTGGAAAGTTAAAAGCCATTACCCTCATGGTCACATTGAGCTATATTAAAAGACATAATTAGGTTTTACCAATTAATTGCAATAAAATGAACAGAAGAAAAACTTAAAAAAAAAAAAAAGAGCCAATTCTAGCTGACCAGGACAGTTGTATTTACTTTCTGCCAGGTAACGGCTCCTAACTATCAGCCCATCGTTCATGAAAAGGACTACAAGGACCCACAAGGGAGGTCAGCCCAGTTAGGTCAGCCTAATTTCCCCAAACAATCAAATTGTGATAACTGTTTTTAAGAAATTGCAGGTAAGCACAAGGAGGAAAACAGACTACCTCAAACACATGAGAAACCAGCCTGTGGTGTCGCCTTGGAGGAGACTGCCAGAACTAACCCCGAGAGAACACCAAAGACTCACTCCCGTGCTGTCCCGACAGAACACATGGTAGAAACGGCTGCTGCAGCAGTGCACAACGAGAACACACTGTCAATCGTATCTTCTTCAGACGCTAGGTCTTGGCAAGGTAAGTGTTCTACACTGGAATGTTAGAACTAGCCTCCAGCGCACAACCTACAGAGGGAGGCAGCTTTTCTTCCGCTCTTCTCTGGGAGCTCAGCGCCCATTACTTTATTGCTTCCTAAGCAACTCTGAGGGTAACATACCGTTCAACACTGTCCAGCCAGTAAGAGTCCTTGAACACTAACAGAACAAAGCAATCCATGTTCAAGCAGGAACATGGCTCATCTCAAAAGGCTTAAAGAAGAGTTTATTCATTTATCCAGTCTCTGCCCGACACACAGCTATCTCCTGATTGAAACTAAGAAACTACATATGAACTATAAGAAACCACGTCCCTTGTTCCCTCTAGTTTATTGCCAACTCTTGGCCTAGATAGTTCAGCTAAACCTTAACTGGCCAAGAAGCTGCGAGAAGGGTTAAATTAGGATTCAGCTGGATTAACGACAATGGCTGGATGCCAAAGCCGGGTCATTTGTGGTTACCTACCACCAGTACTCTGTACTTCAGTCCAGCCCTACTCTGGACTTTTAAAAAGACATCCCTTATCTGTATGTAATAAGGGAATGGAGCAGCCTGCTCTAATTTATGTTATGATAGCAACCTCAGGATATGTTTCTTTAATTACCTCAGACTAGAGACATAATATCTAACAAATACGGAAGACTACATGGAATGCAACACAAAGAAACGCTCACAGAAGACACGGGAAGAAAGCAGTAACCTTTCTTTTACACCCAGAAAAAGCTCTGGAAGAGAAAGTGGTTGGAACATGTCTCATTCTTAAATATCGAGCCCTAGTTAAGGTTTTAACATTTTATTTTTTAAAGCAACAAAGTTCTACTGAATAAAAGAGAAGTGCCATTGCTTCTACTTTGGGAGTTTAAATTTGCTGCTTGAAATGTTTTGCACCAAGTAACAATCAGTCGGAATATAGCACAAAACCACACTAACTCACTGAGAGGCAGGATGCCATCCTAATCCCAGCAGTATATGAGCCAGATGTACATACCTAAGTAACCCACAAATTACAAACTGTCAAAACACATAATATTCTGTACTGACACAAATAGATAAAGACAAAATAACTCTGTTCTTTTTGTAGCAATGATTCCATGAACACAAGTTTCTCTCTGCTTGGAAAGACCTACCTGAATGGCTGAGTTCATGAAACACGTATTTCCCAAGTTACTTAAGCCACACAGGCCTGGCTGTTCATTGTTTCTTCCAGGTTCTGAATAATCAAAGTTCTTATAAGCAGTATATGACGGGAGACAATAATTTGAGTTTTTCACACTGGAAGAAAAAGTTATAAAAATGCAGCCAATTACATCACAATATAGTAACAATAAAGAGAACTTTAAACCTACTCATGAGATATGTGGTCAATCATTAAATAGCTTTTCCTGGACACTCAACTAGTACTTTTTCAGATAGCATTTTCAAAGAAACCTCCTTAATTATGGCACTTTTTAATCCAAGCAACAGAACACTGTATCATAGTACATCACTCAATAAACCCCACTATTATACCATTCTACCCTTGGTTAATGGGAGCCGCATCATGGCTTGCTCCATTCTGCAATTGCTCCATCAAAATTCAAACACTCAGAATTTAGACAGCACTCACAGCAATAAATCATCTCATTCACGTCCCATCTGAATTAGTCTCCTAGTGTAAGTTAAGGACTACAGGGGCAGAAGAGCTGGGCGTTAGTTAGATGAGCACTGAGAAGCCCGCAGGCACCGTGACGTCACTGCTGAGATGCATTCTAAGTTCTAATTGTAGCTTCTATGCTAGACTAGCAAAGTCAGCACTGACGCAGAGAACAGTTCTGATCAGGAACACTGACTGAATGGACCCTGTGCAAGGAGATCCAGTGTTACCGACTGCCCTTTCTTCCAGTTGCTGCAATACTGCGTTTTAACTTCATCAATTCAAAACCTGTTTTAAACCCCTCTATAATCTCAAATTTAGCAAATCAGAATAATTTTGGAATTAAGTCAATAGGTTAAATCATATTTTTATATATAATAATCTTGTGAAAAGGTGAATTCTTAATTTTTTTAGAGACTGGTTGCTTTGTAAGAATATTTATAAAGAGATTCTTTACAGTAGTTTTAAAATATCAGACTTTCAAGATGTTTTATTCCTTAGAATGAAGTTGAACGCAAATCAAGGTCAGGGGCTAAAAGTAAATGACGATGTAAATAAAATGCAGTTTTACAGCTATAGTAAACAAGTTCACAATCCAGACTGGTTATAATTTATCTCTGGTAGTTAGCTCATTTCGATATTTCATGCTGCTGCTGTAACCGCACTCTCACCAGGTGTTAGAACGGTTTACATGAGCGACATTACTGCTTATTCTAAGAAGGTGTTGGTACACACACCACACCAAATAGGTAACACAGAAGTCAGAACAAGTCAGCCAAGAGTAGACAATCAGCAGCTGGAGGCCATCAAGGACAGACCTTTAACTCCTGAGTTCAGGTGCTGGGTTGCTCTCGCCATAACATACTAATTTGAAGACAGGAAATTACCCCAATTCCTGTCTCTAGGACTAGAAACATCACTCAGAGCTTGGCTGAGGTACTGTACAGGAAAGCTTCCTCCTGGTAAAAACTTTTATGTAAATATTTAAATTTTTTCTTTAATTACTTTGAAATCCTCTTTGTCAGTGAGTTTGAGTCAACAGAATTGGATCTGAGTTTAATCTCTGGTCTGGAATGGAGACATGACATTCTAAACTTCCCTAAACAGAATTGGATCTGAATTTAATCTCTGGTCTAGAATGGAGACATGACATTCTAAACTTCCCTAAAGGTTACAACACCAGAAAAACCTACTACTGCCTTTCCCTTTCCTAAGAGTTAAAGACTATGCTAAAGAAAAGATCTTCTTCTCCAGTGAAACAGCACTTACAGACTCCAGAAGCCACTGCTTTGATGCAGTTGCTTTACAGATCTTCACTGCTAAGCCTAAGAGACCCTGACCTCTCTCTCTCTCCACCTCTCCCTCTCCCGATGCAATCCCAATCCCTAGGTATGTTTGTCCTCGAAGTCAGGGCTGCCTCATCCTTTCTGTCAGGGACTTTCAGATCTTCTGCAGCTTTCTCTTCCTCATTCCCACCCTCCCAGTTGAGGAGGACATTTTCAGCTTGTTTATCCTACAATCTTTCTCTTGTACTCTAATATGATCCAATAAAATCATCTTTCTGAGTCAGTTTTTAATGAGACTATGCACATTTTTTCAGTTAAAAAATATACCCCCTTCTAAGTAATAAATATCAGCTCCCAGTCTTCCTAAAAGGGATCTACTCAAAGATTAAATGAAAAGATCAAGGTCCAGAGGAATGCAAGCTTGAGGAAATCAAATTCACAATTCAAGACTTGTAGCTGTGTGTTTCAAACTGAATTATAAAGCAGACACATAGACTTCAAGTTTCTTCTTCTTTGAAAAATTATTAGCCTTATTACTTCTGTTTTCTAGTCCTAGTAACTAAAAACTTGCCAGGTACATGCTGGCAACTTAATGTATCATCAGAATTTAATTAAAATCAGGATCTTCTAGACAGTTTTTCAAAACGACAATATTTGTTGCACATTTCTACACATAACAGAGAAGGAGAACCTGACGACCCTGGCTGTGACACAATAGTGAAATTTAAGTCGCTACAGCAGAGGAGCAAAGTATCCCACTACACATTCCCACGTGCTCATGTGTGCACCTCCCCCGTTAACACATGCTTACACACTTATCCCAGAAGTGTGTGCGTGCACGCGTGAGTGTGTGTGTGTGCAGTCTTTCTTTACATGTAACACAGATGCTGGAAACTTTTTATTCATTAAAATAATGATAACAGTCTTTTGCTAAAAGTAAAATAGACTATTTTGATGGCCTAGAATTTTTACTTACTCAGAAATGGGAAAACCTTATGAGCTAAGTAGTTTTCTCATTGTTTTAAAATTGGAATCTTTAAGTTGTGTCTACTCTTCGGTTTAAATGATGGGCATCAGTATAATGTTTACCCAATGATGAAGACAGTCTATCTGCTCAAAGGTGATAATGAAAGCCAATGAATTCCAAACTTAACTGGTAATTTGTACTCCTCATTAAGGCTTGTCAAGGAAAGCACAAAAGCTAACAGCTGTCTACCCATTCGCAAAATGTCCAGGAACCTAAAATGCTTTCCTGTACTCCAGAGGCGCCTCTCTCTTTCTTGTTAACGACTGGAAGCTAGTCATCATCTCGTAAGCATATGCTACTTTGAAAAATTCAATTTACAGAAATAGTAACAGGAGTGTTAAAAGTATACTGTATTAGGCTGGGCAGTGGTGGTGCAGGTCTCTCATCCCAGCATTTAGGAGGCAGAGTCAGAAAGCTCTCTGAGTTCGAGACCAGCCTGGTCTACAGGACAAGTTCCAGGACAGCCAGGGCTACACAAAGAAACTCTGTCTCAAAACAAACAACAAGTATACTGTTAACTCCGTATTGTAGACTCTCTTCAATATGTGACAATGGCAAGTTTTTATGGAATCAGATCTGACCTTTAATAAAACCTTCAGATTGAATTTTCGATTAGTCTTGCTGTTTGACATCGTAAACGTATGATCAAGCTTACCCTGCAGTTAATGAAGATGTGTGCAACTAGGTCACTCAGCAAACAGACAGCACGCCCTAGATGTTTGTGACACCCACAATTAATGCTATGACTTAATCTCATACAGGCCATTACTTCATTTCGAAAAGAGATTGAATAAACGTAACAAAACACCTACTTTGATATGGAGTGTTAAAATCTAGACAGTAGATCATTAAAATACCTTGAGTAGCAATGTTAGTAATATGCCAAATACAGTAGCGTAGAAAAATACGGTGCCAGGCAGTGGTGGCGCACGCCTTTAATCCCAGCACTTGGGAGGCAGAGGCAGGCAGATTTCTGAGTTCGAGGCCAGCCTGGTCTACAGAGTGAGTTCCAGGGCTATACAGAGAAACCCTGTCTTGAAAAACAAAACAAAAAAACAAAAAAAAAAAAAAAAAAAAGAAAGAAAGAAAGAAAAAATAAAAATAAGGTAATAAAACCATTAATAGTTTAAAAAATTGGCAGATTTAAAAAATGTCTATAAGTTGTAATTTAAGCAAAAATATTTTATCCCCTAAGAGGTAACACTGATGTACAGGGTGAGTGAAGTGGACTCTAGAAAACAGATGCTTCACAATTTTTAAAATAAAATAAGTTTTATTAAACTTAAATGAAATAATTTAAGTGTTCATTATCACATTTACGATAACAGTGTTATTTCTGGACTTGTAAATGTTTTATACAATCCTATCTACTGTTCTTACTATATAATAAATTTGCAGTTTAGATATAGATTTTAACATACAATTTAAGTCTGTAGACACATATGTCAAGTTTTAAAAGTATACATTACCTAGAGAGGTCACTACCGTGTCAACCTACTGTTACTGAAACTACCATTTCTATCTGAAGTCTCTGGTTACTACTTATTCCTTCAAGTCAGATGAAAATCAAGAGACAGCCTTCTGTAAAATAGTACCTAAGTATATTAATTCAAATTACAACACACACACACACACACACACACACACACACACACACACACCTACATTCTGTTCATTACTCGGAAAGGTAAATCACGCATCCAACTTTCTTTCACAGAAAGGCTCCTCAGGTGGTAGCTTCTGTTACAAGTCCTAAAATAACCGCCAGCTCCCCTCAGGAGCTCTTGTTTCAGAGGTCCTGTGACTAGAGTGCATTTGGATATTTTTATTTTATGAAAAGAAAAAAAATCTAAGACAAAAAGAGAAAGACAAGAGACCACATAAACCAACATAATGACTCTAGCCAAACTACAGTCTGTTAGTAAATACCACTATATCCTGTAAAAATGAGTGTAAGGGCATAGTACACCTGTAATTTACTTATTTCATAGTAAATGTGGGAGCCATCTGCAACTGGCATAAACAAAATTTTATCCCCTACAAAAAGTAATTTTGACAAATTAAAATACAAAGAAACATAAACTGGGATGGAAAGTATTTCTTTCTCAAAGTCTTTTGTGCTTGTATGAATGTTTACACAGAAGAGAACTCAATATAGCATCTGAATATTCACACTGTCCATGACAGTGCAATGCTAATATATATTTGTATACATTTTTATGAATTATGAAGTTATGTTTTAAGATTGCTTGAATTGGAAAACATCACTAAAGAGGTGTGCCAATATTCCAGCCACTCAGAAAAAGCCTTACAGGTACAGATATTACAGTTTACTTTTTTATGGTTTTCGTTTACAACACTAATTAGCAGGAAGCTTGACACGTAAAATACTTACACTCAATTCCCCATTTATATTATTTAGTTTTCTGATTCAGATAATCTCTTACCTTTACAAACGTGATTATTATCCGTAAAAAAACACAAATGATTTTCTTTTTTTATTTCTTTACCTTCTTTTAAATGCTTGATTAATCTTGGGTTAAAAGTTCTATAGAGAAACCATGCAGAAGACTGTGCAGTCCTGAGATTACTTTCCATCTAAGTGTGTTCTGGGCTGCTGATCCATTGGCCTGTATGTGTACTCGTTGGTAAACAGTTTACATTTCTTACTTCCTAGTATGGCAGAACTACCGCTTCTCATTATTTTTCCCTTTAAAATTATCTTAGCTATTATCATCTACTTAAAACCCAGACATGTCAGAAGCACTTTACCAAGTTCCTACAAAACCTAAGAATTTTGACAGGGAAGTTAAGATGGTAAATGGAATTGATTTACGAGTATTTCACAAACCGCTGTTTGAGAAATGCGCTAACAGGTTAACTCACCTTAAGTGTTAAAGTAACATTAACTACAGGGTACATATCATACCCATTCATAAAGAAGGGTAAACGTATTTGGGTAGAAGTTCTCACACACTGACTGGGTTGGGCAAATCACAATTAAAATTTTTTTTTTCTTTTTCCCAGTAAAATAAAAATGCCATGTTATGCCAGTAAGATGGCTCAGCATGTCAAATGTTTAGCATACAAACAAGCCTGGAAACCTGAGTTCAGCATACATACAGTCACATGATACAGGAAGGTCCACGTGACTTTCAACCTTTTAAAATTCAATTAAGCAGAGTACCTAATTTCACAAATTACTTAACTCTAAATTATCACTTAACATGGACAAAACCCTTTTTAATATTAAAAATAAAGTCCTTTTTCCATGGTGACTCACTGACACATGCTTTATTATGGGTGATTAATTAGACTAAGATGACACATGAGAGTTATATTTGTTCTTGAGTTGTAAGAAAGTCCTATAAAAATTTCAATAGTTAGAATCTAAATTTTAGAATGCGAAATTCTGAAAGTTCTTTTTATTTTTCAGTCAACTATTATACTATTCTATATTAAGTCAAGTAGTTTTTAAAATGTGTTTTATTTCCTGTGACGCACCTCTTGGAATAACTAATCAATAATTTAAAGGAAAGCAAATTTTGATTCACGAAGACTTTTACCCTAAATTTAGATACAAGAGATGTTTTTGCAACCATGGTAGGGCCAAGCAATTAAACAAAGAGGTTTAAGATCCCGTGCTTACTTTCTGTTGCTGATGTTGTTATAAGTATCTGATAGAGATGAAGAAGAGATCTTTGGTAAAGTTGAAAAATTGGATGCACCTGGGGACCTTTGAAAATATGAAAATGTCAAATTAGATAAAAAATGAAAAATTATGAAATTATGAAATAAAGAAAAGAAACAGATGACAATGTTTATAGTAAATGAATACTGGAAACAGATTTTATGATCAAACTAATTATACTATCATTTGGTTTTTAATTTTCAATGTATTTTTCCTTTGAAATATAGTGGTATAAAGGGAACTTTTTCAAATAAAATTTATGAAATTATAAAACTTGCTGCTATTCTTCTAAATTTACTAACTCAGTACATCACTTCTCGGGGTAACAGTTCCTAGCACTTTACAACCAGTTTCTGTGTGTTTAAAGGGATGAGGCTATTCACTTTCTCTGTAAGTACCAGGGTACTGTAGTTACACACAGTGCTGACACAGGCAGTCCTCAGAGAATGTCACTGATTCATAAGTCCGGACGTCACTTAGAACAAAGGAGAACTCCGAACATAATCCCAAGAAACAGTGTTTGGATAAAACTGTCTCTGGAAAAACTGAAGAACACATATCTATTTGGCTTTACGATACACACTTCATTAGTTCAGAACCTTTTTGAGGTGGGGGTGTTAATCTCTACCATAACTGGCTTTTAGATAGTAAATGTACTTTAAAGACAGACAGAAAAGTCAATAAATCTATTATGAACAAATAATTAAAGTACATAAAGGTGTCTGAAGGATTCAATTTTCCTTGAGTTCTGTAAACCATTTCTATTTCCTATGTAAAATCTAGCTGGCGACTGTGAGGACTGTGCTGTGCTAACTCAGTCACATAATTCTAAACGAGGCCCAAAGTGATGGATAGACTCTGAATCTCCTCCACTCAGGTGCGAAACAGGCAGGACAATATAATCTACAAAATTTACTTAATTTTCTTTTAGTCTTTATACAAATGTATTTGTTACATGAAATAAATGGTGGGCAATGAAATTTCTTAAATATAAGGAAAAAAGTGCAAACGTTTTAAAAAATACTAGTAAAAATTGCCTTTCTTTTTGAAGAAGATTCTTTTTTGCTGAAAATTGCATATTGATGGATCATGTTAGAGGCTTTTCCAACAAAAGACCCTTCACAGGACAGTACTTTACTGTGCTAAGCTAAGATAGAAAATCCGGTCTGCTGAGTTTTAAGAGAAAATATGGTAGAGAAAACGTTCTAAAGCTTTAATGCTGCTAATATTTTAGCTAGTACTTCTGCAATATTAATAAGCAGAAATACATTTGCCTTTGATAATTCAAGTCTTCTGCTTGTTTGCTTTTGAGACGGTTTTAGTATGGAGCCTTGACCTGGCTGACCTTGATCTCAGAGATGCACCTGTCTGTGTCTGCCTCCTAGGGCTGGGACTGAAGGAGCGCACCACTACACTGGCCACTTCGGAAACACTTCCAAGTAGAGAAAAAGTCTAATGGGATTAGAGTTTGAGTTGCAGCAATGAATTGAATATATTAATTTTCAAAATTCGATTCAGTACTACACTCCAGAATTCCTTTCCATTTTACTTTGAGTAGAAATTATGAACACAGAGATGGTCTCCATTTAATTAAGTGGAGGCACATATTTATCTAGACATTTCCGGCCTGTCCAGAGATTTTACTACTGACGAGGAGCTGAATTTATTACATTAATCAAATTACTACTATCTGCTTTGTTTTCAGTGAGTCTGAGGATGTAAGAAGATAGAGCTCCTGATCCCAAGCAAGGTTGTGATCTGGTGGGCGAGAAATGATGTAAGCAAAATAGATGTAAAACACTAAGTGCTTTAACAACTAATGAAAAATTCTGCAGGTGTGCCACGAAACAACTGGAAAAGTGATGCAGTTAGAGGGTAGGTAGATAAAGGAACTAGGAGTATTCAAAGTGGGGAAAACCCAGCATACGTAAACATGTGGGATTGTAGAAACAACTGCTTGGAGAGTTAACCGTAAACTGTCCCTGGCTGAAACAGGTCTATGGTGGTAAGAAGGGGGGGGGAGCCTTTTCTGTCCTCTGAAGGAATCAAAAGTTTACCCAACTGATGGAACACTACAGACTTTAATGGGGCTCATCGATGTAATCAGACTTACATCCTAGTAAGATGACTTACTAGGGGAGAGATACAGTGATGAGGGGAGTAAGGAGCAGCAGACTATCAGGACGGCAAGGGGGGTCACCCAAGGGTGGAATTAAGAGAGCAGAGCGAGCAAGGACAGCACGTTTGTGTCTAACAGGCTAACATACACGAGTGTGCACGGACTCAGGATGAATAGCCAAGACACTTTCGTGGCCTCTGAGGTGAGATATTGGAATGTTATTTGATAGCTCTTCCTGAACTGATATTCAAAGTCAATGTTAGGTCAAAGTCCTGGCACACATGGATGAACTAGAGCGCAGTTCCTACCATACTGCAGGAAGCTTTACCACTCTAAACCGTGACTCCTAAAGCCACTACACAATAGACCTTGTGGCACACAGTGAGAAAAGGTCTGGAAGAAGGGAGTGGGCGGGACAAAGATTGAGACAATCTTGAGTGGGAAAGGGGATGAGATTCAATGCATAAACATTCGGCCTGGTACTATGAAAAGAAAGATGTCTCAGGGCCATAGGTAAGGCTTGGTAGATTTGATCTTGGAAACCTGTGGAAACTTTCCTGTGAAATTAACATCAGTATGTTATAAAGAAAAATACAGTTTGACAAGTTTATCTTCCTTAACCCCATTAATACCAATAATAATAATAATAATAATAACAACAACACTTCAAAATGACTTTTACTAAGGTGTAGTGTAGGTGTTTGGATGTGTGTGGGTATGTGCACCTAAGTGCAGGTCCCTGTAGTAGCAGAAGCCAGAGGTGCCGGATCCCTTGAATGTGGATTTCAAATCAACTGAGGGTGTCTGAGGTAGGTGCTGGGAGCCAAACTCAGGTGCTCTGGAGAACAGCACGTACTCTCGACTACTGAGCCCTCTGTCCAGTCCACAACGTTTCTGTTAAATATTGTCTGGCAATTGGAAGCTTGCATAAAGCAGATGTGCTGCATGCTGAAAACAGCAGCTAGTGTGAACACAAGTGTGAAGCCAAGTGTGAACTAGTCATGAGGCCTCACCCACTATATTCCTGCATCAATGACTGCCTGTGGTTCCTCAGACAAGTGTACCTACAGGACATTCTCTCAAAAATAGGCAGAAGCAGTGCACTACTTGGAGGAAAGCAAACGAGAGTATCAGCCAGTAGTGACAGAGTCAGAACTTCAAGCAGGATACCTAGTGATACTAGTAATACTAGCTTTTCAACCACAATGTTGACAATTCAGAGTTCTCCCACAAAAACAATTTTTAAAAATTTGAGTTTATGAGAAAGTTGTATTGTAAAACACCAGTGTTCTGAAGGCCTGTATAACTTAGTGAATATTTTTCAACTGACCAATAGCACAGTTAAATATAGATCTTAATGTCAGACTACAGGCCATTGATTATCCTTCAGATTTCCATATTGCAATGAATCTTTTGGAATGGACACCACCTGTGTCAAGTGTTGATTTACCTGCAAAGTGCTTCTCTTTCCAACAACATGTCCATGTGAACTCTCCCTGCACTCTATCAGGACAGTTGTCAGCAAACTGCACACAGAAGTCTGAGCGTTTAGCTGTCTTGTGACACTTAATTGAATATTCTCACTGAGAATATTAAGGACGCCTCTCTCAGGGTGGGTGCCACGCCTCTCTCAGGGTGGGTCCCACACCAAGCAGTAGATGGCCAACACCAGATGAACATAATGGTGTTTTTGTAACTTTTCGTCTCATACTGCTGCTTTGACATGTTTTCTGTCTTATTATATTAATCTTTTGCTTGCGTATTATGGTTTCCAATACAAGTGTTTTGTGGTGGTTCTTGTGCATTTTTCTTTTGTTGGTCTGCTTGTTTTATAAAGAAAGGAAGGAAGGGCATTGTGTGTGTGTAGAAATGGGGTGGGGGATCAGGGAAGATTAGAGGAGGCAAAGTATGAACAGAATATAATTATGAAAAAAAGAATACAAATAAGAAGTCTTGCAAAAGTGTTTTGATGCTACTCTCAAAGTGTCTTAATTTTAAAATAGTTAACTATGAATATGTTCTGATGTTAAAATATAATTGTTCAATAATTATTTTACACTTAATTTTAATCATGATAAACTCATAAAGTCCACATAAAAGGAGTTCTTTGGGTGGCTAGAAACAACAGGATACAACAGCAATGCTTAGCAATGACCGTTTCCCAGGTGGTACCAGGGGGAGGGACAGTCAGGAAAGGAAAGTGTCACTAAGGAACCAGGACCCCTGAATGCTGCCTGATTAAATCAATGCAAGGGGAAAATGTGTGTGTGTGTGTGTGTGTGTGTGTGCATACACACACGTACACATATACACACATACACAGGCATGCAAAACAGGAACAAATCATCAGGTTCAAATAGATGTAGTGTCCTGCATGGTCTCAGGAAACCAGGAATCTTGATGACGTTCTAAGTCCTAATACTACTAACAGTATTATCTTGCTTTACGAGACAGGCTCAGCACTGAACCACCTCTTGTCTTTGAGTGCCTACTATGAATGAAAGAAGAACTTTATATAAATCCGAGGGTACTAATGTATGTAAGAGATATAAGGAGAGCTGCTTCATAGGCTCAGTGAAGCTAGGGCTAGTCCCATAGATTCCATGTGAATGATTCCCCCTCCCCAAGAGAAACAAGGATTTTATTACATTGTGAATGGTAGTTGAGGACAGCTTTGGAAACAGCTAGATGTCTAGAAGACAGGCAAGGGCTGATGGTAGCTCACTAAAACTAAACAAAAGCCCAAAAGCTACTTGGGAGAAACTGATGGTTTGTTTCCTAATGAGGTAGATTTTCTTCTGTTGATAAGAAAATGGCATTAGAGAAGAAGCAGAGATACTTTAGCGCCTCCCATATGGATAGTACGGCAGGCACACACACTCTACACACAGGAAAGAGGGACTAATAGGAGAAGCAGCAGAGAAAAGTCTAGGATATACCGATAGAAAAAACAGGTAAAGGTTGGCCTTAAAGATCAAGGGAATTAGAGCAGAGAGGACAGATGGCTGCCCAGAGAAAGCGGAAGTTTGCTGTAAAGAATTATTGGGGAGTGAGCACAGCTCAGATACTGATTTAGACTTCTAAACCACATTTCACATAGCTGTCTGTTTCGAGCTAAACTTTAGAGCTAACGCCATGTTATTTATAAGTTAGCCAGTCTTCTGAGGATGATCAGTGGCACTTGGCTCTCACTACGACCTAATTTGAAAATGACCCTGTTCATGCTCTAGTGATTTTCTACACAGCACAAGGGCATGTTTGGAATCCTCTAGGGGCTGGCTGGCTATCAAGCCATTTACCTAACAGTAAACTAAGTTTGGCCAGTGGAGGCTATGTACAATGGAAGACAGAGTATGTATCTCTTTAAAAGTCAGAAAGGTCAGATGCCAATTTAAGAGGAAATTAAACCTCAACAGTCCCATGTCTGTAGTATCTGAATTTTATGCCCAATATGGTGCTTCAATTAAATGAATGCAACTCAATACTAAGCTTACATTCTTACTTCAAAATGAAAACACAACTTGTCAACTTGTTCTTGTTAAATTAAATATTTAACATACATTGAAAGCGAGCACCACACTAATGAGCAGCTAAAATGGAGGTAATTGTTTTCACAAAGTAAAACAATCATTCTAAATTTATGAAATCTAATGACAAAGTTAGAAAAAACAAAAATAAGACAAACTATATTTCTACCAATTATTCTAAAACAAGTTCCTAAAGGAAAATTTAAATTATTTTATTTAAATATATTTACTTTGTGACTGCTTCTATGCTTCCTTTTGCTGAGTATCTCCTACAAACCAAGGAAGACGTAGACAATTTATTATCCATACCCACAGTTATACTCAAGCCTGGCTTCCTTTATGAATTTATATCCAACAAGGTATTGGTTTGGCTGTTCCTTGTCTTACACATTAAAAGTCTGAGCAAACTGAAGAAGGGAAATGCAACCAGTGCAGAGGTCTCGGTACAGTGTGACTGTTACAGTGAAATGGACACTTTGTGTGCTCGGTTTCCTGACAGGCACTTCAACTTTGGCCCAATTACTTCTATGTATCAGTTCTCTTTATCCTTCTCCTTATATAATGGGACTTCTTCTCTTAAATGTTCGAGGAAGTACTTTACACAGTGGCATAGAAGCACAGAAACAATTACCAGTCACCTACATGCCCTCTTCTGATCTCTGCTTGTACCAGGCATCCACGTGACACATATGTAAACATGCAGCAAATCACAACAGAGAACAAAAGAATTACTGGCACAGTTGTCTTTCAGCCCCACGAGCTTTGCTGATGAACTCCTCTGGCGTTTATTTGTCCATCTCAGGTCTCAACCTCTCCTCTAAAGACCTTCTCACATTCTTGTCAGGATTGTTTTAGTACTTAATGAAAATGAATTAAATTCTGATGTTGTTTTCACAAACAAGAATTTTTACTAGCTTAGAAAAGCAATCTAGTTTTCTTTGCTATATAATTTTAATAACTTAACGCATTTTGAAACAGTTATACCTAAATGAAACAATACATTAAGAATTATAATAGCAAATATAGTCAAAATGAACTTGCATCCTAGAAGCCACAGCTCAGGAATAAAGGGCTTTTTTTCTTTTTTGGTTACACTGCTGCACTTTTCTTTTTAGGAACCGCGGGCCCTCCACGGTTATCTTACCTGACAGTTTCTTCTGGGAAACACAGTTTAACCCCCACGCACTTACAACTGCGCATTCTCTAAATCTAGGGTCTTAAACTTAGGAGGAAACTTTTAAAGGTAAAACTGGAAAAGACTGGTTTTTGTGAAGCATAAAAAGTGGATACTCAAAACATGGATTATACATCCAAGTTCTAAAGCAACTAATAAACATGGAACATTTTAAATGTACTGCGCATATATATATATATATATATATATATATATATATATATATATATTAAAACATCAAATTGTATGTTGATATTTAGCTTGAATATTTAAATCACTTATGAGGGGTTGTTAAATTTTTAGATTTCTAACAGATTTGGGGGTGCTTTTCATGCTAACTAAAATGCTTATTTTAGCCGTTTCAAGCAAAATGATGTTTTCTCCTTAATATTTATAATATTTAACATTTCAAGTGCCACTTAAAATTAACGGTTTAACATAAATACTAACGATTTCAATAATGACCACAGTGGGCCTCGTAAAACCTGCCTACAGCAAACGGTATTACATTTTCTTGATTCAGGATTGATGTGGTAGCCCAATTACTGGCATTGGTGACATTCATGAGCACGTCACAGACAGCCTAAACAAGAAGGCAGAGCAAGCCTTGAGCGTCAGTGAACATCATCTCTCCAGTTCCTGTCTCCTGCTTCCTTTCTGAGTCCCTCCTCAAGGTGTTTTAGGTCATGATGTTTTATCAGAGCAGGAGAGACCTAGGACATGCCTCCAAACAGCAAGCAAACAAGACCACCAAACCCAACTGAACCCGTTATACTCCAGAGAGAACACTGTCCTGATGTTTCAAACAAGAGACTGCCCTGACTTCAGCAGTTCTTTCTGAGCTCACTCATTTGTGCCAGGTCATCCATTTGCCTGTTTTGTTTTATGGCTCCCACGCCCCCACTTTCTGGGTAGTGTGACATTAGAGGTTTTGTACTAATTCTCAGTTATCTACCAGATAAATTTTTGCATCCTTACATTTTTTGTTGGTTTATTTTCTACAGAGCTCACAGATGTATGGCTCATAAAACAGAGTCAAGCCTTCTGTTCATATATAAATCAAACATTACTGTAACACAAGTACACCTTTGTGATTGCATGCCACATCAGCAAAGCTTTAGATCACATGATCCATAAAACTGAGAATCTCTATTAGTTACCCTACCAGAGAAGATGGCTGGTCGGGACACAGGAAAGGCCTACTGATGTACAGTATGGCAAACTGCTCGGTCTCTACAGCTTGCAGCAGGCTGTAGCTCTAGATGATTTATTTGTCTTTGACTGACCGTATAATTACAGCATTTCTCCTTCCCTCTTCCCCTCCATCTGTGTCAACCCCCACCTCCCGTCTTCCTTCAGATCCATAGCCTCATCGTTCATTAGTTATGTGTTTATATGTATACACACACATTTCATATGTTACTTGTATGCATGTTTTCAGAGCTGATCACTTGGCACTGATCAACCATTTGGTGATCATCTGGCATTGAACGACCACTCGGCATGCTCTTCCCATCTAGACATTTGGTCATCAGTGTTTCAGGTCCTTCCACAGTATTATCTATCTTTTGTCTTAAATGTGTTCATATTCAACAAGACAATACACCCTTTACCACTACTGATTTGGCTCCATAAAATTTCTTGAGCTAGGAGAATGTTCTTTCATCGTCAGCTTTCTAAGAATCCTTTCACACACAGTGCAATATTAAACATTTTATATTCTGACAAATGTCATGTGACAATATATTACATTATAGTGTAGTATTATGGTTTACATTAAGCAATACTAAATTTTTTGTTCACATCCTTATTGGACTGATAGATCCTTTATTTCTATGCCTCTCCATTATTACATCTTAATTCACCAGTATTTATTGCATAAGTAGGGTATTGAGAAATTGTTTTCTACTCTGACATAATACAGATACTTAACTAAGTGAACAGGTGACAATAATTATGGAGAACTGATCTGGACTGAATGGTGTCTATAGCGTGGAGCCCCACCTAATTTGGAAGCTGACACAAGAGAATTACGTGAGCTCCTGAGTTCAAGGTCATAGGCAATCTCTTGTTTTTAAAAAGAGGGAATGGTAAGAAGAGACAGCAGGAGAACTCAGTAATTTTATATAGAAAAGGTTTCTCAAGCATCAGAGCTCATAATATCTGAATATAAGCCAATTTTATTACTTCAAAATTGTTTCAAGATTCAGTAAAAATATAACAATATAAATATAAGTGAGAAAAACAAACACGATTTTGATTAAACACTAAAATGAATACTTACAAAAGTCTGTAATTTCCAGATTTCTACCTGTCAAAATACTCATGATTCAGTTTACATGCTTTAACTCGTCATATTAAGACCACTACTTTTATTCTAAATTTTACCCTTGCATTATGTTCAACTAAGCAGGGTGCTGAGCAATTCATACCTCTAAGTAATTAATATATTTAAGAACCAACTCACAAGAAATTTAAACAACAACAGCAACAACAACAACAAAAAACTTCACCTAAGATAAAAAAGACAGAACCTCTTCCTGAAGGGGCCATTTCCTTTAGAAGAAAATTTGCAGTCAAGAAGCAAACCCATTCTCTTTTACAGATTTGCTATGTCAGCATGTAATAAATTACTCACTTAATTACAAATCATTAAAGTTTTTTAAAATTCAGATCTCCAATCCCTCATTAGAGAACTTAAAATTCAGAGTGACAATTAAACGCCCCTCCAGTTAGCTGGCAGTAAGCTAAGGTTGAACGGCTATGAAGCTGCCCATAGATTTCACTCATCTTACTTCGCACAGTATTTGCAGAAGGAACCTTAGTGTGAATGAACACGCTCTCTTTACACTACGGAAATATTACAAGTATAGACACATGGATTACTTCTCAGAGATCTGAAGTTTATGTATTAAAATATGAATACAATTAAGTGTTTTGGATAATGCAGGTCTTTTCATTTTGAAAACATTTTCAACTCTTCCTTTGTTTACCATCAAAAGCAGTCTTAATATTCCAGATACTATCTTTACTTATTCACTTAAACTCTAAAACATTTGTATAATAAAAATACTACTCTTGCCCTAGAGTAAAGCCTTTCATAAAGAAGCATTAAAAACAGGCATACGTCACAAAGTGCTCAAGGGTCTGAGTAATATCAGACAACACAACAACATTTACACTGTAACTTATTCTAAAAGTACAC
>JADRCH010000151.1:1495875-1533890 GCA_019843965.1 Rhynchomys soricoides
ACCAGACAACGCAACATTTACACTGTAACTTATTCTAAAAGTACACCTGACAATGCAACATTTACACTGTAACTTATTCTAAAAGTACACCTGACAACGCAACATTTACACTGTAACTTATTCTAAAAGTACATTAGACAACGCAACAACATTTACACTGTAACTTATTCTAAAAGTACACCAGACAACGCAACAACATTTACACTGTAGCTTATTCTAAAAGTACACCAGACAAGGCAACAACATTTACACTGTAACTTACTCTAAAAGTATATTAGACAACGCAACAACATTTACACTGTAACTTATTCGAAAAGTACACCAGACAACCCAACAACATTTACACTGTAACTTATTCTAAAAGCGATCTGACCTTGAAAGCTTGAAGTCTGTAACATATTAATGTAAGCGTAAGTATAAACTGAAGAGGTCTCCAAGAGTGAACGCTAAAGGATGAAGAATGCATGTTTTCTTGCAATTCAGTTAGGTTTTGCTATACTTTGGATTTCAGCATCTGAATGAGACTCAACATCATGCAATAAACCACAAGGAGGAGCACTTACTTAGGAGTAGAGGGACCCCTGGGCCACGTTCCATCTTCATTTTTTTGTTCTATCACTAACACCTGCAAACATGACACAACAAAGGGTGTTTTTCCACAGCTATGAAGGCAGAACAGCTTCAGGAGACAAGTGGATAAGGACTACAGTAACCATTATTTAAAGGACACAAGACAAAATGGTCTGAAATAAGTCAGCATTGATAGTGAAGAAGAAAAAAGGGGAAAATATCACTGGTTCTATAACTTTAAGAAAGTATAAGCCAGATAATAGAATAAATGTGTTTAAACAGTTTAAAGTGTATGCTTTTAAATTGTAGATTATACAATTAACAAATGCCCTATCACTGGCTATATGTTGATTTAATTACTGTTATGCAATACTGAGAAACTGTGGCAAAAATAATTCCAAACTATACATTACTTATAACTTATTTTGGGCTTTGAAGTTAGTGTTCATTTGTATTATTTATATGAATTCTGAAACCTTTTTTTAGAAATGTTTTTAGTACATTTATATATTTATTTGTAGTGTGTATGGGTGCCAACGGTGTAGGCACCCATGATATGTGGGCATACATGTGCCTTGATGCACACATGGAGATGAGAGGACAATTTGCAGGAGTCATTTCTCTCCCTCCATTAAGTGTGCATGGACCTCACAAAGAGTCAGACTTGGCAGTAAGTGCCTTTACCCACTGAGCCATCTTGCCAGCCTTATATTATGGAATCTTTTAGTATATAACTGACAGGCACATTTAGAAGAATCTCATAATAAAATTATGAGTACTCAAGCTCCCTGCCGCAGCATGTGTCAGGTAGACAAAAAAATCTTAGTCAATACAGAATCGGTGCCACGACAAAGCTACTTTCAAACATCCCAGCTCTTTCCTTTTATGTTCTAGATTAATAAAGAAGCTTCTCTTGTAGCTCCTATTAACGATGGGTCTATGTAAGGAAGAAAAAATTTTAAAATACTTAAAAGAAATTTGTGATATTACTAGCGAGAAACTAAAAATCTAAATTTTCATGGTAAAACTATAATGCAAAGATAATAAACATAAACTGAAATATAGTTAACTACAAACTTGAGTAAATCCTATATATTTAGTTTCATTAACTTTTCTTATAGTTACAATTCACACAATACTGTACATACACAGCAATATTCTTTGGTGGACAGTGTGCTTCCAAACCACGTATAAATTGGCTTTTCTAACCCTAGTCACATAAAATGCAACAGATAAACTATAACGGGTAAAGCATGAGGTGTGAAATGTAAGTGATGTTGAAATATTCATCCAAGACACCCCTGTGACTTGTTAAAAGGGCACAGATGTCGTAAGTCCTCGCTGTCTCTGACCAGTGCGTTCACGCTCAGCAGCGCTCTCTGCTGTGTAGCTTTCAATAGAACAAGTACACCAAGTACGCCCTGGTCTCTCGCTGATGTCTTCTCCTTGCTTACCACTTATGCACAATCTCAACTTTCTAACTATCATCTCAACATGAAAGTATACTCTTTAAAAGATTTAGTAAGTAGAATTTATTGAGTAATTCACAGCTTAAGATTTTCTTTACTACAACTTGCAGCTACAGTGACACATTATCAACTATATCTGTATATATATAAATACGATCATTTGGAGGAGTTAAATCAGGTATAAAACAAAGAATTTCAGCTATTAAAAACTCCCTGTTAGCATTTACTGTTGTTTAGCAACATTTCAATATCTAATAGCATTTTTACTTAATTCCATGTTTTACAGCCATAAATATTATTAATAAGCCACAAGAAATAATAAAATTCATTCCTTTATATAAATATATCAGTTTTTGAGTAGTTTTGTATATTGTTAAAATTTTAGAAAAATCCAAAATTTAAAGAGAGACAGGGACAAATCAATTGATATGAGCAGGCAAACTCGTCAATGAGCTCTCTCTCACTTTCTGTTACCTGTTTATTTTTAAGTAATGTGCATTTTGTGTACATGTACTGGTATGTACACATGAGTCCAGGAACCTGAAGAGGCCCGAAGAGGCCTGGAATCCTTTGAACCTGGAGTCACAGATGGTTGTGAGTCACCAGTGTGAGCCCTGAGAAGCAAGCTCAGGCTCCTCTGCAAGAACAGTATGTGCTCTTAAGCACTGCGCCATTTCTCGATCCCATACTCTCTCACTTTCTAATTAAGGTGCTTTAGGAGACAACTCAGTGGACAGGAGTCCTCTTTCATGTGCTCAGAACGCACACAGTAAGAATGGGCGGGGAGGTATTTGCCTAGAACCCAAGCACTAGGGCTGGGTACTGGGACGAGAAAAGTAGATTTTGGGAACTCAAAACACTGAGCTACTGGTTCAGTGAGGAGCCCTGTCAAGAGAACAAGGTAAAGAAGATGACACTGATATTCTTCTCTGGTCTCTGTATTCACATTACATACACAATATTTTTATTTTGAAAATTTTAGTGTATATTCTTTGAATCATACCTCCTCCCAAACGAACAAAAGTCGTCACAAATATTTAATCTCATTAAACTAGCTTAATTCTCTCATCAACTCTAATCTTCAATTTGACAAATGTATATCTATCTAAAACACTGAATTCTTTAACTTTCTAAGACCACATTTTCTCTATGCCTGGGAAAGTAGCATCCATTAGATATGGCTACTAACGCATTGAACGAATCAACTCTCCATCATTTCAAAGAGCAGTCTTACTTCAAGTACCAACAGATGGTAAGCAGAGCGGGTGTGTCCGGTGGGGATGGAGAGGACTTGTGAGCTGTGTGTGAGGAGACTTCTTACGCCTTACTTGATCTTCGATTAGGCAGTTTTCCTACTGTGTACACACAATTTTGTAGTCTCACTTAAGAATATAATGGCTAAAATGAGTTTGAAAATCGCTGCTTTGAAGTTTCTGAGATTCTGGAGGGAGGTATATGGCTAACCATTTCTTTTATTCTTTAAAAGATTTTAATTGTATGTGTTCAGGTGTGCTTGTTCGTGTACACATGCATGTGCGGCCAGAGGGCAATGCCAGGTATCATTCTTCAGTAGTGATTCATCTTGTTTTTTGAGGTGGGGTCTCACTGGAACCTGGGCTTGCTAACTGCATGAAGAACCCCAGGATTTGCTTGTCTCCATCTCTGCAGTGCTGGGGATCGAACTCAGGTCCTTAGGCTTGCATAGCAAGCACTTGGCACACTGGACTAGCTCCTCAGCTCTCATTGTCTTTGCTAGCCTCGTATAAACCTTGACATACAGCATGCATGTACTAACAATGTATTTTACTTTCTCTGAGTTTTATAACACTAGCCGATTATTAACGTTAATAATAATTTTCAAATAAGCTGGCAAAAGAAAGCCATCTACACACTGAATCTAACAAACTCTGTTAGGTACTAGCTACTAAAAAAACCAAACTAATCAAAACATGAACCTTATAGACTAAGAATATTTAAAAAAAAAAAATACAAATAATAGAGAAATTAGGGGAGAAATTCTTTAAAGTAAAACCAATGGATATTGAGAAAAAGAGGGACGGCTGAAGAGGCACTATGAGCCCTGGGTTGGAATCTGAAGGGTAAATGAATGTGATCTGATGCGCCTACGGAATGGGATGAGATGGCTACTGTAAACATGTGAATGGCTAAAACATTTTACTGCATAGATGCAGGGAAATGGGAAGAACAGTACATCAGGCAGATGGATAATGCATGTAAAAGCATACTGTAGTAGGAATCCTATGGTAACCAAAAGACAAGAATAATCTAAAGATGGACAACCAGACAAGAGGCTCAACCAAGACCTGCATGCTGGCCAAGGGGTCTGGCCTTCATAATCCTTAAGGACTCGGAAAATATTTATGAAAGCCAAATAACTAGATTTGTATTTCAGAATGAATTTTGTAAATATGTAAGAAACCAGAGGTAGCAAGATGTGCTGAGCATGAAAGGTAAGTGCTGGGCCAGGAACAGAGAGAGAAAAAGCTATAAGGTAGGGCCAGTTCCTCCCTGGAATTAAACACCCTATTCTGTCAACATATTGAATTTTTTGAATTAAGGGAAGATGAACTTGAGAGTGGCTAGACCCATGAGGGATGGGCAAAACTGAGGTTCATTTAGTCTACAGCACTGCTGAGTTTACTGTAGTGCAGGTGCATGCATCACGTACACTGCTTTTATACTGTCAATATGGGAGAGTCACAGTTGCAACAGAGACCTTATTCTGGATGGCCAGTAGAGACAAAACGACTATTTGATTCTTGCAACATTAGCTGTTGTTACTAAAAACATTCTTAAGAAATACAGTATTTCCAAGTACAAGAAGGAAATTAGAAATTGCTGTTATCGGCCAAGGAAGCTGGAAGAGTTAGAAGAGGCAGCATGAGACAGAACCCAGCACACACTACACAACACCCACCAAGCCTTATATTGCAAAAAGTGGCATTTAAAATAAACATCACTGTTGGGCTGGAGAGATGGCTCAGCTTTTAGGAACATTTGCTGTTCTTGCAGAGAACCTAAGTTCAGTTCCCAGCACCCAGTTGGCTCACAACCATGGGTGACTCCAGTTTCAAGGAATCCAATGCCACCTTCTGGTCTCAGTGGGCACCAGGCATGTATGTGGTATAGACATATATGCAGGTACTCACACATACACATAAAACACAATAAATCTTACAAAGAAATGATTGCTAACGAATACCTGTCCTTGGTACAGGCCGGCGTCCTGGATGGTGCTGTCTGGTTTATTCAGTGGCTCAAATGTGTTACTCATATACTTGTTCCACAGTCTGGCCTCCTTTTCATCTGGAATATTGAAGATTTTTCTTATTTCCTTTTCAATTGTATCTGAGATTTAAGAAGGGAAGATATGTTAATACAGTATACTTAAAAAGAGTTTATTCACTACAAAGAGCTAAATTCTTACCAGACCAAACATTATAAATTTATCAAAATAAGGATAAAATAGCAAAACAAAAACAAAAACAAAAACAAAACATAAATATGTAAGAAATAATTTAAATAGCTTTGACTTAAGATTTTTCTATGTGCTAATAAGGGGGAAAATGATAATTTTAACACTGACAGATGATTCTTTGAGGAATTGAAAAAGGTAAAAATTAAATTGTCTAACACTAAATTGCAATTTGTTCCACAGGATAAACTTTTAATACAATATAAAATCAATGTGTTTCTAAGACTATGTAGGAGTTAGAAACTAAAATATGGGAAGGAGACACCAACAATAGAAAATATTCGTATTCATAATGCAATCAAGTTAAGAGTATCTCACGCTGAAGCATGTACTTTACGCTGTGAGGCTATGTGAGGGATGGTAAAACACATCCAATAGCAGGCTTCTTAAAGACTTCTTTTTAAACCGGAAGACAATTGTTACACTCATCTATTGTGTGTTTCTTTTATTTGCAAGTGAGGAGGCATGGGCACGCATGCATATTGTGGGCCAAGTACAACTTGAATGAGTTTGCCTTCCCCATCTACCCTGAAAGCTCCAGGGATGAAGACAGATTGTGAGGTATGGCTGCAAGGACCACGTTCCCTGCAAAGCCCCATTGCGGGGAGCCACATCGCAGGGAGCCACATCGTGGGCCAGTGCACCCAGAGGCTTTTACCTGAGTGACTGCAACAAGACAAGGCAGTTAATTACTGAGACAGGGAAGAACATAAAATAGAAGACTTCTCAGCAGGGGAACAAAGCTTAACTTTACATGTAATTAAGATTCTTAGCAGACATATGTGAAAAGCAGGGTAGCTGAAGCTGGAAGTAAAAGTGTTGGGTAGAGCATTAGTAAAATATTTTTAAGCCAGAAAGTTAGATAAATTATTAATTTTTATTAATAAAGAATTTTTAGGAAGCCCTAGCAGTTGGCCTCAAATGTTGAATTTTATCTCCTACTGGACATGCCCAGTGCCAATACGACAACTTAGAAACTAAAACATCAAAGACAAGTATTTCAGTCCTGAGATGCCAAACTCTTTCAAACAGTCCTTTGTTACTATTTCACTGCAAATCACGGGCAGTACAAGCTGAACGCAAAGTATTTTGTTAACTAAGCAGCAACACAAAAATGGAAATTTAATTTTCTAATTTTCGGCAGACAATTTAGTTGAACTTTTAAAAAATGAGTTTCAATCAAGTTTTTTAAAAGACTACAGGGGTAAGTATATATATCCATGTTTTGCTTATTATCCTAATTCTAAGCAATTTGAAAAACTTTACCAGAATAAGAAATTTCAAGTTCTACAAGCATTCAGTTCATTTACAATTTATGACATCTGTTCAATGTCTGTACCCTTAACAAGTATAAAGATAGCTAAAGTATTGGGGTTAAAATCTGCGCCAGATCAAGCGTTCTGATAAACTGATATTCTGCTTAAATTACATTTATCCTCTAAATTTTTATTTGTATGTCAAGGAAAAACTTTCTAACGGTTGTTTTCAATGTAAAACTTAAAATCAGTTGATTTCCAGAGTTTGTAAGTAAAATAATCGCCTAAACAAAAGTTTCTGATGGATTCAGATTTTCTGCAACATTTTTGTTAAAATAAAGATTTATTAATTTACTAGAGATTTTATGATTACTTAAAATGTAGCTTATTTATATTCCAATTGACTACTCATCTCTAGCTGGCTTTTCCAGAGCCAAAAGGTGGTGTGCAGGTGCTGGGGGGAAGTTTCAACAGCCTGACCCAGCCAGCGAGATGCCTTTGAGCATATAGCGGCAAGAACATCTTGCAGGTACCCAGTGGCTGTCTGATTGGAATTAAGGGGAATTCAGCAGACAAACTCACGCTGGGCACTGTATGCCTGGACAAGAACCCATGGCTGGATGTCACACACTCTACCGACAGCGTACTATTACTATAGCGCTAGTTACCTCACAGCTATTTCTTCTCATAACCCTGAGCACAGTCCTAATGGCTTGTTTTCCAATAAGATCAACGTTACTCCTTTTTAATAAATACTTTATTTGAAGATAAATGTGTTAACATTGTGCATTATAAAGGTAATAGGAGAAGACAGGCTCATGGGGTAAATAAACTCTAATTAAATCATATACCTATATGAACATTTCACAGCTAAAGTATTAGCACACATAATTAACATGTGTAATTAAAGAAGTAACGTGTTAAATTCATTGTCAGTATTTGTGCATTTATATTTTCATGGCTACAGAGAAGTAGGTCCACTGGGAGCTTGAGCCTGTTTTTCAAATTTATTCATGAACAACCGTCAATATGCTATAACCACATCGAACCTGCTGCCTCAGCTACTTACCTGTAACGAAGGAAATACCAACCGGGTTTTCTTTCTCCATACTTGACCAAGTTTTGACTTAAATTTATATTTTGTTCTTATAAATATGGCATGCAACTTTTCAAATGCTAACTTAAAAATGTATTTGGTTTTTTAAATTAAAAGTGGCACAAACATTAAATTCATTTAATAAACATAGTAAGAAACAAGCTAGCTCACTGTAAGCTAAGATATATACACAAGGAAGCTGAGATGCTACCATGTCTATAAATAACCTCTTCAGCCTACAGCCAGAAATCCCAGGTAAACACCTAAGGCAGAGGTTTAACTCCAACCAGGGGTCCCAGGCTGCCTGGGACAGGAGCCATTACCTATGGTGTCAGCTTTGCTGAACTTCCGTGTTACAACGTTGTTCATGTTCCCATTCTCACAGAGCTTCAGTTCTGTGAGGTAGACTTCGACTTTGCAGTGCTTTACAAACATACCCTGTTCTACCACCTTAAAAAAAAGAAACAAATTAGTATGAATTCTATCAATATACTGCATTCTCATAGTAACACATAGCTTTAACAAGGCTTAAAAAAAAAAAACTTGATAGCCAACGAATATAATTAGCAAGTATAATCATAATTTAAAACAACAACAGTTTAGAAAGGCATTCTACTACTCCTAATATTTTGGTATGCCATAAACAATAAATTTACTCAAGTTTAATCAAAAGGATTATACACAAGTCTTCTCTATACAATTCACGTACAGCTCTGAATAGAGATATAGACAGATGCCTACTTTTTAACAATGCTCTGAGATAGAAAACATACTGTAACTGTAAGTACTCTAATACTTTATATAACTGTAACTACAAGGTCTGTTATTACGTCTTTTAAAACGACAGCTTTAAAAGATCCATTAAATATAATAAATATAAATATATCCATTTCATTCTAAAATTACTTTGACCTTCAAATGGGTACATAGTAAGTCTACACAACACACAAGCAAATAAAAAAGTAGTCAAGCATGCAACTAAATAAAGTATAAAATGATAAAATATATACTAGGTTCACCTTTTAAATAAGTATATTTCCTTTTGCTCTTCTAAAGGTTAACTGTAGGATTTCAGTCATGACCACTGTTTCTGAAAATAGTAATTGGCCTGATACATGATACATTAGACAGATATGGCAAAGGGAGGCTCCAATGACTTACACAGACTAGCAGCCTCATGTCCAACTCAGTACAGGAATTAGAAACTCCTCTTTCATGTTCAGGAAAAACTGTTTCAACTCAGGGTTTTAAAAGAGTTTATCTGAAGTTTCCTGTATAATCCAACATGAATTTAATTCCTTGGATTGTTCTCTTATTTATGTTTGTTACAAATCTTTAAAACACTCTCACAGACTATATGACTCATATTTTAATAGGCTTAATTCACAGTGTAAAACTTAAATTTTGACTCAACTAAGATGCTTTAAATCTCTTACACAGAATGATGCTGAGTTTAAAGAATGTAACAATATACTGAATTTTTATAAATTTCTTGTAGCTAATTAATAATTAAAAAACTAGGAATCAAATATTCAACAAGTTTGGTACAGGGACTCAATGGCTGAGTAAAATCCTAAGATACTACACTGCTATAGTTATATTTTACTTTACTGTTGTCTACATTACAATATTTCTTTTCTAAAATTAAATTTCCATTTCTTAACTCAAAACAGACTGCTGCTGTTTCCTGTCTCTCAATATTTGTTATTTCGTTGTAAACGCCCCCCACAGTGACTTTACCCACTCCTTTGTAGAAATGGTGTTTCAGGAAGTAGCTGAAGCTAGCCCCTCCACAGGAGACTTCATGGCTGAGCGTTTGGGAGGCGGAGTAGGCTTTTAAGCCATTTTTAAACTGTATTTTTACTATCATTTAGTTACATTTATTTTGTCTCTCCACTGGTAGCTGGGCATTACCAAGTGTCTCTTCTATAAATTTCTAGCTTAATCTTAACTAGGGACTTGGAAATACACTGGGTAATTTCTTTTATTTGTTATTTTGGGAGTTTGATGACCCAGGACATTTTACCAACTTATCAGTGACTATTATTAAGAGTATGACATTCTAAACTCCTAATTGATCTTGTCAAAATATTTCTGTGAGCGAGACACATCTCTGACTTTCCCATGGTAATGTTACAGTCCACACTTTGGCTTTCACATTATTAAGACCGTGCTTTCAGAAATATTTCTTAGTTTTTATGTTATATGAATTCTTAAAGGAATAAAATCCTCAAAGCTAGTAAATTATTGGTCTGTTCTATTTAAGGGTTCCGTCTTTAGCGTATTGCCCTTACATGAGGACTAAAGGCAATATAAGTAGATGTTGGGCACTACTTTGACAAATCACTAAATTCATAACATAGTGTTTTTAATCTTCCAGTTTATAGTAGAGACATTTGCAAAGGCTATATTCCTATTGTTGTGGATAGCCCTGGGGCTGTTTGTATTCTGCTAATTCGGCCCTCCTAGAAGGGGCTTCAGACAAGGGGTGAGACACATACTCATGTGACTTCTTGTGAACCAATCCCCTAATGAATAAAGGAGCCAATCACTGGGCATGGAGGAGGGACTTCCAGGTCAGAGAGAGGCCCCTTTTGGAACAGGGACAGCAGATAGGTAAGATGTAGCTACTAGAGTCTCCTGGTATCATGGCGGATCCGCAAGGATTCGCCACCAGAGGAATCAGATGTTGATAAGGTTTACAAGATTAGGTTTCAGTTGATGCACCCGGAGATTGAGTTATCATTGTTTCTGAGCTAAGTTTGTGTTGTGTTTTCCTTCATATGGCGGCTCGTCTGGGTTCCAGAGGGAAAGGTACATCGGCAAAGTGTGGGTTTGCCTGATGTGCACCACAGAGGCGGTAGGGGTATTGAAGCATGGGGCTGGCGTGGTAGCGACCTGACAATGGGAACCTAGGGAGATGGGTGGAGAGACTGTGGAGCTCTGAGTCAGAGCTCCACTAGATAAAAGCAGTTCGGCCATTGCCCGCCAATGCATGGCTGGCCAGCCGGCCGGGGAAGAGAGAACCAGGGTATAGCGTGGGAACGTGCGCCATGAATTCCTTCCTTTTTAATATTTCCCACAACGCCCTATAGTTTTTCCCTTTACATATTCACTGGTATTCTCCTCGGTGCCCTTAAGGCACATCAGGTTTTTACTGGTACTCATGTTTTATACCTTCTGCTCACTGTGGCCAAAGCCACAGCTCTGTTAATATTACAGCATCCAGGTAACTTAACTAGCATGAACAACCTACCACTGCATGACCAATTATCTTGGACTTACTAACAACGAACACCCCACATCATTTCTGAGGATAAAAACCGTAGATTTAAGCTAAGATTTATGCTGACCTGGGGTGAGACTTATCATGAAGTTCCTGTCAAGCCCTGGGCTAAGCCTTCTATCATCTGAAGACTCATTTCTGTCCAGGTGGGTTTCTTCCCTAGAGTATCTGCAAGTCCTTGCTATGCACAGCACAATTCTCCATAACAGAGAAATAAGAGTGAGCAAGGGAGAAAAAAAAAAAAAAAAAAAACACACCTAAGATTTAAACTGCAGGGTTGTCTATAACCTAATCTTAAAATATACCACAGCAGGTGTATGAGAACACACCAGTAATCTTAAAACTAGGGAATCAGCATCAGGAAAATAGACAGGAGGATAAAGAATTTAAGGTCTTTTTAGCTTCCTCTCCTTTTTGAAGGATTCCTTTCTGGGCCACAGAATTCTGGGTTGGCAGTTATTTTCTGGTAGTATACTGAAAGTGGTTCACTGTTTCCTGGCTTCCATTGTTCCTGCTGGGAAACCATTTCTTTGATTTATGCTTTTTTGAGGACTTTTTTCTAGCACTACTGAGGAGTATCTTTTTGTCTTGTGAACTTTCGTTATGTGTTTATATCTCTTCAGTCTGAGACTCTGTTTCCTGACTAGATTTGGTATCTCTCAGTTTGCAAACAGCTTCAGCTGTTCCCCATCAGGCAACCCCTCTACCTGTTCCACCTCTCCCCGAGACTGCAGTGATGCGGATGCATGTTAGACTTAATCACCATACCAAGTACAGCTGTGCTAAGACAGTCTGGTCTTTGTTATAAAGTCTACATTGCATATTCTCTACTGACACCAACTGGTTTAAAGATTCACACTTCACTGTTTACAACTACATTGAAATGTAAACTGTATTACTTACCAGTTTCAGAAGTGCTGGGATCTTGTTGATTAGTCTTGTACTACTTTTCAGTGGTTACTAAGTCTAACATCACCTTAGCTGTACTCCTAAGGAGCCCCTCTCTACCGTTACTTTTCCAGTGTGGTCACACTGCCTCTCTCCTCATTACCCTGCTTTCTGGTCAGTCTGCTTTTAAGGCTGTGCACCTGACACTCAAGTTGAAATACTTCAAAGACTGAGTCCCCAGGACATAACTTTGTTTATGTATCATAGATTCTTTAATGTAACCAGATGGATAAAATTCAGAGCTGGACATCGGACTCTAAGAAGTTAGTGTTTCTTCTCTCTGTATGGGTGGAGTAAAATGAGCCTTCTAGACCTACTGATTTAATGTGGAGAAATGACGCTTCTCTAACGAACATGCATCCAAACAACTTCATCTATATTAACACTTGGAAAATAGTATGTTGAAAATTTGCATTTTTCACATTTTCTTCACCTTATTAAGAACAAATGTACGACTCTTTATCCAACGGACTTCTCAAGCCTCTCTTTATTCTGTGTGAACTTTTTATCATTTCTCTTTGTTATTTCCATAGTCTTCAAAAACCACACTTTAGTGCAGCTTTTTAAAGACTAAGAATTTTTAAAAGTCAATAAATTGGTTGGTAGATCTAGTACCATACTGAAGTGTGTAGCATATAATGTGCTGCAAAGATACTGTAATGTGCTTGTAAGAAAAAGTAACATACACACATTTCCTTTAAGAAGTAAGGAAATTCACTGAATTCTCAATATAAGCTACTCCACAAAAATATATTTATACTCGGTTAACTCTCAAACATACCTTTCTTGCTATTGGCTCTTGGCCTTCCATCAGCGTGTACCAGCTGACAAGTTTATTCCAGCCTTCAGTTGGCAACAGTATGTAATCCAACTCATCGATAAGGTGCTCCTTAAGTGACTGCGCGTCACCATCTACAGAGGGAAAAATAAACTCAGCACAGAGCAGGAAGGCACAGTCCACAGCTCTCAATACACGGCTACACACGACACAAAGACTGAAACTCATGAACAGAGTCTGAAGTATTTACAATAATGAACTCTGAAAAAACTCCAAGAAGGTTCAAATCAACCTATTTCAACATAAAACCACTGCTTGAAAACCGTTGCAAGGTTTTTCTTAGATTCCTAAAACATATTAATATTAGTTAAGATACCATCAGAAGAGGTCCCTCAAGTATTCTGAGTGTCAGTGACTCAGTGGGAGCCATTCCATTAGATAATTAAGTATAGGAAATCCATGAGTACGTCAACAACTTTTTCCTGTTTTAGGACAGGGTCTCATGATGAGATCCAGGCTAGACAAGAATTTGTAATCCTCCTGCCTCAATCTCCCAAGAGTGAGTTAGTATAGGCATGCTACAAGTTGGTATCAAATTAACAACATATTAAATGACTCCAATATATGTAACTGTGGAAACTGTGATAAAATTTTTTTAAAGTTATTTTGTAAAGCATCTGCATTATTCCAGAAGATCCACAATCTGGATTCATCCCCAAGACGAAAACAGTGGTAGTTGCAGAGAAGTAACTTTAATTATGAGATACTTTCAAATGTCTAAGCTCAGCTCGGGACTTTTGTATAATTCAGGGCAGAAACCTAGGAATAATTTCCTGAGTCAGAACAATGTCACTGTCCCATTCTGGGACTCATTTATCAATTGGTCATTTGAGGTCCTAAAGGACTGAAAGAGAACCAGCTCACTTGAGTTACAACTAACCCAAAGGAGAGTTTCTTGCCCTGAGTTGATTTTAATCATCAAAGGAAGGAACATTGCTTTCGGTGGCATTTATGACAAGAATATTCTACGCCTCCATTAAAAAAGCTTAACAGAGTTAATAGAATATTATTCTTTTAGAATTCACCTGTGGATTTCTGGAGTTTGAGAAAGCTGTTTTATTTATATAGAAACAAAAGTTGGCAACATCTGAATTTTACATGATCTTCAATAGTAGAAGTAAAACAAGTACTAGTTAAAAATTATTACGCTTATTGTGAATGCATGGTCCACATACATATGTGTCATGGCACACACAGAGGGAGGTCAGAGGGCAACTTGTGGGACTTGGTTTTCTCCTTCCTTCAACCACACAGGTCCTAATGGCTGAACTCATGACCTCAAGTCCTGGTGATAAATGCCTTTACCATCTAAGCCATTTTACCAGCCCTGAGTATGAATTTTAAACACAGCCTCTTTAACTGTGATTGCAATCTTTAAATTGTCAGCAAATACAATTTGGAATATGTTGTCAGACATTACGAGGATGAAGGAAAATGACATATGCTAAGTAAGCAAGCCGTACTATGAGACGTCACACAGCAGGTAACTATGGCAGACACTACAGTGAATTCTCTAAACAGCTTTGCATGATGGGTATCTTTACTGTAAGAATATATCCAGAGACACTGAGTAACTTGCCTAGGGTAATCATACAAAATCAAGAGCAATGAATGGAGCATTATAGTCTAGAAAACCTTGCTATTAGCTGGGTATGGTGGTGGTGCACACCTTTAATCCCAGCACTTGGAAGGTGGAAAACGAAGGTCATCAGCTACATAGTGTATTCTGTTCAAAGGCCAACCTGAGCTTGGAAGGAAGAAAAAAAGAGGAGGGGGTAAAAATCCTTGTTATTTTATTCTACGTTTATTTTTTCAGAGTAACAAAGAATTAGGTAGCTCCATTTTCATTAGCAAATAGGCCAAGAGTAAGTTTTTCAAGCTTCAATAAACACAAATTTGCAGAGACTCAATTCAAATATGAATATATATATTCTAATTCCATGTGCTTTGCCATATAGTACAATATAACCTGAAGAAAACTTTGGAAGAATTTAAAAATCAAGACTTACCTGTTATTTTCTACAATATCTAAGTTTAGGTAAACAGTCTGACACTATGTGACAGAATTCACATAATAATATACTTAGTAGACTGAATAAAATAACCACTTGTGTGTGCGCATGCGTGCATGCGTGTGTGTGTGTGTGTGTGTGTGTGTGTGTGGAGAGAGAGAGAGAGAGAGAGAACACCTTTCAAATTAAAGAGAAGGGATTAGCTTTTGATTTATCACTTCTGTATCTAATGAGATGTAACTGTTGAAAATAAACTATATTTACTTAAATTACACAAATTGGTAATTTTTTGAACAGAGGAGAAAGTGTATTAGGTTACACTGCAGAGATGCCAGTGGCTGTAATGAGCTAACAGCCAGAGCCCATCCTTTTACAGGACAGAACACTCTGCGATCACAAATTCTGTCTGGGTTAAACATACGTATGAACACTGTCCTACTGTCCCTTGCATGATGAACCAGAATGGAGGTTCACTCCTACTTGCCTTTTCATCTTTACAGTCCTGTATGCTGGCCTCACACTTGTCCAGCTCAGCCTAGATTATATTAATGAGCTCACTCAGGCCTTTCAAACATGGCTCCACAGTCAAAAGAGCACCTCTGGTCTAAATGTACAAATGAATTTTGTTCTTAAGGACAGGTTGTAGTATGACCAGAAAATTCCACTTCCTGGCTCTTCCATAGTGTGTAAGACAGATAATTTCCTAGGGTATGAGTCTTCTTGTACAAGACAAATGTAACATAGTCTGTGTTCCAACCGCTAGTCCCTTTCAAGACTAGCCTACCCCTCCTTTAGCTCTCCACACTGCCAGTCCTGGTATTTTTCTCTACGGCTGCTGTTTCTCTTTTATTGCAGGAGCTTCCGGGGTCTTCACATGGTGCAGGGGCAAAGGAAGCTGTGTCTCATGCCACAAGTATATGGGCAAAACAGAGATAAGCTCTGTCGTAGCAACGCAAATTCGAAATGGTAACTCATCTATCACTCCAAAAGTTCTCCTGTAGCTCTGTAATCTCTCCCCTCAGCCGGTCAAGGTCAAGATTCTGTTGTTATGGTAATCTTTATCTACTTTACGATGGATTAACTGGTATTTCCTAGAACAGATCTACATCACCTATAAATGTACATAAAACAATATGCTCTCTTTTTGTTTGTCTTTATTTATACTATTATATTTTGAGATCTACAGATATTAACAATTTGTTCATTTTAAAGTGCCAACAGGGTTTCATTATATGAACATACTACCATTTGCTTATGCATGCAGATATTGACAGGCACTTGGGCTGCTGGCACGCTTTTCTCTTACAGATAACAGTATGGGAACACTCATGTGGAACTCTTCTTATGGGCAAATGCTTTACTTTCTCATAGTCTCTTAGGTAAATACCTCGCATACTATGACAGGGTACTATGGCTAACAGATGTTTAACTTGAAATCTATTTGTTGTCCCTCCTAGTTAGCAAGTATCAAGAGTGACTCTCTTAAGTTTTAATTAAATTATACATGTGAAGTGGCACCACACTGTGGATCTGTGCAAACCCAGGGCTGCACATCATTTTCATAAATTTTTTATTATGTATGTATGTATGTATGTATGTATACCATGAGGCATCTAATACCTCTGAGCTAAGTAAAGTTGGAGGCAGCTGTAAGCTGACAATGTTGCTGCTGCAGACTGACTTGGGTCCTTTGCAAGAGAAGCACACACTGCCAACTGCTGAGCCAACTATTCGGCCTCTATACCCCCCTTTCTTTCATACTAATAAAGGTGAACATTTATACCTACTCTTTTGGAAAACTATTTTCTTCTTTGGCATAGTAGAATGCGGATGCACAAATTGTGTGGGTATATTCATATGTGTGCAATTACATGTGCATGTATGTAGAGGGAAGGCTTGACTGAGCGTTCTTACTCAGGAGCTGACCACCTCATTTAAGACAGGTGTTGCAATGGTCTTAAGACTTAGCAGAGCAGACTGGCAGGCCAGTGAGCCCAGGTCTCCTGGTCCATAGCACAGAAGTGATAGGTGTGCACCAGCATGCCTGGTGTTCACATGAGGCTCAGTCTCAAGTCCTCACCCTCATGCCGTGACAACTTACCACTCTGATACATGACCAGTCCCCCTTCTGGAAAAGTGATGGGAAAGATTTGTTCAAGTTTCTTGCCTATTTTTCTTACTGGGCTTAACGTTTTCTTAAAAGCAGGTTCTTTTGTGGTAAGAGAATATACTCTGATATCAATGCTTCTAACTTTATTGAGACAGGTTTTATGACCTAGAATGCAGTCCACTTAGTTAAATGTTCTTCAGATATATGCATCAGTCGGGCTAGGGATTCTCAGAGTCTTCTATGGATGTGTCTTTCTTTTCTGTCCTTTGTGTGTACATCATCAATTACAAGGACTCGTTTATTTCTTATTTTTAAATCTGTCCAGGATCCTAGAATGTTCACCTTACAAACCACAGGTCGGGGCATACTTTACTCTTCTTGTTCCTTCATCTTGGAGAGCTGTGCTAGGTGCAGCAAGCCACTGCCTCTTACTTTTAGCTTTCCCTATGAAAACTAAGCTGCTGCTACCAGTAGCACCTGAGTGAGACACAACAGAAAGCAGTCTTCACGCAAGTGCACGGAAACAGACTTGAGCTATTCCTTTACTGTGGGGAACAACCAACCAGTTCTGCAACATCTAATAAACAAACAGGGCTGTGGCAGCTAAAGCAAGTATCTTCCTCATCGTCCTTTGTTCTTCATTCTAGGCACCTAAACCACACCAGTATGTGTCTACATACAGAGCTTAGACAGAAACCAGTCCTGCGACTGTCACCAACAAGCCAAGATGCTGGAATGTGCCTCATCTCTTACTGTCTGTCCTGATAGAAAAGCCTCAGTCTCACAGAGTATTCTAGTACAGCAGCCAGTCATGTACTATTGTCTTCTGTGAACAGCTCTTAGACATCAGAACTAGCCTGGTCCACTCAGTGCTCCGGGTGAGGTACAACACCAAGCAACTTGGCCATGAGTGGAGCTTCAAGGCTAACTAGACTCAAACCTAGGATGTGTTAAATACACATTCTTTATTAGGATGTGTTAAATACACATTCTTTATTGTCTTTTTCTTAAATCGAAACACCTCATGGTTATAAAATCCTTTTAGAAATAATTTAAAAATATATTGTTGTGTTACACAGGGTGCAAGTGCAGGTCCCAGTGTGGATCACAGATGGAGGTTAGAGCTTCAGTGATTCAGCACTATGGTCCCGTCCCTCTTACTCCAATGGGACCACAGTGTGAGTGCTAGGATGACGATGGCTTACCCTCTTTAGACTTAAGGGTTGGAGGAGCTCTGGGAAACCAGGAGGGTTGAAGGAGGACAGTGCAAAGGTCAAGAACGCAGACGCACTGGTGAGCACTAACTCTGAGAAGGTCATAGGTGAGCACTAACTCTGAGAAGGAAGGTCATATATCCATTAAGGAAAACAGCATGAACCATACCACCTCCCCAAACCAGAAACATGCTTCATGGTAACATTTCAATTCTAAATCATCATCACACCATAAACATGAAAGAGAAATGTGTCATATACATACAAAATAATTACAGAATGATCTGCAAATACGTATCCTCTCTCTGTGCTTCTCTCTGTCTCTATCTCATTATGTATTCAAGGCAGATTTACAATAGTGATTGTCCTGTGCTGGTCTCTTGTCCAAGGAATTCAGGTGTGTGTTACCTACCACGCCATACTTGCAATGAATTTCTAATTATCAGTTTATCTACATTAACATTCTCCATTATTAGACCCAAGGACACATTTACAACTTGACTGAAGAAAAGAATACCTTTGAGAAGTCCGGAGTTATCGATGGGTCCAGGATAAACATTTTGATCTCCCATCTGGTATTTGTCCCAACTGTCAAAGCCAACATATTTTTTCCACTGTTTGAACCACCGACTATCAACTAGATACCTAAAAAAGACAAGACGCTGGTTAATTAAAATACCTGCAAATACAAAAAGAGCAACAATCTGCCTTCTGTTATCCTGTGTTGTATTAAAGAGAATGTCTACTTCAAGGGACTAAGAACAAGAGTAATGCGTCCTTACAGCTGCACTGCACTTACTACGCAGAGGAAGGACTTGATTTCTACAGACATTCCATCATTCTCAAGTAGTTACCACGTGAGGTCACATGCTGATGCAAAAGTGGAAAGCAATCCCTGTAGCATTATACAAAAGCATTCAAATGATAAAGTCAAGGAAACGCTAGTCAGGTGAACAAAAGTTGCAAGAATCCATAAGAACTTAAGTACAATGTAATGAGATATTAAATGGCTCTCTACTAGAGCTTTACAAATACAGTCTATATATCACATGTGCTAATGTATTTTTAAGAAAGGAAAGCTTGTTACTAAGGGTTTTAAAAGTTTATTATGTTAATTGTAGTCAAACTTAGAAATAATAGCTTATCACCCAATTTTTCAACACTACTGCTTTGTACTGACTTTCCACGACGATACTATGAAATCTTCTGGACACTATCATTTAGCCAGGTTCGACTGCAGGTCAAACCAGCAATAAAGGTTAAGGAGATGCTTAAAGCTTGGTGTGCAAATGCATCTCTGAGGGGATCACCATTCTAACATTTTTGGGCTTATCTACAGCACTAGAGAAATGAAAAACCCACAGTTATGTCTGAAAATAGCTAAAGCAAAGGCACCAACAGAACAAAACCTTCTAATTCTTAAGGAATATTCATGAGCAGTTCCCTTCCCTAAAAGTGGATCTCAAGTCTGCAGTGCCCCAACCCCACTGCAGTTACACAACTCAAGGCCCTCCTTGCGCCTGTGAACTTTCTGAGGTAGTAACTCTTAAGGAAGTCCATTTCAAAAGTTATACTTGGTTTAAAACCACACACAGTACACAGAATATGTTGATATTTTCTCATGAAAGTATGATCCTCTCCACCTAAATTCTTTTTGTAAAAAGCCAATAAGTACATCCAAAACAAGGAAATCACTCAATAAACTTTAGATATTTTTGCCTTTTCAATTTAGTTAAGATACAAAACCATGTGACTTGCTTTGTCCTGAGATAAGTGTCGCACTAAGAGACACTTGCCCTATTCGTTCATGCACACATTATCACTGTCCCAATCCTATGGTGTTTTAATTACATCATCAAGATGCCATGTGTATATAACCAGTGTATATAAGCGTCCCTTCAGCTTACTGCCACAGCTGGCTCAGCTGTACGTGTTGTATTTTCAAAAGAATTTTATCAGGTTCTACCAAAAATAAAGAGTGCATTGCACTGAAATTAATAGAAAGATTGGGGGTGGGAGGACTGTGGCTTTGTCTTCTGATCCACAAGAATGGAATATTTCTCAATTAGGTTCTACTAATGTCTTTCAATAAATGTTAGCATTTCTCCCCATAAGAATCCAAGGTAATTTGTTGGAAGAAAACACTTCATTAAATAAGTAATTAATACTTGGGGCCAAGAATGAAAAACAATCCCCTTTGCATTTTTCAAAAACATTCATTGTTAAAAACTCATGAAAACCCTTTGCCTGTCTAGCAAAGCCTGACAAATCCATAGAGAACCTCAGTTTCTGCTGTATCTTACTTGTCTGCAGGGTATGGTGGCCCACGTGGACTCCCAGCACCCAGGAGACTCAGCAGGAAGAATGCAAGTCTGAGGTCAGCTTGCATATCCAAGCCAGCAATTGACACACCCATGCTACCGCAAAACCAAACCAAAACTAATTTCTGGCAATCATACTTTATAGTTCTTGGTAGTTCTGTTATTTTTAATGGACACATAGAAACCCTGTTTATGGGGAACCCTGTGATGTACTATCCATGTCCACAGTGCCATACTTACATGAGCATCAACAGGACCCCTTCAAGTATTTATAAAGTGCTTTCTTCTAGCTCTTTGAAATATACACTACATAATCTAACACCATAGTGTAACACCAGAACTTAGTGCAAAACAACTTAGTTTCACAGACCAAACTTTCTTATCTAAGCACTGATCAGGACTGCTACATTAGGCTAGAAGAAAAACTTATTTATTTTTGAGACAAAGTCATCGTGCAACTCTGGTGAACTTGCAACTAAGTATAAAGACCAGGCTGGCTTAGTACTTCCTAGAGATCTATCTATCTGCCTGCCTGCCTGCCTGCCTGCCTGCCTGCCTGCTGCCTGCCTGCGCTACCACATCCAGCTGAAACATTTTTTTTTTTTTAAAAAAAAATAGGACTATCTAAATTTTTACCATTTGATAAAATAATTTGCTATTGTGCTAGACAAACCACCTTCTATTTAATGTGTTTTTATACTATCATGATTCAGTATTGATTGTGTGAAAAATTTCTGCATTTAGCATGATTTCACACTTTTACTAAAATTACTCTAACTTTTCACTTCTTTATTTCTAAGAAGCTACTTTTGTTAGGATGGGGATGGTCAGTCCCTAGGCATCTGATAGTACATCACCGTTGGGGAAACTACATTTGTTCTGATGACTAGTTAATTTTCTTAAATACTTTTCGGCTTTTATCTTTAAAATGGAGACACAGATTCCCCAAACAGTTGTCTTAAATACCTATAGCATTAAAAAGCAGAAATGTGAACTTGAAATGACATTAATAATTTAAAATGCCCTACATTAAACATGTAGAATTTAAGAGACGTACAACTTATACTGCAGTTAACTTTCTAGACACTGGTGCTAAAACAGACTGTTTTATGTTTATTTAACTGCTTTCAACACAATTTTCTCTCTAAAGATTACACTTCTACTGTAGGCTTCTCTATCTTATTTACAGAATCATATAGGAAGGAATGTTTTGGAAACATTAACATGCTAGAGCGCAATTGTTATGCTGGGTCACTCATAGGAACAATGAGAATGCCATCTTCTACCTTCTATTAGAATGGGTGTTAGCTCAAGAGCTGGTGAGGGAGGAGAAAGGGGAATTCTTGAGCTTTTGATAGGAGTGAAAAATGGTGCATTACTTGTTGAAAAACAGCATGGAGTTTCCTCACGATTAAAAAACAAAAAAACAAATAGAGCAACTATATATGATCCAGCAACCCACTTCTCATGACAATATCAAGATGTTGAAGACATATATACATTTCCATGTCCACTGAAGCATTAAGACACAAAAACCTAGACATCTACATATAGATAGCTAATAAAGAAAATGTGGAATAGACACACAGCTTGTAATAGGAAGGAAATCATGTTCTATGTACTGAAAGGTAAGTCTGGAGGGCATTGTGCTAAATGAAATAAACTGGTCATATAAAGACAAATGTTCCAGGATTTACTTATATGAAGTATATAAAATCTTCACAGAATCAGAGAGTAGATGGTAGGTCTACCATAAGGAAGCATAACTTGCTGTTCAGTGCTGACAGTCTCAGTTATGCACGAGGACTGAGTTCAGATGAGCTGTGTATGTGCTGACAGTTAACAATACTGTATTTATTGCAGATCTTATATCAAGAGTTCTTATTACAAGGCCAGGAGACAGTTAAGTGGGTAGACACTGCCATGCCTGATTGCCAGACCTGGATCCCTAAAAGAAAACTAATACTTTAACTTGTCTGACTCACATGAGTAGTGTGGGTTGCCCACATACCACTCCCAAATCAGTAATAAATATAAGAAGATGCTTTTTAAAAAGTTATCATGATATAAAAGTAATAGATGATGGTTCAATTTGAATACGCTACAAACTGCGTTGTACATTTGAGCAGTGTTTTATAAATGAAGGAGCAGAAGCAGGGGAAGCAAGTGGCGTCCTGTGGAGCTGGGAAATGGAAGGCACTTACATGTGGTGCTCTAGAGGCCAGGTCTGCTGGCCTCAGCCTAAAAAACGGACAAGTGCACACCGCTCCGACACCTACCTTAATTTACTATGTGTTACAGCCATATACTTCTCACCTGCTTTTAAATCTTCCTGGTACTTACTGGAGACTCCACCTTACACCAAGATATAATATTTCTCCGTTCCATCTATAAGCAAATCTCATCTTTTACAGTAAAATTCCATATTTATTGTGGCATTTGTGTATTTCTTAATCATTTAACATTAATACTGTGTTACAACTTTATAAGGTTTTTAAAAAGACCACTGACAGATGTTTGTACCCTAAACCCAATTCTACATGTGTCTAGTCATTTAAAAAATGTTATTATTTAACGTGTATGGGTATTCTGCATGCATTTGTGTCTGTGTGACATACGCATGCAGTGCCTAAGGAGCATGCTGGATCCACAGGACCTGAAGTCACAGATAGTTGTGAGCTGCCACATGGTTCCTGAGAATCAAACCTGCGTCCTCTGGAAGAAGAGCCAGTGCTCTTAACTGCTGCATTGCTTCTCCAGCCCCATCCCTGTAATCTTCTACATAGCAAGGTGGTTTACAGATCACAAGCTGTGTTTCAGCAGAGCTGGCATAAGTTATCCTTGGATGGAATAGATGTGAGAGGCTGGGAAGACAGGGCCACCTCAGAACGGTGCTCGGTTGAGCACATGGGAGGAAGGAGGATCAGGGAAACAATGGAAGAAGCATACACAGTGCTAACATTCCTTTTGACAGTTCTGTCTTATGTCATGAGGACAGCAGACTGCCTCACTCTGGACTTGGCAGAAAACCTAGAAGTGTGACATCTGTCCCAACGTCATTCCTCTTGTTAGTGGACAGTGTAACTCTTTCAATTCCAGGCCAACTGTCTGGCTGCTGAGCTTTGGCTCTAACACAGTCCTGTCTCCATGGAGGGTTTCCCAGCAGACAGCAGCTTCTCTTGCTTCTCCCCCTTCCGTTCTTTTTAAACAGCCAGCATACAGAAGGTTTCACTTCCCAACTCACATAGGCATTCCCACTTCATTCTCACTCTTCTGATGGGCCTTTACCATCAACCTTCGGTTTCACAGTTTCCTCTTCCTCCCCAACCTAGTATGGAGGCTGGTCTTCCGATGCCAACACCAGTTGCATACAGTCAACTAAATGAAGGGTGTCACAATTTTACAAACCTGCTCACCCTGTAAAACCTTTAACTTGTCATGCTGATTTTGGGGGTTGGGGGGCGAATGTTGGTTTTTAGCCTGTTCCTACCCGAGTGCCAGTGTCAGAGAGGGTACTCTGTGTACCCCACCAGTGCATGCCCTCCTGGGACACTGTACTTGCACCAGTGATCCCAACACCTGCAGAGCAGGTGAGCTCTCAGTGCTTGTTCTCCCCAGTTAACAGGTCATTCAATGAGCATTCCCACAGAAGCATCAACCCCCATCTTCTTCACCTCTGTCTTTACTAATCTTTACCATCATTTAAACAAATTATTTCCCCAGTGATTTAACCTCCTGAGCTGGAAGCCTAGCTGCAGCCTGTGTGAGAGCTGTAAGCACTCGTGGCTCTCCTCTTTACTATCTGAAGCCCGCACCACCTCTGCGGCCTCCCCACTCCCTGGCTTTGAGTGGCACCAATTACTGCCAATGCTGTTCCATTTCTCACACTGCTTCTGAGTTCTCTTGCTTAAATTTGTTCCCCATTCGGCAGCTAGACTATTAAAGTTTTTATTGCGCACTGAGGGTGGGCTGTGGTGGGAACGACTGAGCACATACGGAAGTCAGAAACCACCTGTGAGAGTTGCTTCTCTCCTTCCATCATGTGGGTCCAGGAATAAAACTCAGGTTGTCAGGTGTGTGTGGTAAGGCCCCTTTACTTGTTCAGCCACCTTACTGGATCCACTGCAAGATTTTAAAAAAGAAAAATACCACTAGAGCAGAGACTTCTGGTGCTTTAGTAAATAAAGCAAAGACAACTGTAAAGTAGCTCTCAGGTAACCTGTGGCCTGGCTCACTGCCTCTTTATCCCCCAGATTTCAAGCATTTCTAACCTACTTCTGCTCCGCACCTGAACTGCATCACTTAGAAAGAACTAATTTGTATGACCCATTTTTAAGCCTAAGCTAACACAAATAAGGAATCCAAGAAGGAGGCCAGTTATGATTGTTCTTAAATTGTTCATCCAGAAAGCAAATACACACTCACTGATACCTCAAAACGGAGGAGCCACAACTCTCCCTGGCATGTGAGCAAGGATACGCACATAGAAGCAGAAAGAGACAATGCTAGGAGCACTTGAGCTCTACGCCATCAGCTCTCTGACCTAACTGTTTTAACTTTTCCTTCTACTGTAAGGATGAAGGACAGAGGACAGTAAGGAGGGAGGGGAAGGAATGAACAAAGGGGACGTGCTAGGCCATGTTAGGACAGCCTCTAAATAAAGTCCTGACAACCAGGCTCTCTTTAAAAATGACTTCAGTGCAGGCCCACATTACAGTCCTGACGCTAGTAATCACCCATGCACATACTATGGAATCGTGAACAAAAAGCAGCACACACAGCCCTTTCTGGACCTCTTTGCACACTCTTACCCTGAATTAGCATAAATGTTTAGTTTTTAAAAACATAACTATTTCCAAACCCAATATATTGTCTATAGAATATTTTCAAAGTTCAAGTGTGAGTAACTGCTTTTCCAGTAGAGGAATTAATGTGGGTAAGCACCAAAGTAAGATGCCAGACCACCTCCAGTTGCTGAGGGTGTCATGGTGTTGTTCTACCTTATCAGACAATGAGAATGATTTTGTGGCGCTGTTGGGGTAGTCAGCAGACGCGTTTCCTTTCCTTTAAACTTTATCACATCTACCCACCCACCTGTCTATCCATCATCTATCCATCATCTATCCATCCATCTATCCAACCACCTGTCTATCCATCATCTATCTATCCATCCATCTATCCATCCATCTATCCACCCACCTATCTATCATCCATCCAGATATCCATCCATCTATCCACTCATCTGTCTATCCATCATCTACTACCCACCCACCCCCCACCCATCCATCCATCTGCCTGTCATCTACCCATGCATCCATGTATCCTCACTGCTCCATGTGTGACGGTGCATACATGATACAGGGTTCATGTGGTGCTGGAAGGACAACTTGAAGGAGATGGTTCTCTCTTTCCACCATGTGGGTCCTGAGACACAGATGTCCTTAGGCTTGGCTGCAAACTCCTTTACCTGTTCAGGCACCTTCCTGGCCCTTATATAGTTACTCACACAGTGAGTAGTGTTCTTACCTTTAGGTAAGATATGGTTAAAAGTCAGGAGAGAGACATCTGGGTAAAAGATGTACAACATTTACAGTGTGAATACAGTCAGCCTTCATATACAACATTCACTGTGTAAATACTGTCAATTATAGCTAAGAAATACAGCGAGGAGATAATCTGCTAACAAGATTATTTATAATAATGTGTAGTGAGATAATGATATATACTTAAACCATTACACCATTTCAATATATCATGCTGAAGCAGGAAAGCCAAAACAACTAAAACAAAGTTGCTGAAGGAGTTTAGGCAGAAACTGGAGGTGACTGCTAATTATATGGAGTTTCTTTAGGGAGGATGAAACTATTCTAAAGTCGATTCTCTCTCCCTCTCTCTCTCTCTCTCTCTCTCTCTCACACACACACACACACACACACACACACACACACACACATACACACAGAGCTATCCAGAGAGCTGTTCACTTTTCATGAGAATATTGTGTAGCACATAAATTATATGAAATGAAGCTGTTATGTGCTTTTATAAATCAAAGTGTGGAGGGATTACACATCTATATCAACTAAGAAATGCCTTTACATGGGATCAATTTTGAGTTGTGAGTCTTAAATGAAGAAAAAGGGCAAGATGGCCCACCAGTTACAGGTGCTGGCTGCCAAGCTTGATGACCTAAGCGTGGTCCCTGGGACCCAGATGCACAGACTCCAGCGGGCTGTCCTGACCTCCACATTTGCACCCTGACACACAAGCCCATACACACTTATACAATAAACATGTATGATGAAATTTTTAGAAAAGAACCAGGAAGATGTATTTGAAGTAAATGTAACACAAAGTACAGTAACACAGGATAATACAGGAAATTGTAAATGATTTACAGGAAAGGGCAAACCCTACATGCATCAAGTCAGAAGAGATAAGACATAGAGTGTGAAGACAGACACTCTATAGGTCCCCAAGATGGGTAACCGATGAAATGATGTTTAACTAGCATGACAAAGTTGGCACCTCTTGGTTTCAATACTTTTTAATTATCTACTTTGAAAGAGTTAATCTGAGTATGGCTCAAGTCACTCTCAGGAAGACAGTATAGCTAGAGTCTTCTGGGGGATGGACTGCCTAGGTCAGAATCCCTCCTCTCTCCCTAATCCACCACATGACTGTGTACGCTTAACTCTTTAGTTCCTCTATCTATAAAAATTATGCCACTTATTTCAGACATGTAAGAAAACTGTTAATACACTAGTGATATTTTGGCTAACCACACCAACAGATTTATGTATCTTCTTAAAACAGAAAGTTCAACATTAAATTTATTCATATGATTTTTCTATATCAATGATAAGCCTTTTGACTTATGTTACTTTGTCAAGATGTAAAACCAAAATAGAAAAACAAACCAAAATTATCAAATAAGTTATCTTTTGCCAAACTAAAGGACCCTGTTTCTCTTTCCATGCAAGTAATTTTGTCTTGACTATCCCAGGCTTTGATATAACCATCTCTATAACTTAAAATACTTTGGCCTTAAATGCTCTTTGGATTGTCTATGAGACCCTTTGGAGTTTTTTTTTTTTTTTTTTTTTTTAAACAAAGGAAGCTTTTTTGTGGATACTTCTGCTAAACAATTTTCAGTAACTGTGGGAAATTCATCCCAGAACCTGGGCCTGTCAAACTAACAGAGGGTAGAAGGGGCAGTCACTATTTTTAGCTCTCCTGCTGGAGAAGAAAAAGCAGCCCAATATCCCCCCTTTTTGTTGGAAAGCTAGGGAGAAACCATGTAGCGGTCTGAAGAGATATTCACTTCGGATAAAGACCTTCGTGGGCCTAAGAAGCTGTGTCCTCACCACAGAGCTGTACTGGAGGAAGAAGGCAGACAGTAGAAACCTGGGAAGCATGGGCTGGCCAGCCTATCATGCACAGAGATGAACAGGCCCATGTTAAGGTGGAGGGCGAGGACCAACTCCCATGGCTGTTCTGCAGCCTCCATGTGCACCCATAGCATTCACTCTCGTGAACAAAAAACTAACAAATCATATAAACCTTAATGATGGAAGGAAACCATTACAAACAGTAATCAAATACACATTACAAATTCCTAAAGGGGCTTTCTACCTTATTTCACAATCTGAATTTATTTCCAAAGTGCAATTCTTGATGTCTTCCTTACATACTATGATGTATACTAAAACCCGAGGCCAGTTAGTTGCTAGTCTTCTCTGAGGTTTCTTTAGTAGTGATGTCTGTCTGTCTGTTTGAACTAGATGATAAAATTTAAGGATGCAGTCATCTCCTCACATAAAGACTAGATAAGAAAGCCTAAAGAAGAAACTTAAGGGGAATAACTAAGACAGACTATGAATTAAATGATAACCCAGAGAATGAAGACAGAAAGGACAAGCCGGAATGACACTACTGAAGAAAAAAATCAAAAGCCAAAACCCTAGCAATTGGAAACTTTCTGTGTGAGAACTAAGAAGAAAACAGAATAGCCATTGTCTGGATTACATTTAGTAGTTACACCATCACATTCTTCATACTAAGGAGAAAATGATAGCACCTATGATTTTAGAATTACAACCAGGTATTTAAACAAACTCAGAAATCCGACAGACTTAAGGGCATGCTCTTTGAGGCATACACACTGAAGACATTGAAAACAGTGGCTGGCACAGCCTAAGCCAGTCAATAAATGTTCATCTGCAGTGGCATTATCATGTGATCCACACCTCTCAAGTCCCTCACCTACAGGAATGACTTACAAAGACATTTTTTGGTGCCTATTTTAAGGATGGATTAAATGTTTACATTCAGCCTGTATCAATTGTTTTTCTAAGCCCCTTCACCTGTTGGTCCATATGCCCAACGGTTTAGATGTAACCTTCCAGTAATATAACCAATATGGCAAATAATAAAGTGATTCTCAGGTGAGAAAAGTATCGTTGTGTACACATAATGCAACAGACATATGCAGTGGTGGGGACAGCCCCACGGACTGTTGAGCAGCCATGGAGCCATGAGGCCTGTCAGACCTTAGGACACTCCTGACCGGGCAACATAGTTGTGCCTACGCCTGCCATTCTCTTCAAGATGTTTTTTGACTTTACAAGTTCATTAAAATAGTATCAATTTTTTTTTCAGTTGCTAATTATGGATCACAAACTGTATGTTTTTTAAATGTTAGGCTGTTCATAAGAACTTCCAATGTGTAGTGGCAATAAACAAATGCTTTTAAAATACAGACAGAATACTAAAACAAAATACTTGACAAGACCATCCTACCATGTTTGCTGTGATATTTCTGCAAAATAGTGAGAATGGGCCATATCACCTGTAATATAAATTTATGATTACTGATAATTAAAATTCAAAAGCCTGTTATCAGTAATGATCTGGATAATTTGGTCTCAAGAGCTTTCAAACAAAATGACGATTGTCCTATATATTCAGTTATTTGCCTGTCAATCTTTATTATTTAATTTCCAGAGGCAAGATGCTAAAATATTGTACATACTCCATCACATCTAAAGGAACAGCCACAAGAGACAAGTGTGGGATAAAATGCTAGAATTCTGTTGCTAAATATAAAATGCGCTTTCTTTAAAGAGGAAAAGAAGTATTTTTTTCTCCTTAAAGTAGAGCTATTTTAAATAAATCTTTAAAAATAAGAGCAGTTTAGAACAGTGATTTAAGGGCATGAACCTAAGATCCAAACTAATTATGGTCAAATTCCAACTGCTGTGTGAAGGTCTCTGAGTCTAGGCTTCCTATTTTGTCAAATGTGAATAACAGCAGCAGTTCTCTGAATTTTAGCAATGAGTAGTTAAGTCAACATATACTTGCAAGGGCTCCTGCGAACTTAAATGTTTTGAAATGAAAAACTATAGGCTACAAGCTTCACAAGCTAATATTTTCTTAATATATAAGCAAGAATAGTAACTGTCACAAAAACCACTTTGTAAAAAAAAAAAAAAAAAAACTTAATACTTTAAATGTACTAATGGGGAAATTGCATAATTTGGGGGAAACGTGAAGCCCGACAGTCATAAAATAAATTAAATCACTAAATACCTCTAGATTCTGGCCCCAAAGGCCTCATTAGCCCTTGATTCACTAGCAAGCTTATAGTCAGGGGTTAAAGAAGTAAACTTGCTTCTTTACTATTTTAAGCATCTAAAATAAGAATATGCTTTAATGTGACTACTTTCTATTTTAATTTTTGCTAATATACTAATATTTCAAAAGTTTTGCTTTCTATTTTCATTTTCTGTTATATAATATATGCCCTACTTGGTGGCAAACATCTAACTACTTCTGTTAAGTATGTACTTTGGAATTTAAGTCAATGGTGTCTTTAGCACATTTCTTTTAATGTCTGTCAGATCATCTTGTTAAAGTTCCATAAACCTAAACAATTAAAGCCTCAAAGGTTCCTAGGTAAGACAGAAGGAATGGAAATCTCTAAACATTGAAATCAATGTTTCCTGTCTAAACATCAGTGATCAGATTCTTTGGAAATCTATTAAAACAAAAATATAGACATGCTACACAACTACCCACCAAAGTAAGGCTCCTCTCCAAAATGACCTTAAATGTACCAGCCTTACTAGGGGTTGTAGGAATACAAGCAACAACACAGCTGTTTTCGTCAACAAAAAATTACTATTACATAGCGCAAAATGACTGAAAATGATTAGCAGACATAATCAGTCAAACTTGAAGGAATTACTCTGGTGACAATGTGCACGTCTATTCCTAACAGATCTGTTTTGAAAACCATCTCAAAAAGGAACATTTTACAGCCCGTAACTTTCCCTGTACTTCACCCAACCACCATTCCTTGTTCCTAAAGAGCTGACAAGTAACTACGCACACTGCTTTTAATCTCACAGGAAACCCATCACGTGTATCCCAAAGGTGTCTTTAATTCATCTCAAGCTAAACTTGAGTTTCTCAATTCTTTTTCTGAATTTTCTAAATTCTAATTTAACTTTGTTTATGGTTTCCTCACTGTTTTGTCAGAACAGAAACAGACTAACGACTAGCATTGTGAGACTACCGATTTATTCCTTGTCAATGAATGTCACTTTGTTATCTCACCTTTCATAGGTCTGACTCTTGTATCAATGTTTATGTACCTCTTACTACTAATCCAGTTACCCAGTTATACCAGTTACCCAGAATGTTTCTCTTCATCTCAGATTGTGTACTCAATCTGTAGTAAAAAAAAAAAAATCACTACTTATAAACAAATCAATAGAAATGGGTATTTATAAAGACCCAAATCTCTATATTTGCCTAGGTAGCTGAGTTAGTTTGCAAAGTGCTCAAGAGCTAATTTGGTGAAATTTAACACACTTGACTATAATTTCAAAATCTTTATGAAGATTTCTAGAATATAGTAAACCTATCTCTTTTTTTAGTAGCAGAATGAGCCTGAAAAACTGTACTAAAAGGTAGTATCATTAGGAAGCTTGAGAACCGCTGATTTACACAAAAGAGAAAATTAACAGGAAGGTAAAATTTGCACATTTAGCTGCTGCCTAAAAATTGGACTTCAGTTTCCTTCTTGAAATTAAGGCATTGTAATAACTCAAATGTGGATCTAACTTCTACATTTTAACGTGGTTTATGGTAACTGTCAAAAAAATATTAGCTTAAAAATAACCAACTTTGATACAACCTCTCTGGAAATCAGTTTGGTGGATCCTCAGGAAAATGAACAGAATACTAACTGAGGACCCAGCTATTCCACTCCTGGGCATATACCCAGCAACAGCAAGACACAGAGGTGGAGAGAAAAATCTAATGAGAGACTTTCGATGTCCAGAGCTAGCATGCAAATGTACACTCCAACTCTGGGACAGTAGATTGATTTTGTTCTTAAGAGAATCATGGTTCCCTCCATGTGTATTCTGCTAGCCACATATGTGGTAGAGGAGGGTCTTGTTAGCCATCAGGGGAAGGAGAGGCCCCTTGGGCCAGAGGGTGTTAGATCCCCCAGTAGAGGAGAATGCCAAGGAGGGAAGATGAGAGTAGGTGAGTGGGTGGATGGGGGAATACCCCCATAGTGGCAGGGGGAGGGGGAGGGAATAGGGAGGTTCCAAAGGGGAGATCTGGAAAGGGGGAAACATCTGAGATGTAAATAAAGTATCAAGAAAAAAAAAAAACCAACTTTAATAAAGTGTTTAATATCCACAATACACATATTTCTTAAAATATACATCACCATAAACACCAATTATATATACATGATATTACTCAACCCAAAAACATTAGTGAGAAAAATATCCACATTCTAAAAAGATTTCTATTTTATCGGTAGGCATATTTATATTTGTATGAAGCAATAAATGACTGAATTAGTTTTTTAAAAAAATGTTCTTCAATATTCCAGAAAGAACAAGCTTGAATTTAACTTTTAAGACCGAACAGGCCAAGGAAAGCATAGGTGTTCTAGGAAATGCCCAATTTCTCCGCGGCAATAAACTTGGTAAGAAAAAAATTAGAATATAAGCCATAATGACTTAAGCCCCTGCAAGGCTGTAAAGCAACAAGTGTGTTTTATATCATCACGGGTCTTAATTACAGAAAGTGTATGCGGCCTTACAAACTAAGGATCGAAGTACTTAATCAGGTCTCCAAGCTGTCACCTATTAGCTTACTCGAAAATGATTCCAACCCACAGCACTTGTCTGGAATTAATGGCAGAAATAAAAAGATTGTTAAAACTTAGTATTTTACGAATACCAGATATTTCAGAATATTTAACTAAATCAATATAGAACAAACACAATAAAGTTATTATGCAGAGGTTCAATGGCTTGGATGAATTTGCTTCCAAGTCATACTGCAAAGTATGAGGTGGACCTGTGAATAAATCAGGTCTAAGTCTCTTTCCACTAGCCACACTGCAGTAGCTAACAAGCACTTGAGAAGCTATAAGCCACTGGTACCGATATAGAAGTAAAGAAAAGTAACTTGAAGATAAAAAAAAGGTATAACACACAGGCACACTGTCCTTCTCCTAAAATAGAACTTTCCCTTTATTTAAATAATTCTGTAAGTCAACTGCTTTGGCTGACAAGTGTTAAATTTTGTATATGCTTCCTCTAGTATTTAGGTACAGTACTTTTTTTTTTTTTTTTTTTTGGTATTTTACAAGTTGGAATATTAGCAAGCTTTTAAGCTTCAAGCAGACTTATCTACTTTTTGCAGGCCTACGTTATCCTTCGAACCGGAGGGAAGGGCTCCACTTCTAAACAGAAGCGCGGCCGGCTCCTATCAAGCCAGGAGCAAAGCACAGGACCACGTGGTCTCGCTCAAAAAAACCCAAGGTCCCTACACCGCTCCCTCCTTTTGACAAGGAAGTGGAAATTAGGGGTTTCCTTTTCGGCGGAGCCCTGACACAGACCACCTGTGTGGTCCCCGCCGCAAACATCCTGAAGCCCGGGTCCGGGATCATGATAATGGGGAACTTGGGTGCGGACGAGGCCGGCGAAGGAGTGACCGGAGAAGCGCGGCGAGCGAGGAGGAGCGGCAGGACCGGGATCTGTCAAAAACAGCGGCAGGCTCACGCCGAGCCACAGCACCCGAGCTCCGCGAAGGCCCGAAGTGGGAGCGGCTCTGCCGGAGGGAGGAGGACCGGGAACCCCGCGAGCCCCGGCCGCCGCTTCCGCGCAGCTCCGGGCGCGCACCGCTCACCGCGAGCCCCGGCCCTCTGCGCCGGTCCAACCTTTGCTCCCAAAATCTGCTGCCCCGGCGGCCGCCGCCGGACCTGTCCGCACCTGTCACCAGCCGGCGACACCAGCCCGCCGCTCCCGCCCAGCTCTCTGCCCGTCTCGGGCCCCGCGGGCCCCGCGACCCCGTTCCCTACCAGGTGTCCCCTTTCCGGAGCGAGGTTTTGAGCAGCGTCGCGATGTCAGAACGCTGGGTGTCCAGGTCCGCCGCTCCGCCTTCCGCCATCTTCTTCCACTAGCAGTAGCGGAGGCGGCAGCGACGGCGGCGGCACGCCCCAGAGCATTGTGGGAATGGCGTCCGCGGCCCCGCCCCGCCGGCAGGTCTGTACCAAATGGGACGCGAGGGCGGGGGGCGTGGCTCGGCGGGGAGCGCGGTGTGTGCGCGCCTGCGCGCTGCTGCCCTCTCGGGTTCCGCGCGCCCTGCAGCCCGGCGTGGTCGCCGCCGCCCCAGACCTCTGAGTTTGCACGGTACTCGTCGGGCGCGGCGCTTTCTCTCCCTGTCTTTGACCTGGCCGGGCTCTCCTCGCCCTGCTGGCTCCTCTCTTGCCGCAGCCGCCTCCAAACGAATTTTTGCTAGTTCACTCCTGCTGGAGGGCGGGGCCGGCTGGGACATGGCAGAAAGCGCGCAGTTCCGTGACTTGGGGCTTTTCTTTCCAGCCGCAGAGTCCAAGCCCACTAAATATTGGCACAAAGAGGGCTCTGAGACCAAAGGTTTGGGCGCAGTGCCCTTCCTAGGTTCCTCCCAGCTCTTCCATGCTTGCTGTCGGTAGGGACCTCTCTTACCTTTTATAAGCTTTTTGTGACGCCTCCTAGTGCACGCGGACACACACAGACACACACACACACACACACACACACACACGTAGCTGCAGTGCAAAACACGTCCCAGTTTCTAGGTGAACAGGCAGTGAAAGATAACATTGAATAAGGCCAGGTACTGAAGGTGGTTAGAAACGTGGGAGAAACCTCATCAATGTCAAATTAACATTTCCCTAGATTAATTTCCATGGTATATATGCCTGAAGTTAGACTCGATAATATAAAGTGCATTTGAAGGCAACAATTACAAACGGGGAAATTGAGCCTCTTAAAAATCAAATGCCAAGGTCACGCAGCTACTGGAAATGCAAGGTTATCGCCCAGTTTTCAAATCCCGAGTACTCAGTACCTCCATGAAAGACTGAATTAAGATATAAACTCCGTAAGAGTTGGAACTAAGTTCTTTTTATAATTAGGTGTGTGTGTGTGTGTGTGTGTGTGTGTGCGCGTGCGCTGCAGTTTAATTTCTATACTTGTGTCTAGTACCATTCTATACCAAATGTAAAGAGGCAAATGTTTCAAAATTAGCTGAGGCAAAACTGCTGTTTCTAAGAATGAAGATAGTCACCCCAGTATAGCAGTAGGTGACAAGTTAAAAGATGGGCAATGGTCTTTCCATTTTTAATGCCTCTTAGTTTATTTGGTGGGAAATGCAGTAAGGAAGGGCGTGGCTGCATTAGGGAAAAGTGCTGACCCTTCCAAGAGAAAGCCGCAGCGTTTCTCTGGCTAGTGTTTGTCAGCTTGATAGAAAATAAAGTCACTTGGAAAGAGGGGAACCTTAAGTATGGGATTGCCTCCCTTAAAGTGGACTGTGCCGAGTCAGTGAGGCATTTTCTTGTTTAATGATTGGTGTGGTAAGCCCACTGTGGGCAGGTGGTCCTGAGTTGTGCAAGAAAACTGAGCAAGCCCTAAAAAGCAAGCCCAAGCCAGTAAACAGTGTTGGTCAGTGGACTCTGCTCTAGCTCCTGCTGTGTCCATCCCCCAGTGTAAGCCACTCAGACCCTTTCTTCCCCAAGTTGCCTTTGGTCAGAATGTTTTGTCACAGCAATAGAAAACAAACTAGCACAACCCACATATATGGGTGTCATACTTTGGGTGAGTCAATACTGTGACTGCTTGTTTCTGCGCAGCACTCTTTTGTATTACTTCAGCCTCAATGAATCTAAAAGTAATTTCCATATATGGCTATTCCTTATGACATTTGACCACTCCTGATTATAAACCCGAGTTTTCCTAACTATGGAGATTCTCTAGGTGTTACAGATCCACCCCACCTCCCCTCTACCACTCTGAAAGAGCCAAGCAAGTTTCCAAAGAGAGACAACTTGGTATGTAAAGAATATACTGCATCCTCATAGACACAAGGCTTCAGACCTCTGCCAACACTTAATCTGTAGTTTATTTACAAATTCGAATAATATAATATTTATCTTAAAGGATTTTAAAAGCACGTATTTGCATTTATTTTCTATATGAGTTGAGTGTGTGCCTACCTAGCCTATAGTGGAGATCACAAGTCAACATGCAGGCATCAGTTCTTTCTACTATATGGGTCCCAGGGGATCAAACTTGATTAAGTCACAATTATGCCTGCTGAACGAAATTGCCAACCTAAACTTTTTTAACAGTTTTTTTATTTTATTTTATTTTTTTCAGAAAGGATCTCATGCATTCCAGGTTGGCAGTGCAACAGAGGATGACTTTGAACTTATCTGATCTGTCTGCTTCCGCCTCCCCAGTCCTGGGATGTTTTTGCAGAGCTGGGCACCAAGCCCGGGTTTCATGCTTGCTATGTAAGCACTCTTCCAGCTGAGTCCTAGCTCTAGCCCCTACTAAGGACTCTTTTTTTTTTTTTTTTTTTTTTTAATGAAGATTAAATGAAATAATACGGGTTTGTTGCCTGGAACTTAATAGCCAATCAACAAGTGTTAGTAGAAAGAATTGGACTGGTATTAGGGTAAATTGTATCATACGTGTGTTATATCTCAATAAAGCTATTCTTAACAAAGCGTTCAGGACTTTAAAGGTAAAACTGTGTCATCTGTTATTTTATGTGCGTAACAGAACCAAGAAGTATTAATGCCATTCACCCTCTCTTCTAATTTCCCTTCACACAGAACTGCCAAAAACCATAGCCATGCAGAAACAATCAAACAAACCACAGTAATCTTCAGCTACACTGTGCTCAAGGGAGTGGGCCCTTGTTAAAGATGAGTCAATTCAGTGTCAGTTTGCAGGCTGATGAGGTCACCTTGGAGACCTAACTAGTGTGTATCACAGTCAATACAGTGGTTACACACAGCGTTTCATTTACCAAGCACACAAATATGAGGTCTTCCGGATTGCTCTTTGCCTCTTTCCTGGGAGATAGGGTGTCTCTCTGAAGCTAGGCTGTGCTTAAATGAGGGATTACTACTGCTTATTTACTGTTTTCGCATTGCTTCCTTGAACTGACCTTTTCCATTGGACTCTTCAGTTAGTGGTTGCTATTTTTCTCTTTTCAGTGTGTGTGTGCTTGTCTGTGTGAGGATGTGCACCCGTGTGTGTGTGCACAGAGGCCAGAAGAGAATAGCGGTGTCTTCTATCATTCTCCACTCTCTCCCTGAACATGAGCCTTGCATTTTCTTGGGTATGCTAGGAGCCATTGAGTCCCAGTTATCCTCCTGTCCCTGCCCCACTTGGAGCAGGCTTGCTGGGATGGGGTGCTGGGGTAGGCATGTGCTGGCCGCACTGCGGTCCTCGCCCCGTGACTGCCCAGCAAGAGCCCCCCCCCTTACTCTCTTAAATTCTCTGTACTGTTCTTGTTCAGTAAGAACCCTACAGAAGGGGAAAGGAGTACAGATGTTGGGTGCTTTAGAAGGACTTACTATGAGTAAAGTGGATCGCACAGAAAATGTGCCAGTTTTGAAATTGGAGCTTCTTCTAGGGAGGATTTTTTTTCTTATCTTGTAATTGCTCTTTCTCCCACTCATATCTGAACAGTCCCTTGTTCAACCTTGACAGATTTCTGTACTGGACAATCGAGAGATAAGGCTTCATGTATACTCCAGAAGAGACTACGGCTTAAAGCAAGGTGTCAGTTGAGCACAACAGCAGAGGCACGTTCTCTAGAACCTATGGCCTTCTCTGCTGCTAGTTTTATAGTATTAGGAATAAGTTCCATGCTGTGGAGCAGGCATCAAATCTAATCAGAAAGTGCTTGGTTACTTCCTGTCCTGGTTGAATATGGCTGGCCTAGAGAGTGGCACTATTTAGAGGTGTGGCCTTGTTGGAGTAGGTGTGGCCTTGTTGGAGTAGGTGTGGCCTTGTTGGAGTAGGTGT
>JADRCH010000151.1:1533900-1565947 GCA_019843965.1 Rhynchomys soricoides
TAGGTGTGGCCTTGTTGGAGTAGGTGTGGCCTTGTTGGAGTAGGTGTACCACTTCGGGCTTTGAGACCCTCATCCTAGCTGCCTGGAAGCCAGACTTCTCCTGGTGGCCATCAGATGAGGACTTGGAACTCTCAGCTTCTGCCATGTTCCTGCCTTGATGGTGCTGGCCTGAACCTCTGGGCCTGTGGACCAGGCCCAATTACAAGGCAGCCCTTGTAAGCGTTGCCTTGGTCATGGTGTCTGCTCACAGCAGTGGGACCCTAACTAAGACATACTTGTTATGCTACTATTGCAGCAGTAGCTGTCCCTTGCCAGGGAGGTAATTACTGTGGCTCCCTGGGGTCCATAGCTGGGTAGGAACTTTAGTGACTGACTCCCACCTCAGTTACTTGTATCATCCCCCAGCACCATGATAGCTACCCATCAGTGAGAAACCGCAGCACCGGTCCAGTATGATTTCTCAGTGTTCAGTAATCCAAGTGTGTGGTGTCTTCAGCAATAGAGTCTTCAAACCAAGAGCCCTGGCATTAGCCTGTAATGTGACGGCTTCTGGGACTACCTGACCAAACCTTAAAGGGAGGTATTCTACACTTAGCACTTGAATGATCATTTCATAACCTTTGGCTTTTAGAAAGTGTTATCCATGTACCCCTATGAAGCTGTCAAAGTTTTTGTTTGTTTGTTTTTGTTCTTAACAATCCCCACGCCCATAAGATGAGCAGTTTTTCAGTCTAGGGCGAACAGAGAAAGAGTATACAATCAATGTTTTCTTTATTAATGAAATTGACCGGAAGTAAGAACAAGTGTTAACCAGCCAGGCAGCATACACCAGCGGATATGAGCACACCCCCCCCCCCCCCCCCCCGACACATCCACAGCAGAGGATTGCCGGGTCTGGACTCAGTGAGAGAAAATGCACCAAACTCTGGAGAGACATGAGGCTCCAGGGAGTGGGGAGGCCTGGTGGGGTGAGGGGGGGGGCATTCTCTTGGTGACGTGGAGGGGAGGGGGGAGGTATGGAGGGGGCTGAATGGGATGAGGGACAGTGGAAGGGTGGACCTAGAGGGGAATAACGACTGAACTGTAAAAAAAGATTAAAATAATAATAATAATAATAATAATAATAATAATAATAATAATAATAATAGAAAAAAAGAACGAGTGCTAAGAGTAGCTTTGCCAACTTTACAGTTTTGTAGCACTGGCTCAACAAACCCAAGAGACCTGAAGTGGTACGCTTCTCTCCTCGCGTCTTCCAGGAGTCATTCCCGCTTAAAACCCCGCCGCCCACGCATTCTCATTCCGCTTTCAAGCCCCTTTCCCCTGTTATAGAAATCTTGGAACTTCCCCTCTCCTCGCCAGCTCCCTGAACAGCCAGGAGACGCTGAAAAGGCGGGGGAGCGGTGCAAACACCGAAATAGCGTGTAGTAAGGTGCTTAATCTGTTAATGGTATTTTGAAACTGAGAGTGTGAATAAAAACTGTAAGCGCTGCGACACAGCTTCTAAAGCTTAAGAAATATCCCCGCTCCTCCGTCAAATGTTAGGCTCCGATAAAAAGAATGAAAAAGGAAGTGAAATGAACACTGCCTCATGCCGGACTACTTGGCTTTTGACTCTGGCTTGGTGCCACTAACATACCAAATACCTTTGCCAAGTTACTTAATCTCTGGGAGCATTCGTCTTTTTGTTTTTTTTTTTTTTTCATTATGTCACAAGGTGATTAAAAGCATCGGCTAAGGCGCAAGGGCTTGCAGAGTTCAGATATGCCTAATGTAATTGGGTGAGGTAACTTCACATTGAGGAAGTACGGAATGGGGGGGGCTCCATTGAGCTAGGCACCCCAGTTAAAGGTATTAACTAGAACCAGAACAAATGAAATATCTTCTTCTCCATAAGATCTGGGAAGTTAATTCTGACATGAGTGTGAGTCCTACAGATTGGTGTTGGGTGCTGCTTGTACCTGTTTTTCCCGAAACACATACAGAATGCTTTGAACGGTCACACATTACCTAAAGATAGGCAGCAGACTTCCTATACACCTTGCTAAATGATGAGAAAATCAGGCTGATTCCAATCAACACATTAGACCTAGTCTAATAGGTTTAAATCAATAGCAAAAGAATTTTGATAGAGATTATAGTATCTGTGTTCTATATATTTTAAGTGAAATACTTGCATATGGTGAGAAACTTTTCAAAAAAAAAAAAAGCTGACACTGTCCAACCAAGAGTGATATAAGCCAAACCAAAACTAGTATTAGAAAAAAAACCCTTTTTAATTAAAAAAGTACTTATTTTAATTTATGTGTGAGTGTTTTTGTCTCTGTGTATGTATATGTATGTGCACCATATGCATGCCTGGTACCTGTGAGGGTCAGAAGAGGGTGTCAGACCTTTTGGAACTGAAGCTACCACGTGGGTGCCGGGAACTGAGCAGCAGGGGCTGAAACACCTCTCCAACCTCTATTTTATGTATTTTATTTGCTATTTACCTTACTGGATAGACTTTAAGGTTGTTAAGAATCATATACCAATAACAACAACAACAATAATAATAATAAACTACTAGAAATGTCTAAATAGCAGCCTCTGGTTCCTTTCCCAAGCCTCACCCATAGACAGGGCACAGAAAGCTAAGTGATTTAAAAGATGCTAACCTTGAGCATTTACATTTAAGCAGTATGTGACTTTTACATTACGTTCTTCATCATTTGTGCTATTCTCGTTTCCTCCAAGAGTCTCATAACGTTTCTTCTGTGCAGGTGAAACTGTGAAACCCCAACTACCAAGGTGAAGCAGAGATACTAATGAGGTACTGATTCAGCAAATGTTCAGATCCCAGAGAGATTAGCATCGTTTTATCCTGAGAGAGGACTGAATTATTCAGCTTTTCTGTGTAGATGGTCCTTCTCTTCATTTGGCTGGAGGATCGAAAAGATGCAAACTGCTTACAAAGAGTTTTAAACGAATATAACAGTAATTATTAAAGAATATATGTGCTCTGATACCTATGGAACATGAGAAGGCACTCTTCACAATATTGCCTTCCTGTTGCCTCTCAGCAGCAGGACACTTGTAAAAGTAACTTTTGTTCACCTGGTGTAATTGTCGTCTCTGAGGTTTACTGCCTCAATCAGCTAACCTACTCCAATTCCCGGAAGCTTCTGGCCTCCATAAAGTCTAATCTAGACCTAGAATGTTTTCAGCCTCTGAGGTTTACTGTTGAATAAGCTCACCCTTTCTAGTTCTTTCTGAACTCTGGCTGGCTGGTCAACCCAGTTGTTCTGGCTCAAACTCCTCTCTGAGCTGACTGATTCAATCTGGCTTCTCTCTCTCGGCCTCTAATTGAATCGCTCTGCTTGGTCTCAAACTAAGTCTGGCAGTCTGTTCTAATCTTCTGGCTGCTTCTCATTCTCTGGCTGGTTCTATCTTCACCCATGTCTAGCTTGTTCTCTCTTTCTGCGACCTGTCTCTCTATAACTATTCCAGTAAAATAGCCTCCTTCTCTCTCTGCACAGACCCTTAAGTAGCTCTCCTTTCCTCTCTCTTCTTGTAAGAGCTGGCCGTATCCTATTCTGTCAAATCTTTCTCTGATTCGTCACTTTGAAACTCATTTAGACATCACTTTCAAACATGGGTACTTCCTTCTACAAAAATTTATCTTCATTGTTTGGGACTAGAACTGTGTTCTAAGGGCTGAGCCACACCACAACAAGAAACAGGTTTTCTTTTCTTTTCTTTTCTTTTTTTTTTCAGTAAATAACGTGATATCGGGGGTCATAGTATGATCATATATCCTGCAACAGACACTACTGAACCTGCAGCAGGCTTGGTGATATTATAAAAAATTTCTCGTTGCTTTGTTTTGCTAGCCAGTATGCTTAGGACTTCTTGGATTATGTTAGTTATATTTTTATAAACTTGTGTTGGTCCAAGACTGCCACAGTCTGCTACTGGACAGAGCTGCAACCAAAGAGATTCATCAAAAGGGTGAGAAATAATTGTATACTTCCATAGAAAATCCAACTTCTTAATCATATACATTCCCCTTCTATGTACTAGTTCTGTAATACTGGAAGATTTGGTTTTGCTTCTTTTAAACGGTGATAACTTCATATTTGTTCAAAACTGAGTTCAATACTGAATATGAAGCTACTTGACCCAGCATACACTGATGGACTGCTACTAAATGTGAATGTTTAAACAAATTTATACTCATTAAGATCACAAAATTGTTATGTCATAGCAAACAGTTTAGTCTAAATCAGGTAGAAAACTAATAGACCATATCAAAGAGCTTATCCAACCACTGAAAGTGTTAAGATGAATAGTAAGTATAACTTTACTCAAAATGGTTTTTTTGGGTTTTTTTTTTTGGTGAGGAATTCTTCTTGTTCTGCCTTGTTTTTGTTTTTATGAGACATGACCTTGGTATCAGGCCAGCATGGCTGGAATACTCTGTGTAGCCTATTCTGACCTGGCCCGTAGATCCGTCTTCCACTTATTGAGTGTGGGGATTAAAGCCTACACTACAATGCTAAATCTGTGTGAAGAATTATTACTGATAAAACAATGCACTGAGAAACAGATAGTGGAAAAATGATAAAGCATATTCTATATGCTTATGAATATTCTCCAATTAAGCCACAGCATTACAGATAAAAGACATGAGTTTACCTATGGATTGATAGCCTGGAAGGCAGAATAGTGAATCTCCAGTGAGCTCTGTGTTCTAATCTTAGAATCAGTGGATGTGTTATAGTCATGGCTTAGAGGGTCTTTGTAGATGTGGTTCAGGTTACAGACCTTGAAATGAGTAATTATTCAGTTGAGTGCAGGTTAACCACAAAAGTAAAAGAAATGCTTTCTCTTGTGTTTATAAGGTGAGAAGACCATAAGGAACTAGCTTAGAAGAAGGGATAAAGAGCCCTGAGCTAGTGATATGGATGCCTTTTAGAAGCAGAAAAGGCCAGGAAATATGATTTTCCATCTAAATTCACCAGTAAGGAGCATAGTCTCATCAACACTGTGATTTTAGCCTCATTAGATTTGCATCAGAAGCCTAAGCCATAAGACAATGCTCTGCTACTATCTCTAGTCATAAGGTGTCTGGTAATTCATTATAGCAGCAGTAGAAAACAGACAAATTGTAGAGCAGAGTACCTCAAGGGAGCAAAAACAAAGCAAAATCTGGTCAGGCCTGAGATTAGTCATTCTATCCGCTTACCATAGTACTAAACAGAAATGTGACTTATCGTAGATTAAATATAAGAAGAAATTGGATTGATATTCTCTGGGTTACAAGTCGGTAAAATATGCAAGACATATCTTTTTAGCAATGAGCTCTGAAAACAACCATGTGGAGAGTTACAGGTACACACAAGACTTTGGTGATTAGGGGATTATTTTAACTTTCAGAGGCAGCGCCATTCAATTCCTAACATCAAATATTAGTAAGTGGCCCTTAACAAGGAACACCTAGAGTTATAAATCATGCTGATTGCATTTCAGCTGGCCCGCAGAAGCTAAGGATAACTAAACATTTGATAACCAGTTTCTAGACCAGTTTCCGCAGAACAATCCATGATCCACCATGCACAAGAAATTCTATGAAGACTTCCAGTCAACTCTCTGAAGCAGTTCAAGGATGTTGGGATAGTCACCTCATGAACCTCATTATATTAAGGTTTGCCAGGTGAAAAGAATCAACGGGTTATAGGCAGGCAGGGACAATATAGAGCTCTAGAGGAAGATATTTATTATGAAAGACTGGTGACTAAGAAGTCTGTATTCTACCGTCCCTAAACTGGAAATGAGGAAAGGTCAGGTTCTTTTCAAGCTTGCAGTCCTGAGAGCTGTAGAAACTAGTAATGTTAACTCTCAGTTTAAATCTGAAGGCTCATGGACTCGGAGAGCTAATTCTTGAAGACAACAGAAGATGGATAGCCTATTTCAAGCAGAGAGACTTAACACCTCCTCCAACTTTTTGTTCTTGTCTGTCTCTTAGAGTTTTGAGTGGTGTCCCCCTTCATCGGTGAGTGTAATTTTTACTCGTCTATAGATACAAATGCTAATCTATTCTTGGAGCATCTGTGAAGACATACCCAGAGACGTTTTACTAACTTCAGGGCATCTACAGCGCAGTCAATTAGCCCTTAAGTTGACCATCAGAGTCACACATTACAGTCAGAGAAAACTGAGTCGGGTGAATTATGAGAGCAGAATCCATAAATACTCATAGACTAGGATATCACACTGGTCTTAGAAAAAGGAGGTTAGAAATCAATGAACATGATTTTTTTTTTCATTTTTTAAATTCTTTAATCCTTTTTTTACAGTCCAGTTTTCATCCCCCTCCTGGTCTACCCCCAACCACTCCCTATCCCATACCTCTCCCTGCTCCCTAACCCCCTCTCCAAGAGGATGTCCCCATCCCCCCACCTCACCCCGCCAACAGTATCATTTTGTCCTCTCCGTCCTCTCCCCCCGTTCCTCCCTTCAATCCTTTCTTTCTCTAAAGGCATTTGATAACAACTGTGTATGGACAGTGGTTCTTTGGTGAACCCTTATAGAGCGATTAACTCTGCAGGGAAGTTAACTCTAGGTCTACTGACTACTTAATGTGATGAGCAGAAAGCAGAACCAGATCGAAGTGTTGTCTGACCCTGCTATAGAGATGTGAGCAAAGACCGTCTCTAGATAGGGAACTGACAGCAAATCGCAGTGAACAAATAACTGTGTGGTACTTATTACAGAGCAGAGGTGAGAGATTGCTCACAGGAACATGGGTGGCTCAGAAGCAGCTGCCTCAGCAAAGACCAACTCCATCATGGCTGACAATGTGCGAAAGCTGTGACCCAGGCGTGCTCTGTACATCACGCAGGCAGCTTTCCAAGGTGGGGAGCATCCTCACCTCAACAGTCCGTACTGTTCATAAAACCTTGGCTGAGGAGAGACCTTGGGCATCTGGTAAGTTTCATCGAGTTTTTGAGACTTTGAGGTTGCTTACTTCCTGAATCTTGTAGAACTTCTTGAGTGGAAATGAACTTCCTCCAGGAGGAAATATTTCAGTTTGGGGAAATTGTTATGCATAAGAAAAAAAGAGCAACACCAAAATTCCTGCATTTTAACCAGAGCAATGATTGAGTAATAATACCCTTAGATCAGTGGTTCTCAACCTTCCTAATGCTATGACCCTTTAATTCAGTTCCTCATGTGTGTGACCCCAGCCGTAAAATTATTTTCATTGCTACTTCATAACTGCACTGGCTACTGTTATGAATTGTAATGTAAATACCCGATATGCAGGATATTTGATACGTGACACCTCCACAGGTTGATATTCAACCCACAGGTTGAGATCTGCTGGTTTAGAGCATTGTGTTCTTCCTGCTTTTGAATGTCTCCTCCAAGAGATGCAGGACAATGAGCTTCTCTCAGTCCTTGGAGAGAAAAATAACTGCTAAACTTTTTTCATGAGAAGTCAATCAAACTGCAGAATTGAGAGAGTTAAGAGCTGTCAGACTTTCAAAATAAATAGACACCTCCCAAAAGTTCTTCTGTTAATGTCCTTAGTGTTTGAAAAACATTAATTCCAGGTTGTTAAACCAATTCGGAAAAAAAACGAGAACTGGACTTGCTGGCTTGTAATCTCTGCCCAGGGGAAGGTAAACCAGGAGGACCAGCACAAGGCTGAAGACATCTTAGTCTTCATAGGGAATTCCAGGCTGGCCCGCAAGGGTATTAGTGAGAGTCTGTTTCAAAAGCTCCCACCTAGCGTTGTTCTCTCACCGGCCTTTCAAAAACAGAGTGGGTGGACAGTGGGTGGAGGGAACTTTGCCTCAAGGGAGTAAAGTTCAAATGGGAAAACAGAAACTCTGAGCCCTCTGTGGTAGTAGAGCGCCAACCAAGAGAAGTCGTGAGCATTATAGCCCTGAGCTCTCCGCAGGCTTTGGGGTGCCTGGGAAGGGGGTCACCAGCAGGTATTACAGCTCAAAGGTTCTCTGAGGGCCTTGGGGGCCAACTGAGAGGTTCCTTGCAGACGAACAGGTTTCTGAAAAGAGCCCAGGAGCAGCAGCCAACCATATTCAAACCATGACACATACCTAGCAGTTTGTCTCCTAGGTGATTTTAGATTGTGTCAAGTTGACAATCAGTATTAATGATCACATTGGACATAAGGACCACTACAACAGAAAACACTACTACTAAAAGTTGATTACACCTTGCAAATGCTGAAAGGGCAGTGATTTTATTTGGTAAAATGCTTTCATTTCCCACCCTCGGATTTTAGCATACAAAAAAGTCATGCAAGAGACTTGCAACCATGGCTTATTGTTGAGTATCAAACTTAAAATGACTATGTCCTTTGCTTAACCAAACTATTTGGGAATGTATCTAAAATGTTACCTTGGTTCTTAGAATGCATGAGTTTTATGTGTTCTTTCATAAATCTAATTGATTTTATAACGTTAGGGTTGAGTCACATCTGACATAATGACTATGTTAGAATTGTCTTTTAAATTACTGCATAGTCAAAGGTACTAGTGAAAATCCCCTGTTTAGTTTATCCCCAAAGGGAGGAAAAATGTAGTTTTATATGACACTTGATTTCTCGTGCGTTATAATGTAGGGGAGTCCATTGAGATTTTCTATGGCAGAAAATATCTATGACATAACAGAGGCAAATATCGATATGTATTTTACAGTATTCTGCCACAGTCATGGCTCTGAGGTGAAACTGAAATGAGAAGTAGAGTTGTGTACAGTGCTGCCTCTTGACTATCGTGCTGACTCAGTTTACTCTGGATATTATCTTTTTATAGCACCATACAGAAAAAGCTTCTGTTGTGGGGGGAAATGGTTGGAAGAACTAGCTTGTACTGGCTAGTTTTGTGTGTCAACTTGACACAAGCTGAACTTATCACAGAGAAAGGAGTTTCAGTTGAGAAGATGCCTCCATGAGATCCAGCAGTAAGACATTTTCTCAATTAGTGATCAAGGGGGGAGGACCCCTTGTGAGTGGTACCATCTGTGGGCTGGTAGTCTTGGGCTCTATAAGAAAGCAAGCTGAGCAAGCCAGAAGAAGCAAGCAAGCCAGTAAGCAGTATTCCTCCATGGCCTCTGCATCTGCTCCTGCTCCTGGACCTGCTTGAGTTCCAGTCCTGACTTCCTTTCATAATGAACAGCAGCATGGAGGTATAAGCCAAATAAATCCTTTCCTCCCCAACTTGCATCTTGGTCATGATGTTTGTGCAGGAATAGAAACCACGACTAAGACACAGCTCTAAATTGTATGAAGGCACATCTGTGAACATTACATCTTCCTAAAACAACCATGATTAAAAGAATCAAGGACCACGTTCTACCAAACCCTTGAAGAAGAGCTACCGTAAATTCTCATCAGAGTGCTCATAAAATGGAAAGGGGGAGGCTGGGAAGATGGCTCCCTTGGTCAAGTTCATACTGTGCAAACATGGGGACCTGATTTCAATCCCTATTACTCATGTTAGAAAGCCAAGTGTGTGTCATGGGTCTATGAGTCTAGCCTTGGAGTAGGCGAGTCAGGATCTGCAAGAGCTAAGAAGGTAGTTCTATAAGTAAGAATGTGGTTCAATTTAGTGTGATTCAGTAGCCCACATTGGTTCAAACTCTGAGAATCTGACCTTGAATAGTTTACTTCAGGCACATATAAGCACAGTACTATTTAGACAAACCTTTCCTGGTGATAATTAACTCAATCCTATGTGCACAACAAAGTTTATGACATGACTACCTTGAAACTCTTTGTAAACTACAAGTGACATCGCCCATAAAAACAGGTCCTGTTATTCTAAAAAAAATAGATTAACTGAGAAAACAGGCTTAAGATAAACAAGCTCACGAGAAGCATCTGGGGGAAGAACCGGTGTAGTCTGGACACACAGCTGATGCAAAGATCATCAGCCTATTCACCGCATCCACTCTGGACAGAAAACAGGTTTCACATGTCTCTCTTTGAAGAGGCAAACCTGTATGTTTAATATTCCTGGCTGCCTTAGTGTTTACCTGTGAGAACAAGCACCCACATGCCTCCTACACCAGAGAAGTGGAGACGGGATGATTCCTAGGGTTCACTGTCCACCTAGTCTACCTGGCAGATGAAGTGTAGGTTTAGCGAGATATTCTTTCAAAATGTAAGTCAGAAAGTAGTGGAATAAGAAATCCAGAGTCTGCCAGGCAGTGGTGGCGCACGCCTTTAATCCCAGCACTTGGGAGGCAGAGGCAGGAGGATCTCTGAGTTCAAGGCCAGCCTGGTCTACAGAGTGAGTTCCAGGACATCCAGGGCTATACAGAGAAACACTGTCTCGAAAAACCTAAAAAACAAACAAACAAGAAATCCAGGGTCAACCTATTGTCTGCCCTTGCACATGAATATGTGTGTATGCACCCTACACGCACATACAAACACATAAACTCATGCACTTACACAAACAGAATGGGAGCAGTACTACCGTATTCATCTATGAAGTCAGCGTCACCCTACCACCAAAACTGGATAAGGACACAACAAGAACAACAACAACAACAACAACAACAACTATAGATTTGTGGTAAATACATATGCAAGAATTCTTTTTAAAATTCCGTCAAACTGAATTGAAGAACATATTAATATCATACAGCATGTTCAAATTGACTTCATCTCAAGCACGCAAGTTTGTTTAGCATATACAAGTGTCTTAGGGTTTTACTGCTGTGAACAGACACCGTGACCAAGGCAACTCTTATAAGGACAACACTTAATTGGGGCTGGCTTACAGGTTCAGAGGTTCAGTCCATTATCATCAAGGCGGGAGCATGGCAGCGTCCAGGCAGGCATGGTGCAGGAGGAGCTGAGAGTCCTATATCTTGTTCCGAAGGCAAACAGAAGAAGACTTCCTCCCAGGGACCTAGGATGAGGGTCTTAAAACCCATGCCCACAATGACACACTTCCTCCAACAAGGCCACACCCACTCCTACAAGGCCACACCCACTCCAACAAGGCCACACCTCCTAATAATGTTACTCCTTGGCCCAGTGTGAAACCCCAGACTTGGAAACTATGAAAGGAAAAATCTAAAAGCCTTAAAGATATATACATACTGGCAAAAATTTTTGAATGTGCTTCATTAATATAGCAAATAATTACAAGAGTTGACTAAGAGGATTATGTGAAGTTAAGCTTTGGGAAAGCAAAGGAAACAGTTACTGAAGGGAAGAGACAGCCTACACCACTGGAAAATCGTAGTTGCCAACTACACATTAGACAGACAATTAATGCTTCTGATATATTCAGTACCAACTCCTCAAAGCATACAACCAACAAATGGGTCAGTGAACTGAGGAACAGTTCTTAGAAGAAGAAGTACAAACGGATAGTAAATACTTGAAAACGTATTCAACAGTTTTAGCAATCGAGGGCATGCAAACTGCTTCGAGAGTCTGTCTCACTCCAGTCAGAATGGTTGCCATTCAAACAAGGCAAAGAAACAGAACGGGAACAACAACAAATTCTGGTGAGGTCGTAGGGAAAGAGGAAGCTTTATCCGCTGCTCGCCAGAGGTTAAACTTGTGCAGCCACTGTGGAGTCAGTATGGGAGCCCTCAAAACCTGAAAGTAGACACAGCTATGGCAGTTTTGCTACATACCAAAGGATTCTGAGTCGAGATACCTCAGAGATACATGTTCATTCATCTTTGTTGCTGCACTGCTCACAATAGCCAGGAAACAGAGCCTGCCCGTCAGTAGATAGGTGACTAAGGACATTCGGTACATACCCACAGGGGGATTTTGTGCAGACATAAAGAAAGGTGAAATAGTGACATTCGAAGGTGATTGGTGAGAGCTGGGAATCAGTTAAACAAGGAAAAAAAAAGGCTCCAAAATTCAAATACTGGTCCTTTTCACTCACCTAGACTTGAAGCTGTACTTTGGCATTGAAGGGGATGCTAGAGGGTGGAAAGACTCCATGTTCATAAAATAGCATAATCAATATGGTAAAAAAAAGTCTGTATTACCATAGGAAATCTGCCTATGCAATGCAATCCCGGTCGGACTCTTTTCCTGCCTTTACTACCACAGACGTTTGGGACAGATGGCCTGACCTGGTCTGTTGACACTTCCAGACCTTGGCTTAGTTATAGTAACAATTTAAAGAGGAAGTACACACACACACACACACACACACACACACACCACACATGCACATAGGCACACACATGCACACACACCCTACATACATGCATACATGTACACACATGCACACACATGCACATACACTCATGCGCACACACTTGCACATAGGCACACACATGTACACACACATGCACACACACCCTATATACATGCATACATGTACACACATGCACACACATGCACATACACTCATGCTCACACACATGCACACACACACACACACACACACACTATGCATTGTGATTATACGTCTATCTGTATCTTTATCTCCATCACACAAATATAATTTACCCATAGAGTCAGGGGAATCCTTTCAGAAATGAGTTTGAGTGACATACTATTTATAATTTTTTTCTGATTTCTAGAGTTTTCTTTGCTTTTGTTAGTTTTCCAAAAGAACATTGCTAATAAAAGGAAAACAAGCAAATAAACAAAAAGAATGGTGGGCACTTTGAGAGTGTAATAAAAAGCAGATACCCTAATGGTTCAGAGACGTTAATATCTTACTTTTGATGCTGACTGCATTCTGTATTTACACAGTGTGCTTATTTTTGCTGGTTCAAGTCCCTGGCATTTAAGCACACAATAAACAGAGAATTAGTCTGTAAGTGTAGCCTTTACAATAACTGTGAGTGTATGTTGTTGCTCGGTTTAATTAACTATGTAATGGTTTTCAAAAATTACTTCATTTATTTGATAAACTGAAATGGTTCTAGGGCTTCATTCCACCCTACAAGATCCACGATATGCATTTATAAATATGTACTTAGGGAGCTTTTAAAAACAGAAAATGCCAGAGTTACATTTTGGGTCCACCATCTACACTTTATAGCACTTTCCTGTCATATTTTTCTAGCATTGAGGTCACTAAATGGTTCATCATGACATCCAAACTTGGACTCTATATGAAAACACAGTAGTAAACTGACTTCCAGATGCTTCCAGGATTAAAGGAAAGTTCATTATGATCTTACATTTGCTAACACTTAAAAACTCTAATGCACAGCTGAACGGTTTCTCCCACAATTTCAGCAGTTCTATATTACGCATTGCTATTAACTTCTCAGGCCACTGGATCATTCACAGGACTTACATGAATCTGGATTTTGAGAACAAAGGTGGTATTTTGTTAAGGTTCTTTTTACTTCCTCTCATGTGTATGTATATTGTGTGCATGTGTGCTCACAAGAGTGTGAGTGCATGTGTGCTCACAAGAATGTGAGTGCATGTGTGCAGGGCCACAGGGGATGTTGGAAATCTTCCTCAATCCCTCTTCTCCCTTACTCTTTCAAGGTAAAGTTGCTTGGTCAGACTAAGTCCCACTAACCATTCTGTTCCAGGGATCCTCTTTCTCCATTTGCCAAGGCTGGAATTACAGGAGGGTCACCATGCCTACCTGGCACTTCCATAGGTCCTAGGGATCCAAACTCCAACTTAATTGCTGAGCCATCTGCCCAGATCCTTAAAAGAGTTTCTGATGACAGTCCTATGAATTGGTTACTTCCCCGTTACTTATACATTGTATTCACATCAGTGCACACAATTCAATCTATATTCATTTTACTACAAAATACAGAATATTCTCAGTCCAAGAGGCTTCACTTTTTAATCCTATATACATTGTGCGTATGGACACAGGCTGGATGTGCAAAATTGGGTAGAATTAAAACAAACTCTGAAAATATATTTTAAGAACAAGAAATCACATGGTGTTACAAAACACACACCCATAAAATAACCATCAACAATTCTTGACAGTTACAATTTGGTTATATTTATCTCTAATATGGAAAATGAACTAACCTTGGTGACTCAGAGTCTTTATATACTCAATTCCGTTTTCTTTCCCACTTATAAATTTAATGTGTATCCTTCCAGTTCCTATTCAAAATTTATTTTTTGAATATATAAACACATATCCTGACAAAGTTAATAGTATTACTGTCACTAGTCTGAACCCCCAAATTTCTGATAGCTTCTTGCCCCAGCAGTTTTTCTGATTATTTGCCAAAAAAATTAAGGGCTGGGTGCTGATAACCACACGATCACAGTTATCATCATCCAGTGATCAAGTTATCATAAACTCCCATTTGTGGGATGAAAAGGGGCGTGGGGTGTCAGGCTGGCTGAATCTGGTCTGGAGACCATGCCCACATCGTAGACAGTCTTATTTTCATTATAATCTTATTAAGAGCCTAAAAGACACATATACACACCAGTACCTGTACCATAACATAATATGTGCCATATCTGAACATGCCCAGAGTGTGGAAGAAGAGAACTCACATCCAGACCCCTGGAAATCTCTTCTCCTTTCCAATATGATCTTGGTGTTAGCACACACACTGTGTGTCTCCTCATAACTCTATCCTGGTGAATGCCAGACTCCAGATCTGTTTAGTAAGAAGAGGCTTTTAAAGCCCGATTGAGCTCTCTCTCTCTCTCTCTCTCTCTCTCTCTCTCTCTCTCTCATCTACGACTCATACTTTTCTTAGATTAGCAGCCAAGAAAAAGCTGTTCCGTCGAGTAAAAAATAAATAGGCCCTTGCCCCTCACACCTCTGGCAGTCAGGAAAACCGGGAGGCCCTGGGATTAAGAAAGCAGGATAGCTGGCCCTGTCCCTTGCCTGCTGTAGCACCTCACCTGGGCAACATAGTGGAGCTGGCCCTGATGGTGAAGGCATGGATGAGCCAGTCCTGAATGTGGGAGAGTTGCCTCAGCCCCTCAAGGTTGCAGCACTTGGAAGAGTGGACCCCACACTTTGACAGGGCAGCACAATGGAGCTAGCTCTAGAGGCTTGGGTGATGGTGATTCGGTCTTGAGGGCGTGAAAGTTGGAGAGCTGACCCTGCCTCCTGCCAGTGTCAGCATTGGGTGGCCTAGCAGGAGCAGTGCTAGAGAGCTCACCTTGGTGGTGTGGATGCAGGAGAGCCAACGGGCTGATCAGCTCAGTTACCACCCAGACCCAGATCTAAGGCTTTGAGTTGGCCTGCCACAAAATCTGCATCATCTGTGAAATGTTGGAGTGAATGAAAGGGCCAGTCCTACTGATCCAAAACTACAGGGTCTCCATGACAGCAGGATAACCAGGAGGAGTTCCTGAAAGAATCCAATATTGATGGTGTGACAGAAGCCAGAGACCAGGAACCAGACCAATGACTCATTGCAAGGAACATTTGCAAGTGAAGATATGTGGACAGAAGGTATATTGTGGGACACACTGTGATACACTACAGCTTTCAAGATGAGATACTTTCTAGGCTTCGCTTTTGTTTATTTATTTTCATTTGCTTGTATGAGTTTTATTTTCTTTGTGGTGGGGGAAGTTGCAAGGGCAGAAGACTGATACGAGAACATGGGGAGACATGTGGAACTTGGGTGCATGATATGAAACACATAAAGAGTTAATAAAATGTTAAAAATAATAGAGGTGGCTTCAGTCCAATAACTAGTATGCTCACCTTATTGTTGGGTGTCCCCAACTTTGAACAACATAATATACTACACATAGAGTGTCTGAACACAGAAAAGTATTAATTCTTTGCTTGGTGTTGGAAAAACACAATCCTCCAAATCAGATATGCTTCTTCAAGGAATTTGTATAACATGGTGTATAGGTAGACAGAAACAAGCCTCTAAAGAACACATTTGGTAACAGATGATTGTGATTTTGTGGTCTGCCATTTTAGATGCTAGAATTCGCATGAATTAGAAGGGCTTTCATTTACTCATCTATTTATCATGATCCTTAAGGGCTCTTGTATCTTTGGACTTCATGTTAACATTAATAAAATAATGCCAACAATAACAATGAATTATAATTATTTATATATCTTTATTTACTCTTTATGTTTTTCAGGGTTGGAAATTGAACCCATGGCTTCATATATGCTAAGCCTGCATTCTACCACTGAGCTAAATCCTATGTCCTGTTATGATAATGTACAAGCTTATGTGACGCTTACTACTAAAAACTATGAAATAAATGATATTAAATACAGATTACATTTATTATTACTGGTATTTTAAAATACTATTATCATATAATATGTAAATATATTTAAAAATATATTCGTCTTATAATGCGTATGACTGGAAGGGGTCTTATTAGAGTGGCTTACAGGCTGTAGCCCAACTGGTGACTAGTTGCTAGTCCAACAATGGCTGTCTACCAACAGAAAGTCTAATGAGACAGTAATTGTTAAGAGGCTGGATGGCTCATCTGGTCTTCAGTATCCTAAAGATGTAGGCTTTAATGCCAGTGAAGGAATGACTTGCCAGCAAGATTGAGAACAAGCAGAAAAAGAACAAAAGTTTCCTTCCTCCACATCCTTTATGTAGGCTGGCACCTGGTGTGGCTCAGATAAAGGTAGAACAACTCACCTCAAAAGAACCAAATTAAAGATGGATCTTCCCACTTCAAATAATTTAATTAAGAAAAACTCTTACAGGTGTGCTCGGCCACTTTGGTTTTAGTTGATTCCAAATGTATCCAAGAATGGCCACCATACATTGTATAGCTGTTTCAGCCATCTTTTCTATGTAACAACTTACCCCAAATTAAATAACTTCAAGCAATAGCAATAATATATTTTATCCACAAATCTGTACCTTGAGTAGTGCTCAGTAAGGACTGTTTATTTTTGCCCCAAGTAGCATCAGGAAGAATCCCTCAGGTGACACACTGAAGGGAATGGGAATCACATAAAGACATCCTTATGTACCAGATAGCTAATACCAGATGTTTACTGGGACCTTCCTTGGGACTCTTGGTTAGATGGATCGCTTATTCATGACCCCTCCATGTGGCTATCTGGCTCCCTCACAGAAAACTAGCTGTGTTGAACATGAGGGCAACCCAAGGAAACAGGGTAGAAGTGTACAATATTTCACGAGCTGGTCCTTACACTGTATTGGTGCAGTTATAATTGTTCATTCATATTAATGAGAAGGACCATTATTTAAAAGCAGTGTTAGTGCTAATCTACAGTAACAAAATTTCATATATGAATTTGTGTAAAAGTCTGAGGACAAAGATCAATGTTGATCGTTTGGGGGGAGGGGCTTAGTATACTAAGAGCAGTTGAAGCCCAGACAAATAGGATTGCTCAGGAATACTGCATCACAAAGAGATACAACCCAAGAAGAAAACCCTGTAGTACTACTTAAGGGTCAGCCTTGTGGGTTGAGATTTATTGTGATCACCTTTGGGAAATGCAGTCAGCTACAGTGAGAACGGAAATGCCATAAACTTTAACTAAACTATTTTTTCACTATAGATCAAGTAATCATGGAAGATTCTTGGAGTACACATAACTAAAATCGAAACAGAGAAGGAGGCAGAGATGGGAATGGGTTTGGGGGTGGGGTGGGGGAGAGGGTGGGGGCGGGAGAAGAGCAAGATGGCTGCTACAGAAAGCAAAACCTTGGGCTGGCAAGATGGTTTCCTTGAGAAGACTGCTCACCATGCCTGGCCACATTTGACTCCCAAATCCCACACTAGGGGAGAACCAATGCCTGAAAGTTTCCCTCTGAACTTCCAACTGCATGATGGATGATTTTCTCTGAAGTTAAACCTTCTGTCGTGGAGGGAAACTTCTTAATGCACGGGATGTGAAGAGAAAGTGAAATAGCAGGATATTTTAGAACAGGAAGTTTATAAGGAGGTCAAATAGCAGGACGCTCTAAGGTGATGGATCTTAACCTGTGGGTCGCGACCCCTTTGGGAGTAGATCAGGTTGTTCCCAGGGGTTGCCTAAGACCATTGGAAAACATAGATGTTTACATTTACTATTCATAACAGCATAATTACAGTTACAGAGTAGCAACAGAAATAATACTACGGTTGGAGGGGATCACCACCATATTAAGAAGGAGTTGCAGCATTAGGAATGTTGAGAGCCCTCAGTCTGAGGAGAGGCCCTTGGGCCTGAGAGTGTTTGATGCTCCAGTGTAGGGGAATGCTAGGAAGGGTGGATGGGGGAGCACCCTCATAGGGGGAATGGGGATGGGATAGGGAGTTTCAGAAGGGGAGACCTGGAAAGGGGAAAACATTTGAAATGTAAATAAATATCAAAAAAAAAAAAAAAAAAAAAAGGAAGGTTGAGAGCCACTGGTCTAAGGGAAGGTGAAATACTCAAGCCTGTAAAAAAAGCTTCTTAAAGCAAGAAGTAAACTCTGATCCTGGAACTCTAAACAGCTTCAGGAAGTCCCAGAGAATGGGCAGATTCACTGGGTCTATCAATCCCCAGGAGTATCCAAGAGTCCTTCTCAGACAAGACGAGCTACAAAGAAGATACACTGAGTCGCTTGAAAGAAGATACACTGAGTCGCTTGAAAGAAGCACAAGGCAACCAAGCAGCTGGAAAGAAGCAGAGACCAGCCAAACAGCTTAGATAGCTGAGCTGCCTGGAACACTTTGCCGTCCTGTTGAGCTGCCTGCAGGCTGTTCACTGTGCTCCAGGCATCTAGATTTTGTGATTTATCACCTCGATGGGGTTGGCTTTTGGTGAAGCAGCTGTCTTTGAGTCATTTCTACTCCCGTAAGTTACCTCTCACCCATATTCCTGTAAGTAGCTCTGGTAAAACTCACTAAGCTGAACTTTGGCAGTATCCATTCTTTGGTCTGTCTTCAGTTCTCTAAGTGGGTTGAGGGTCGTACAACACCTCCACATGAACATGGATACACAAGAATAAAAAACAATTAATAATAATAATAACAATAACAACCAAAAAAGCAATTAGAAAAAAAATAGAAAATATATAAGTTCTTCTAAGAATTGAGAAGATTTGCTTTTCTGTTCTATTATTTATTGTTGCTACTGGGATTGGATTTTTGATCGGCTACAGAGACATAGTCTAGTTATCTTAAAGGAAGCTTGAAGAGCATATGACTCAATGTTATTCAGTCATATTCATAATAAAATATGCATATATAAAAACCCATACCATAAAATATCCAAACATAGCATCTTACTACAGCATCCTACAGTTCTGCAGACAACTTCCAAATACAATTCAGCATAGATTAGGTTTAGTTCAACAGTCACTTAAGAAGTACATAGAATATTTCAGACATCAGCTGTCAGGGTTAGGATGAAGAATAAAATAAATTATAGCTATGAATTTAGCAGGATGGCCAGATCTAAAATTTGTAAGTTTCATTTAAAATGTTTAGGGTTTAAGGGTTTGGATTGTGGAATCAAAATACCCAGCCATGGGCAAATTAGTTTCTGTATCAGAGAGCTGTTGGGAACAGAAAGTGAGAACATGTAAGTAAAATGTTCAATTTAGTACTTGGACACATGGACAGTTCACAAATTGAGTGGTGGTCATGGGACATGATTAAAATGGTAAGTATAAAGTTTTGAAAATGCACAGGATTCCATGAGGTCACAGACAGCAGGGTATTTAAAGGTCTTAACCAGTCCACATGTTGGACCAGTGCAAGGTAAAAACTTGGTGTTCTTGTCAAGATATTTCTACGAATTAAATATGAATAGGTTGGTTATTACACTGTGTATATGATGTGACTAATTCAATTATAATCAGGCACCTTTGTTAAAATTATAAAATGATGATCACTCTGCCAGATAGCACAGTTGTCCCAGCTTGTCCTATCAGCTAGCACAGAGACCGAACGACTACACACAGCAGGAAGGGATGCGTCTCCCATTTTGAAAAGGCATCTTTGGAGGAGATGACAAATGAGTTGTGTCTTGAAAGGTAAGTAAGATTTACCACAAAAGAGAAGAGGCAGAAAGCATAAGCTCAGAGCATAAGAAACATTGTGGTGTATGAAGGGGAGACAGAAGGTCTGTAGTGGCAGAGAAGAAAATCCAAATTACTGGATGAGGAAGAGTTAAGTGAAGGGAAGGAAAGGGAGAAGGATTATGGAGACCTAGTGTCATGTCAAGGAGCCTGAGCTTTAAGCTGATGGCTCCTGGGCCCACTGATGGATTCTCAGCAGGGTCCCCTGCATGACTGTCTTGAGGTGACTGACCTGATCCAGTCTGTCAGGCCCGACTTGACTGATGTCCTTTGGTAATACCAAATGTGGTATTGTTCCCAGATGGGAGCAGTTTCATCCAAGATGGTATCAATTGTGCTGGGGCAGCAGTGGCGACTCAAGATAAGACTATCTAGGCTGAAATCTTCGAACAGAGGAGCCTCAGCTCAGCTTTCTGCTCTGACTCATGCACTCTGCTAGGGAAAGACCATATACAGAGCAGATTTGCTTTAGCCAAGCCCATATCCTTGGGGCTCTCTGTACAGGGAAGGAGGATTGCTAACCTCAGCAGGAAAAAAGGAAAAAAAAAATAGAGAAGAAATATTAGCCCTCTTGGAAGGAATCTAGTTGCCTAAGAGGGAAGCTGATGTCTATAGCAAAGGACACCTGAGAGGGGATTCCCCAGAAGCCAGAGGCAAGAGAGTGGTTGATGTGGCCACCCAGGAAGTGGTCCTAGTACTTGTGGGACCTCTCCAAGTCTTCATATCCCTGCTGGAACCCAACTTACTAGACCTGTCCTGACCACCAGGAATGCACTCTGGGGTGAGACGGAGTGGGTGAAGAAAGAACTGACCAAACAGAATAAATAACCCCATGTAGGAGCCACAAAACCAATGAGTTCCTCAGAGCCGGGTGTTAACATTCCTAACTTGGAAAGCCTGATTAAAGACATGACTTGTGTCACCTGTACTCAGGCAACCCCAAAGGGGGAAGGAAGATCCCACAAAGGGCCTAGGCTGGAGAAAACAAGTCTGGGAACATGGGGAGCTGGACCTTAATGAAATCAGGCCTCCTGTGTTTTGACTATGAATATTTGCTGAAGTTTGTAGACACCTCAGGATGAATGGAGGCCTACCAACCCCAACAGAGACTGCTCCAATAGTTACAAAGAAACTTCTTCAGGAAATAATTCCTAGGTTTGGACTGCCCCTAGCTTTGAGGTTCAACAATGGCTCCAACTTCATGGCCAAAGTGTCTCAAAATCTGACAATGGTATTAAGTATCAATTGGAGGTTACTTTGTAACTACATGCTACAGAGCTCAGCTCATGGAGAAAGAGTAAATAGAACTCTAAAGGAGACTCCGACCAAATCGGTCTCGCAAACTGGTGGAAAATTGAGCCAACTTCCACCCTTTTGCCCTGAAACCATATATCCACAAAAAACAAAAATGGGTTCAGTAGGGTATGTGTGTATGTATACATACATACATACATACATACATACATACATACATATGTGTAAGAGGCTATCGGCTTGGGGGGAACATGAGAAGAATTTGATGAAAGGTCCTTGGGAGGGGCTGGAAGGCAGAAAGGGAGAGGGAAATTATATAATTCTAATTAAAAGCATATAAAAGAGACTGGAGAAATAGCCTAGTTGAGAGCACTGGCTGTTCTTGCAGAGGGCCCAGGTTCAGTTCCCAGCACCCACATGGTGGCTCATAACCAGGCAGTTCCAAAGGGTATCTGATGCCCTTTCTGAAAAGTATGGGCACACAGGTGGTACAAATACATACACACAAGCCAAACATCCAGACACATAAAATAAAGAAAATTAAAAAAATTAAAATCTGTGATAAGTACAACAATATTAGAGTCCTAAGATGCAACAACATTTTAAAAATTATGTCTATGGGTGTTTTCCTGAAGGTGTGTCTACATACCACAGGCTGGAGTTCTTGCAGTCTAACATATCCCCTGAAACTGGAGTTATAGATAGTTGTGAACAGCCTCATGGGTGTTGGGAATTGAATTTGGGCCGTCTGGAAGAGCAGGCAGCACTCTTAACTTCTGAGTCACTTCTCCAGCCTGCAACAGCATTTGAGGGATAAGCACAGAACGGAAGTGAGAGAGGACAAGCAGACAGGAGAAGAAGAGGCAGGGTTCAGGTTTCAGAAGCTAATAAACTAGAGAATCTAAGGAGTCAGGAGAAGTATTAGATGCTCACATAAGTAAGGAGCATTGTTCTTTTCCTAAAAGTCATCTAAAATAGAAGGAAGTAAAGATAACAGAGAACTGTAAGAGACAAAACACTCCAGTTCACACGACTGTGGGCAGCTGACAAAACTTCAGAAGTGAGGCAAGGGCATCGACAAGGGAAAGCCGAGATAGCACATAGCCTAGAACATGCCTACAGTAAATTTCTTCAAGGCAATATAATCAGGGAGCATAGCACCTAAATACTTTAGGGGAATGGAGTGTGTCTTAGTGTCTTTTCCTGTTGATGTGATAAGTATGTTAACAAAAGCATCTTAAGAGAGAAAAGGTTGGCTGGGCATGGTGGCACACACCTTTAATCCCAGCTTCCCAGAGGTAGAGGCAGGCAGATCTCTGTGAGTTTGAGGCCAGCCTAGTCTACAGAGTGAGTTCCAAGACAGCCAAGGCTACATAGAAGAGACATTGTTTCAAAAACAGAGGAGAAGGAGAGACAGAGTCACACAGAGAGACACAGACACATAGACAGAGACAGAGAGAGACACACATAGAGAGAGACATGGATAGAGAGAGACAGTAGCTTGGGGCACCTGGTCACAATGTACCCATAGTTAAGAAGCAGAAGGCAATGAATGTGTGCTTTTTCACTTAGATCACTTTGTACACACATATACTTGAGTATCCCATCCTGGGATACTCAATAACACAATCATGATACTCCCGGAGGCCCTTCCCCAGGGTGATTCTGGATTCTGTCAGTCGCATTGAGTCAATACCTGTCATCATGGAGTCCGTGCTATGTGACATCATCTGTAGAATAAGCCATGAAACATGATCACACCATGGGTATTTTGATGAACAGTGGTCAATTACTGCCCACAGCTTATTAACAATTACATAGCTAGCCATCCTGATCTTTGACAAGCTTACTGATATGGTTTTGGTGTATCTTATATGTATGTCCTTTCCTGTAACAAGTTTATGTATTTTTTTATGACTAAATGCTGTTTGTGTGTCTTAGGAAAAGTCTGTAGATCTTCCATTTTTCTGTTTATCCCTAAGCAGACGAGCCATTTTTAAATTATAAAACTTTGTTCTATTTTAAAAAAGTGTGGTGGGTGTTTTCATATACACTGATGTGTGTGTGTGTGTGTCTGTCTGTCTGTGTGCACACTCATACACACTATAGAGGTTGGGCCAGGATATCTGGTATTTTCCTTAATTGTTTTCTGACTTATTGCCCCAAACCAGGGTGACCTCATTGACCCAGAAGTACTTCACTGTCATGGTGATTCAGTGAGCTTTTGGGATCTGCCTGATCTCCACAATGGCGAAATTTCCGGCATGCACATCCATGCCTGGCTTTTTACGTGATGCTTGAGATTCAAACTCAGACCCCCACATTTTCAGAACCAATGCTCTTATGCGGTAAGCGGCCTCTCCAGCCCTCCATGTTTTTAATTTTTAATTATTTTAAACAGCATAATTATAGTCAGATTTAGGCAGTGTTTCCTTGTTTAGAAATAAGGGTTTTGATTCTTTCAAGATTATAAAATTATTCATATATAACTTCTTCTAATTTATTTATATGTGACTTTTTGATAAATCTTGAATCGTTTTTTGTCATAAGGTAAGAAGAACATGTGCCTAATTTTATTATTTTTCTGAAGACTATTTTTTTAATTTTAAATATTATTATTATTATTATTATTACTATTATTACTATTCTTTAATCTTATTTTATAGTCCAGTCATTATTCCCCTCCCAGTTCACCCTCTGACAGTTCCTCATCTCATTCCTCCTCCTCCCCACCCCGTCTCCAAGAGGATGTTCTACCCCCACCCCCAAGACCTCCCTCCCTCCCTGGAGCCTCAAGTCTCTCCAGGGTTAGGTGCTGAGGACTATTTATTAAACACTTTATTTTGTCTAATAACTTGAAACTTCTACCTTCTCATTGTGTTGGAACCGTATCTAGATACTCTAGCTTATTTCTTCTGTGTTGTCTTAATTGTAGGTTTTTGTCTTGTTGATAAAAAATTACAAACTCAGAGAGGAACTCAGGGATGGTTTACAGAAGTCAGCCAGAAAACAAAACAAGGCAGGCAAGCTGGGATCTATTCAGCTGGGGGAAGAAGATGGGAAGTGACCCAAGACAGAGATTTACAAGGTACATCTCACAAGACCAGGTGGGCACACTGGGACTGAGGGAAAACATCTATGTTCCTTGTATGTGCTTTATTTCTTCTTGATTATTTCTTTTATTTTTGAGAATACAATGACATCATTTTCCCTCATTGCCTATGACTTTTATCACAAAGCCATGTTGGATTTTGTCAAAGGCTTTCCCTGCATCTACTGAGATGATCCTGAGATTTTTGTCTTTAAGATAATTTATTTGGTTTATTATGCTTAGTAACTGTGTATATTGAACCATCCCTGCATTTTAGGGATAAAGCCAACTTGGCTGTTGGATCAAACAGGCTCTGAAGAGAGTGAAGTCCCTCGTGTCCACTCCAAGCACTCTCGGCCCCTGAGTGAGGCAGGACACTCAGGAAGTGACCGCATGCTCTCTTCCACAGGCCTCAGGGCCAGTCAGGCTGTGTGAGAAGCCTCTGCAGAGACACAGCCCTGGGGTGGAAGAGGGTCAGCTGTTCTCGGAATTCCCAGGATCTGGGCATTGCAGATGCTGCTGAATGCCGAGAGAGAGCTAGAGCTGGGAACAAAGTGGGAGGGCCACCTGTGGGGCAGAGAAGGGAAGGACCCCGGCTGGGGTCCCCGCTGGGACCTGGTGGGTGGCTTGGGTGCCAGCTAGCTGTTTTGGCTTGGGCAGAAGTCTGCTGTAGCTGGGAACACTGAGATGGCTTCAGCGGGAGGCTATATTCATAGCTCATTAGGTGAAGGTCAGTTCCATTGTTTCCCACGGCAGATGAAGATGAGATGAATAGAGACAGTTCATAGTTCTAAGGCGTTTATTGTCATTGTGGAGAGTGGTGTGGGCGAGACCGTACCCCCACTCCGTCAAGGAGGGGCGAGGTTAAAATAGTAACTGGGAAGGGGCATGGCTAAGTCTCTAGGGGTCTCACTAACGTGGGGATGTTGAGGCTACGAGACCACGCCTCTACCTGAGGAGGGGCTTGAGGGGTGTGACCTTTTTACGTGACCAAATGTCACAGACGTATGGAGAGAGATAGGCATGGGTTAGGAGCTGTTATTAAGGAGCCTAGTAAACGTCTGTCATCCTTATAGGCTAGAGACAACCTATTGGGCCTACAGCGTTCAAACCTTAGCTCTACCAGAAAATAGACTGCCTATCACAGCCCAGCACTTGGCCATGGTGAATAATCTTTTGGATGTATGGCTATTTTGTTTTCAAGTATTTTTATCGAGCATTTTTGTGTCTATGTTCATCAGGAATATTGGCCTACAGTTTTTGTTTGTTTGTTGTTATCGTTGTTGTTGTTGTTGTGTCTCTATCTGTCTTTTATGCTAAAAGGTCGCTGGCTTTGTAGATAGTGTTTGGAGTGCTCTTTCTATTTCTATTTTTGAATACTTTTAGAAGACTTGATTGTAGATCGTCTTTATATTTCTGGTAGAATTCTGCTATGAATCCACCTGGCCATGGACTTTTTCTCTATCTGGGAGGCTATTTATTTATCTATTTATTTTACCCCCCCTCCTCCCAGTCCCTCCCCACCACATCTTCTCTTCCCCCACCCCCACCCACTCCTTTCTTTCTTTTTAGAAAGGGGCAGGTCTCCCATGGATATAAATTTTGCCTTGGCATATCAAGTTGCAGTAAGACTAGGCACCTCCTCTCCTACTAAGGCTAGGTGAGGCTACCCAGTCTGGGAAAGGGTCCCAAAGGCAGGCAACAGAATCAGAAACAGCTCCTGCTCCCATTGTCAGGGGACTAAGCCACACAACTGTAACATATGTATGGAGGATCTAATCAGTTCCACGTAGCTCCCTACTTGGAGATTCAGTCTCTGTGAGACCTTATGTGCCTGTCTGCATTTGGGGCGCTGTCTTCAGGGCTTTGGCCCAGTCTGAGGGACCAAAGAGTTCCAGCTCTCCAAGAGGAAGCCAGAGTAAGGCAGACTGCAGGGCCTCTGCCATGGCTGCTGCTGCCCTGGAGTTGGTGGCAGGTGGTGAGATGCAGTAGGCAGCTAGGGACCAAGGTATGGGCCACCAAGCAGAAAATGGCTGCTGCGCACCCAGCTGGTTGGGCCTTGAGCTTTTTCGAGGTCCAGCAATGAACAGCTCAGTAAGACAGGCACTCTCAGATGATTTTTGGTGAAATACCTCATGCACCTTATTCCTTGTGGATAGGACCTTATAAACATTTGGGGGTGGGTTGGGGTCTAAATGTAGATGGTTTCTTTCTATTGGCTTGGTCTGAGGTGTTAGGGATGTCTCATCTGTCTGTGGAGGGGTTTCAGGTATTATCCCTACCTGACTGGTTGTCATAGTCCTCTTAATGGGGTGTAGTGGTCAGGAACCTGGTCGGGAGTAACTTTAAATGTCTAGTATTCTCAATTATGAGAATTTCCAGGCTTCCTGGATCTGTTTGACCTTACCAGGTTTTCTGTTTGGGGGCACGGTCCGCTGTCCCACTCTTATGGGCTGAGATTAGTTGATTCTGTGGGGTTTCTTGTGGTGTTTTTGAACCCTTCAGCTCCTACACTCCTTCCTCCCCCTATTCATCAGGATTCCCGGAGCTCCACCTAATGCTTGCTGTAGTTCTCTGCATCTGTTTCCCATCGGTTAAAGGAAATAGCCTCTCTGATGACAGTTGGGCTAGACATCAATCTACGAGTATAGCAGGATATCATTAGAAATTATTTTATTGACTTTTTTTTCCATTTATGTTTGGTTCTATCATGGGTCCTGACCCTTTAAACAACAGAAACCTTTCAACAATAACTTTAAATATGAATGGTTTCAGTTATCCAACTGAATGACATGAGCTCACTGAGTGGATCGAGAAGCAAATTCTATGTTGCCATTACTATTTCAGTTTATTTGTTATAGGTCTAATTAGGTTGTGAACTTTTTGCCTTAATTTAGGTAGTTTGGCTGAATTTGGAAGTTCATCCATTTCCTTTAGGTTTTCTTGTTTAATAAAGCACAGTTTTTTAAAAGTATTCACCTATAATATTCTGAACTTCCTTGGTGTCTGTTATAATGGCTCCCTGTTCATTTGTGATTCTTTTAATATGGAGCCTTCCTCTTTCCTCCCTCCCTCCCTCCTTCTCTCTCTTTTTTCCTTCCTTCCTTTCCTCTCTGTTCCTTCCTTCCTTTCCTTCTTTCTTCTCCTCTTCCTCCTCCTTGCTTCCTACTCTTGCTTCTGTTAGTTGGACTAAGGGTCTTGTTTACCTTCTCAAATCAGCTCTTACCTTGGTTGATGCTTAAAACTTTGTTTTCTTTGCTTCTAGTTCAATAATCTCTGCTTTGGTTACTGCTACCAGATGAATTTGGATTGGTTTGTTCTTGTTTTCCCAGAATGTTTTAGCTACACCCTTGTATCACTAATTTGCTCTCTGACTAGTGTTTTAATGTCAACCCTCAGAGCTCTGCATTTCTTCCATAAGAAGACTGTTGATGTGTCCAGGGGATTTTGCTGTGTTTTCATTTTCAGTTAGTTTCAGGAAACTTTATCTCTTTCTTGATTTCATCTTTGATCCCTTCACCATTCAGTCATGAGTTGTTTAAGGTCCATGAGTTCATGTATTTCCTGGGGATTTGTTTGCTGGCAATATTAAACTTTAATGCCCTATGGCCAGATAGGATACAAGGAGTTATTTCCATCTTCTCCGGTTTGTAAAGGTTTGTTTTGTGTCCCAGGACTGGTCTATTTTAGAGAAGCTTCCATGTGCTGCTGAGTAGAATGCACATTCTGTGGTGTTTGGTGGAATGTTGTGTAGGTATCTGTCAAGTTCACTTGATGTATGGTGCCAATGAATTCTGGGGTGTCTGTTTATCTTCTGTCAGGATGACCTGTCTATTGGAGAAAGTGGAATATTGAAATCAACTACTGTTAATGGATTGTTCTCAATCTGTATCTTAATTTCAGTAGTAATTTTTTTAAAAATGAAGTGGAGTGCCTTAGAGTTTGGCACATATATGTTTAGGAAAGTAATATCTTTTTGGTTAAATGTCTTTTGGTTACACTGAAGTATCCCTTTTTATATGTTCTGATTGTATTTAGAAGTCTGTTTTGTCTGCTATTTGGGTAGTGATGCTCATTTGTTTCCTGATCTCATTTGATTAATCATTCATCTTTTTGCAAGTGGCTTTAAACTTGAGACAGCTTCTTGGTTAGGCATGGGAGCACTTTATTTTTCTCTCTCAGAGCTTGGACTCCATCAGGCTTGGACCTGTGCAGGCCCTGTGCATGCTGCCACAGTCTCTTTGCGTTCATATGTGTGTCATTCCTGTTGTGTCTGGAAGACACTGGTTCCTTGGAGTTCTCTATCTCCTCTGGCTCTTACAATTTGTCTCCTCTTCTGCATAGTTCCCTGATCTTGGAGGGAAGGGTTTGATGAAGACAAAAGTGGAGAGCTCCTTTTCTGGTCTTGTCTGTTTGGTGTTCTGTGTGCTTCTTGTATTGGTATGAGTCTGTACCAGGAAGTTGTCTTCTGTGATCTTGTTGAAGATCTGGCCTAGGCAATTGATTTGGGATTCTCCTCTCTCAACTATGCTTGTATTTCCAAGGTTTCTTTTTTTTTTTATAATGTCCCACATTTTCTTTATGAAAAATTTTCATATTACTTTTTAAAAATTATGTATTCTCTACTTTATCATTGGATCCTGAAATTCTACCTTCTGCTTGATTTATTCTACTTGTAAGGTTTTTTCCCTTCAGTTTTCTTGTTGAGTTATTGGGTTTTCAGTTCCATCTTCATTTCATCTGACTCTTCTTCAATGCTTCTCTCTCTTTGTTGAATTCTGTTCTCAAGTCCTAGATTGTCTTCATTGATTCCATCAGCTTTGTGTTTTTATTCTCTGGGGCATTCCACATTCATGATTAAGTTCTTTCTTCTTAACTCCACTGAGCAGTTTCTTCATGTCTTCTTTAAACTCTGAATTCTTTGATGAAGTCTACAATTATTCTTTTAAATTCTATGTTCTTGGGAGTTCATCTAGGTAATTCTTATTAGAAAACATTTCGATAGGGTTGGTAGGTTTTGGAGAGAAGATACTGGCTTGATCTTTCATAGTGATGTTACTTTTCTGATAAGGTTTTGGCATGAGGACTTCTTTTGTTAGTTTTAAGTATGATATGGACAAAGTAGACTGAGTCAGAGAGAGGGTGCGCATGTAGATTGGGCCTAGAGACTGGGAATGGCTTTCAGTAGAATGAAGTCAGGTGGAAAGGTTAGATTGGCAAGAAGGGCCCTGGCTGAAGCCTAGAAATTGGTTCCAGTATAGTCAGGGAATGTCCAACTTGGTGGGGAACTGGATATGGAACCCAGGCTAGACATGATGGGTTGGAGCCCAGGCTAGACATGATGGGTTGGAGAGAAGACATGGAAAGGAAGGAAAGTAAAGCATACTCATGAGGCTAGACCCTTAAGAAGGAAGAGGGAAGTTTCTCTGCATGGGAAAGTTAGGACCCGTACAGAAGGGCTAACTTTTGTTTTTAATTGTGTGTATGCGTGGTGTGTGTATGCGTGGTGTGTGATTGTGTGGTGTGTGTGTGTGTGTGTGTGTGTGTGTGTGTGTGGGTTTGTGCGCCTGAATGCAGTGTCCACAGAGGCCAGAAAAGGGCACCAGATCTCTTGTAGCTGGAGTTAGGGGCAGCTGTGGGCTAACTAATGTGAGTGCTGGAAACAGAAGTCAGGAACAGAATGTGCAAAACCAGCATGTGCTCTTAACTGCTAAGCCATCTTTCAAGCCCTGTCTTGTATTTTTTTATGGATGGGTGAAACATTGTCCCCTCAAGATGACATAACCTGAAGTCAGCTGAGAGTTTCTCTTACAGAGGAGTAACATTCCAGTGAGCCTATTTTGATTTATTTTTATTTTTAAGGAACTTTTCTTGTGATTTTCATTAACTTACCCTCCCACCAGTGACATCCCCCTTCTCCCATATTATCTTCAACGTTTGTTATGAGATTTGTAGATTCTGCCCATTCTTTTGGGGGTAGGTGGGTGGTCTCTGCAAGCTCTCTCCTTCCACCATGTAGGTTTCTAGGATCAAAGTCAGGCTGTCAGTTTAAGCAGCAGTCATCTTGCTGGTCCCTATTTTAGAAGTTTACCTTTGGGAGTTATGATTAAACACACATTACACAAAACACGCTGTTTTAACTACAGTGGCATAAAGAACATTCATACAGTTGGGCAACCACTACCTATCCTACGTTACAGAGAAGCTGAAACTCTGCAACAATTAAATAATTTCTCATCACAGATATTCCCAGATCTTTGTCAAATAGATTGTTATAGATTCTGGCGAGTACACTATTTAGCTGTCACAATTCCACCCCTTGTCAACCTGACACTCAAATGTATTACTCTTTCTTTCTTTCTTTCTTTCTTTCTTTCTTTCTTTCTTTCTTTCTTTTTCTAAAGATTTATTTATTTTATTTATATGAGTACACTGTAGCTGTCTTAAGACACACCAGAAGAGGGCATCAGATCTCATTACAGATGGTTGTGAGCCACCATGTGGTTGCTGGGAATTGAACTCAGGACCTCTGGAAGAGCAGTCAGTGCTCTTGACCACCGAGCCATCTCTCCAGCCTCAAGCATATTACTTTTAATCCATCATCTTACACCTCCTTTCCAGCTTCAAAAGTCCCCATAGACTTTAACAAACACCACACTGCTCAAGAGTTTTAATGCAGATTGTCTTCCTTCCAAGACTTGGACAATCTTTTAGCCGTGAGCCCCTGTAACACCAGCCAATAAGAAACAAATTACCTACTTCCAAAAGACAATGGCACAGAGTAAACCTTCCCACTCCAAAAGAGAGGAATGAGAGACTAGAAAGAGACCACCAGATAAAATCAACAGTGAAACTCAGCAGAGAAAACACTCAGTTGTGCAATTCTATGTTGGCCATCTGGGGCTGAGGATAGAATCATGCCCAAAGGCTTGATTCCATCACTGCTGCTTATAGAATACATAATTCCCTCTTGGCCCAGGTCCACATGTGCCGACTGTTTTTCTCACTGGATGTATTATGATCCTGGCATCTCTAATATCCTTGGGTACCCACTGTAATTTAGGTTTCACCTTCACAGCTTTACACAGTAGCTTCTCAGGACTTCCTTGTAGAGACTCTAATCCTACCTCACATTAACTGGCCTCAACAGCCTTCTAGAACATTGACACAAGCCTCCAGGACCCCTTTGTGCTTGCATCTATCATGCCTGTAAAACCAGGAAGCATTTATTTAACTATAACATAAAATATTCAAAGTCCAAACACTGACACCTAATGCCACAGATGGGAGAGACAACATCAAAGCGAGGCTGAAATTGGGCAGAACATCTGGGGCATGAGATGCAGCAGCGGTGTGAATCCTGGCCATTTGCAGTGTGCATGGCTTCTTGCTTAGCTCTCCTACTCTCGTTTCTTACTGATTTCCTATGTGTTTCCACATCCAGGCATCTCGGGCATCCTGGTAACTCCACTGCAGCGTAAGGTTTCATCCTCACACATTGACATTCTGTACCGGGAACATGACTGTACTGAACATTGTCCTGCCTTATGGGATTTTGTTTGGAGTGTCGGTGAACATCACCACGACCCGGTAAGTGTTGCATCTGCAATGCCAACACTAGGTGGTTCAGAAGTCCTGCTGCCATGGCGGTTTTGATAGCGTCAGGAGCAGCAGCAGCAGCAGCAGCAGCAGCAGCAGCAGCAGCAGCAGCAGCAG
>JADRCH010000151.1:1565957-1602928 GCA_019843965.1 Rhynchomys soricoides
AGCAGCAGCAGCAGCAGCAGCAGCAGCAGCAGCAGCAGCAGCAGCAGTGGCGGCGGCAGCGGCAGCTTCCAAGTGCCTGGGTGGTGGGTGCCCTGGAGGTATGCTCTCATTATAGAAAATTATATTTTTAGTTTTACAGTCACCCTTGTTCTTATTTGCTGAAATGCCTCCAATACACCTCTGTCTCTCTCTCTCTCTGTCTCTCTCTCTCTATCTCTCTCTCTCTCTCTCTCTCCTTCTTTCCAAGACTGGGTTTCTCTGTATAGCTCTGGCTGTCCTGGAATTCATGTTGTAGACCAGGTTGGCCTCCAACTAAGAGATCTACCTGCCTCTGCCTCCCGAGTCCTGGGATTAAAGGCACGCAACCACTGCCCAGCCCCTTTTCGTATTTTTCAGTGCACAGTGCCTGACTTCTTTAATGCCACAATATCTTTAATAACGATGAACTCTGTTTATAACCTTAAAATTGTTCCTTATTTGTCCAAACAGCACATTTTCCAGACTTGAGTCTCACATTTTGCTTCCGAGTCTCACTGTAAATATAACTATAAGCAGCCAGCAATGACGATGTCAGAGCTCAAATTCTATGCTACATATTTTAAGTACTGAATTAATCAGTATATTGCTTTTGAATCCAATCTCATTCAAATTTTCAGCACATGGTCAAATGGTAGATGAGTCTTTGTCAAAATGGACCATAAAGGGCCTCTAGTCCAGTTCCTAATTGAGTCCTGTTGCTACCTGAAATCCCATGAGCACAATCTTTAGCTGTTTGCCCTTGTATCAGTGCTCTGGTCTTCTAAGAGAGCCCCAGGATGTCCTGTTAAGTTCTGCTTACAGCATGTTGAAGTTTCTCTAGCCTAGTTCCAAATTACTCCTCTGAACCAGTGCCAAGGGCCTAAGAATCACATTGATAATTTTAAACAGAAAAGCTACCCCAGTTCACCTGGATGGATTGTATGGAGTTGGTTACTTGCATATCACTGTGACAAACCAAACCAACCAACCAACCACCAAAACAACCAACCAAAACAACCAACCAACCTACCAACCAACCACCAAAACAACCAACCAACCAACCAACCAACCAACCAACCACCAAACCAACCAACCAACCAACTGGCAGGAACAACTAAAATGGAGGAAGGATTTATTTGCAATTCAGCACATACAAGGTCAGGCTAGGAGGCAGAAAGTATTAAAAAGTGATGGGTGTGTGTGTGTGTGGGAGGGGAGGTAATGGCTTCCTCCAGCTACCTACATATTCCAACTAGCTGTCACTGCTCAGTTTCTGGAACCTCTCAAAGTAGTGTCACAAACTGGGTTCTAAGTGGCCAAATCACGAGCCTGTGATTTGGAGACATTACAGATTCCTATCACAATGCCTTAGTACCAGACTACATGATCATATCTCAATAAGAATAGAATTTGGTATTTGTTAATTAGATGCCTAGTTAAAAAAAGGTAGCATTTTAAGTTTTTCTTTGTGTGTATGTAGGTGTGGGTGCACATGGATACCAGAAGTTAATGTTGCATATCTCCTTGGTAGCTCTTCACATTATTTTGGGGGATAGTGATTGTTTTTGAACTTGAAACTTGTCAATTTGGTTGAATTGGCTGACCAGGAACCAACCCCTAGGCAGTGGTTCTCAATCTGTGGGTCTCAACCCCATCAGGAGTGAATATCAGATATTTACCTTAACGATTCGCAACAGGAGCAAAATTACAGTTATGAAGTAGCCACAGAATGGTTTTATGGTTGGGGATCACCACATCGTGAGGAGCTGTATTAAAGGGTCACAGTGTTAGGAAGGTTGAGAGCCACTGCTAGGGAATCTCTTGTCTCAAGCTCCCCGGTGCTGGAATTATGGTCGTGTACCAGTGCGCCTGAATTTTACGCGTTGGGGACTCAAACTGAGGCCTTCCTGCTTGCACAGCAAGCACTTCACAGACAGAACTACCCTCTCAGCCCCTATTCTTTTTCTTAGTTTTTGAGACCGTGTATTGCTGTCTTACATAAGCTGCTCTTAAAACTTCTAGCCCCAAACGATCGATCTTCCTGCCTTAGCTTCCGGTGTAGCTGTGATTTCAGGCATGGGCTACCTTTCTTTGTTTTCTTTATGTAGCTTTAGGTAAATAGCAAGGTTGAGTGGAAAGCATACAGTATTAGTTAACATGTGCCTACAGCCCCATACAGGAGTAGTCTCTCTTTGGCAGCATCTTCTTTTACCACATGTATATTTGTTACAATCTATGAGCCCATACTGATATACAGTTATAAAAATCACCATCATCCACATTGGGGCTCACCTTTGGCATTTATGTCGATGTGTTTTGATAAAGTTGTTCCTATGCATGTCTTAGTTAAGGTTTCTATTTCTGGGATCAAAAAGCAAGTTGGGGAGAGAAAAGGATTTATTTGGTTTACATTTGGACAACACTTTCACTGAAGGAAGTCAGGACAGGAACTCTAGCAGAGCAGAAGCCTGGAGGTGGGAGCTGATGCAGAGGCCATGGAGGTGTGCTGCTTGCTGGGCTTCTCCTCATGGTTTGCTCAGCCTGCTTGCTTGCTTGCTTGCTTTCTTTCTTTCTTTCTTTCTTTCTTTGTTTCTTTCTTTCTTTTTTTCTTTCTTTCTGTTTTTCGAGACAGGGTTTCTCTGTATAGCCCTGGCTGTCCTGGAACTCACTCTGTAGACCAGACTGGCCTCGAACTCAGAAATCTGCCTGCCTCTGCCTCCCAAGTGCTGGGATTAAAGGCGTGCGCCACCACTGCCTGGTTCTTTTTTCTTTTCTTTCTTTTTTTTTTTTTTTTTGGTTTGGTTTTTAAATTTTTTAAATTTATTTTATTTTATTTATTGCTTCTTATAGAATCCAGAATCACCAGCCCAGGGATGGCTCCACCCCCAATGGGCTGGGCACTTACACATCAAGCACTAATTGAGAAAATCCCTACAGCTGGATCTCGTGGAGTCTTTCCTCAACTGAGGCTCCCTCCTCTCTGATGACTCTGGCTTGTGTCTAGTTGGCACAGAACCAGCCAGTTCAATGTGTATCCACTATTAAATCCAAAGTATTATCCAAGTTGTTTCACTGCATTAAATTCCTGTGTCCTGCCTGTCTCTCCCTTTCCCTAATGTCTAACATTGCTGATCTTTGTACTGTCTCTGCTCTCTGCCTTCCCTAGAATGTTACAGAATTAGAATTACATGTCGCACAGTGATAACATCTGGCCACTCAGCAAGTTGCTGTTTGGTTTCTTCCATACAGAGAAACCCTGTCTTGAAAAACCAAAACAAACAAACAAACAAAAAACAAAAAACAAAAAACAAAACAAAACCAAAAACCAAAAAACAAAACCAAACAAAAAACCACAAAAAACAAAAAACAAAACCAAACAAAAAACCAAACCAACCAAACAAAAAAAACTGTTGGTATTTTGTATTTGTGTGAAACTATATTCCATTAGCTGTACGTAACAGTTTATCCGGTGGCCTATTGAAGGATATCTTGGCTGCTTTCAAGTCTTGGCAATTTTGAGTAAAGCTACTGTAAACCTTTGTGTACAGGTTTTCATGTTAACACAATTTTCCAACTTATTTTGGTAAATGCCTAGGGCTATTGCTGCTGAGTTGTACAGTAAGAGAGTATTCACTTTGTAGGAAAGTTTTAAGCTCCCAAAATGGCTTTACCATTTCACACTGTCACTAGCAACGTCTGAGAGTTCACAGTAGTCTATGTCTTTAGCAAAATTTGATGTTGACAGTTGTTAGGTTTGCTATTCCATTATTTTAATGAAAAATTTTCCAAAAATATTATATCTTCATTTTTCTGTTTCATCTGTTTTATTATTTTGTGTTTTTTGTCAATAAGTTGGCTTAATTTTGCAAATTTACTTTCATAGTATTCGTTTGCACTTGTTCTTGCTGTAAGTTTCTTATTTGTGTTGTACGACTTCTTTCTTGTTTCAGTTCCAGTTCTCTGGGTTCTATTCTGACCCACCAGCCATTTCTGATTCCTTAAAGCTTGCCTTTAGTGAGAGAATTCCAGGAAATTATTTTCTTTTGGGGAATATTAGTAATAGCCCAACAATTTATCTGTTAACAACTATACAATAATTTTGCTCTAGATTCTTTTCTCTTTGCAAAACTGGCTAAATCTTTTCAGCTTCAAATCACATTGTGTCTTATCCAGTGACTGCTGAATTTCACAGCAGATATCCCAGGCCTGTAGCTTACCCCGTAAAAGCCCTCCCTGTAGAAAAGGGAGATTCCCTGTCTTGCTTTGAAGGTAGCACAAGAGAATCGTCTGTTTACTGCAATAGACTATCGCAGGAAGTTGAAGACGCTGCTCTAAGGAAGGGGAGTAGGCAGCCTTTGCGTGATGCATAGATTATTTAGAATCAAAACCAACTAGGTTATAGTTTCATTGAATCATTTTAAGTTCGTTGAGCAGATTCAAACATTGACTTACAGTCTCAGATGAACAACGTTTCCTTTAGGAAATGTCTCTGAAAACAAATACACGCCCTGAAAGTGCCACCTCAACAGCCCTCAGAACTTTCCTATGAAAATTATCCTTGGGTATTACAGGACAGCCTCCTGCCTTTGGCGTGCAGAAGCTCAAACCCATGCTGATTTCCTGTAGATAGAGTAGATTTAAAATTTGGGATCGCTGTATGTAAATATTCTCTAACCTTTCACCATTCCTATTACTCTCTTCTGTTCAATCACTTGTTACTAGCTTCTTCTCGACAAGCTGTCTACTAAATACAAGTCAAACGGTGGCCTCTGGCTTCACTCACAACTTTAACTGGAGCTGTGTTTTGTCCCCCCTCCCCCCCCACCTTAAATAACCAAACTAGTTTTTACTTAGTTCTATATTTGAATTCCAAGTTAATCCACATGTCTATTTTTAGAGCTGGATGAATTTTCATCCATCCACTTACAGGGATGTAATAAGAGGAGAAAAGGTTTCAGTCTACTTTTCTTTCCTCTTCAGAACGCTTCTTCCCTTCCAACTGTTTTCTTTCGCGGCACTCACCCTGACGGGCTCCCTGCGGTAATTAAAGTGATATTTTGCCCTTACCCTTCCTCATTTAGTACTGATAGCAGTTTTCATACAAAGCCACCTTCATCTCATCACCTCAAATCCAAAGGCTCGACATCCAGCTACTTTGCAAGTATGATCTGATTGAATCTCCTATGTAAATGTGTAACTGCCCGAAAAACTGTCCTTCAGAGCGCCTTTGGTAAACAGAGAACGGTTCCAATTTCAACGTCCTTTTGGTATATATATACTCTGATTATCATTGCTTCGTTGGCTTTGTGACTTACAACGAGGAGACAACGAAAATGTAAAGGAGACAGAAAATAAGTGTCCAGCAATAATTTCATAGGCAAGGATATTTGTAACATCCTTTGGACACGCGTGCACCCGAGGCGATATACGGTACAGTTATACGAAGCAGGTGTATCTTAGGTGGTGAATATTTTCTGAACAAATAAAAGAATTTTAGAATTTTCATAGAACTCAAAAACGAGTAGAGTCTTGGTTGATGTATTTGGCTTCTTGGCTGAAAAGCAAATGGTAGCGTTTCTTAAGGCTATGCTAATCCCCCCCAGGGTAACTTTTGAGTGGAAGCTCTACTCAGCTGATCATAGAATGGCACTTGAGATAGCGATCGATCGTGAGAGATGTTAATAAATTATGGAGTGGGGGGCCTGCTCTCCCTCCTCTTACACCCTCTCTTCCTTTCCTATAAAATTGAAATAGATTCAGATTTGTTATGAAAATTCTACAAGTGACCTTTCCCCTTCTTGACTTAGGGAAGCATGGAGGTTTGAAACTATTGTTCTCTCTGATATAGGTCCTCCTGTGACCAAGCCAGCTCAGTCAGTCAACAAGGTCTCAAGGGAGGGAATGAAGATTGAAAATGAAGAAAAACCATCTGACAAAACTATTCCATGGCTCCAAGTCTCCTGATTCCAGCCAGTGCTGAGGCTAAAGCACCTTTATTGTTTCCCAGTCTGCATTTATATCATTCTAGGTACATCCAAAAAACATGGTCAGTTCTTAGATGGAAGACAAAGTAATCGAGTAAAGTAGTAAACAAGGAGATCACACAAGACAGTAATCAAGTTAAGTAGTAAGCAACAGGTCACACACAAGGTAATAATTAAGCAAAGTAGTAAACAAAGCCCCATGGTCACTGTTTCTAATATTCTTATCTGAGCCTACTTCCTTGTCCCAGCCCAGCGACAAATGCCAAATTCCTAGAAGTGGCACCAACAGCTCTCAATACTGTTCCACAAGCCAGGGAACCAATACAAAGATTCTACCTATTTCCAAGCATGTTGACTATACTTACACATTCTGGGATAGGAGTCATGAACAGGGGTGGGTATGTAGACCTACCATTGGCTAGATTACAGCCTGGACACCCCGGAGGACTCTTCCATTTATTATGGGTCTCTGTGTGCTGGTTCTTGAACACAGACACATAAGGACATGTAGTGTAAGTATCAATTCTGAACCCCAGAATCCTTGGAATATTTGTCTTTTTGTTTAAAGTTTAGAAAATGGCTGTAGGTAGGGACTCTTTGGGGATTGATCGAGGACTGTTACTTTATTTACTCGCTATGGTGATGAAGAAAGACCCACTCTTTCAACCGGCAGAACTGCAAATAAACAGACATTCTTAAAATCATTTTATCTCATGATCACCACTGGTCTTGGGATTAGAATGGCAGTTACAAGTGCCCTCCTGCCTCAGCCCGGAAGTGGAGGGTTAGTTTAAGTTATGCAGAAAGCAAGTAGAAGTCTATTTTTCAACCGTCTTTTCTGTTTTGGGAAACAATGTTGTTTCTCTTTAAGCTACATCCTATCCTGGGGAGACTGTGGCTTCAGGAGATTCACCCTGGGTGATATTGTGTTCAGAAATTCTTTGTGCCTGCAGAGCAGAGATGAATGGCAAGAGAGGAGGCAAAAATGTCAGTACTTCCAGAGGCAATGGGGTGTTCTGGAAAGTGTTTTTTCATGTTTAATTACCAGGCTTTTGTTCAAATCAGGCCATTCCCACTGTTAGTGCCGCTACTGAGAAGACTCTGATGAGATATGTATGGTACGGGAAAGGCTGCTTTTGGGGATCACAAGCTACATGCAACTAATGACTTATTGAAAATATTATCCACTCACCGATGACTCCAAGATGAATGAGTAGAAACTGAAACCAACTTTTGTATTGCAGGAGGAACCTGGAGGTCAAAAAGAACATTTCTCATGAAAAAATAGTGACTTAGCTCTCTGGCCTAGGTATGTATAGTTCACAACCGTCTTGGAAAATTTCGTTTTAGTTTTGAATCAGGAAACTGGTACTTTACTGGGGTGTCATCTGCTTGATTATCAGGATCACAAATGGAACTTTTCAAGATGGTACCTCTTCAACTGCCTCCTTCTGATTTGAAGTGCATCATATAAGGAGGCAGTGACAATTAACTTGTTACATGGGCTGCCATCTCAAAATGTTATGGCCTGGTGACTCAAACTTTCCTTCTTTGTTTCTGTCTATTATTATCTTTAATCTTTTTTTTACAGTCCAGTCCTTAGTTATCCGCCTCCCAGGCCGCCTCCAACAGTTCCTCATCCCATTCCTCCTCCTTCTCCAAGAGGATGCCGCCCTGCCCTCCACTAGGCCTCCACATTCCCTGGGGTCTCAGGTTTCTCAAGGGTTAGATGCTTCTTCTCTCATTGAGGCCAGACCAGGCAGTCCTCTGTTGAATATGTGTAGGGGGCCTTGGACCAGTGTACGCTGCCTTGTTGGGGACTCGGTGTTTGAGAGATCTCAAGGGTCCAGGTTTGTTGAGACTGCTGGTCTTCCTCCAGGGTTGCCCTCCTCCTCAACTTCTTCCAGCCAGAAAGTAATTTTCTCACCGTGCTGGAGGCTAGAGCTCTGGGATCAAGATACGGGTGAGTTTTTCCCCCTAAGGTCTTTTTTCTGGGCTTGCAGATAGTATCTTCCCATGGTCTCCAGCACATCTGTTTTGACATTCCCCTTTCTCATGAGGGTACTGCTCATGTTGGATTAAGTTTTTCCTCCTTAAAAGTCATGTTTTAATGTAATTTAAAAAATTGATAGTGTCTTACAATACTGTAACACCTTGAGAGAAGGGAAGTTAAGAATTCGGCTTATGAATTTTGGTATAATTTAGCCAATAAAACTTGAGCTTGGTTTTTACACCAGCAGTTAACAGCTGACCAAATCAACTCTTCTTCCCTGGGTCACTTGATGGATCACATTACTCCTGGATTCCCTGGAAGAGTTTATGACATTTAAAATGTGTATACATTCATCAGGGTCCCATCTGTTCTCCCCAGAGTCTGAGTCTGCATGATGATGTAGATTTGTGGTGTAAATTGAGAACTTGATTCAGTCTCTGGGGTTTGTTTCCTTTAATACATGTAAAAGAATCAAATCCTCATTTTAATCATATATTCCACAGGAGTTGGAATCCACACACAGATTCTAAACACCAGACAAAATCTTGAAAGATACTCCATTCACAAACGGAGGTGTAGTAGATTTCAGTAGCTGATAAGCATTTTAACTCTTTGACTTGACCTACAAAATCTACAAAGTAAGATCCCATGGGTTTCATACATAGAAGTACCTAATAGCAACTTGTGTTTTTTGGCAGTTATTAAGCTAATATAATATTTAGTTATCACACATTCATCTTCCATGCTCAAATAATTGTCATGAAAATAGGACGTTTTCCACAAACAAATACAGCTGAGGATCTCTGCTCTGAATTCTAAAGCGTAGTAAACATCCCTCTCCTACCCCTCTGCCCCATGTTTTTGACCCAGCCCCCTAAGCCAGAAGGGATTGTAGAGTAGCTGCCTTGTCAGAATCCACAAGGAAACCTGCACATGTACCTGGGACAAGGGTCAGTTCAGAAAAGATAGAACTTCCTTGTCTGTGCAAGTTCTACTACTGCAGTCATTTGACAACCTCTGACATAAATATCTCTGCCGAGAGGAGCAAGCTACCTTGGGTTTTGGTTGTGTGGCCTCTTATTTTACACAATTCCACAACTGCATGTTTTTTATGGAAGTAGTCTGTGAGGCAAAGACCTCAGAGAGCAGCCATTTTGTTTGGGCTTGCTTTTTGGTCAACTCAGATGATCCCGTTGTACAGGTCTTCGTCCCTTGAGAAGGATTCCTACTTTGAAATCTGTACCTTTTGGACCTATGTCTGAACCTATCTTGGTTCACCTTAAAGTAAGGAAATAATTATTGTTCTGCCAAAGCAACATTTTTCCCAATAATTGGTTTACCTTTTTCGATAATTCAGAATGATATTAGAAATGAAATGTTTTGATTGGTTCCAAGCTTAACGTTGATAGTGCTTGTGAAAACAACCATTTTTACAGACTTTTAAAGGACAGTAGTTCTATCTGCTAAAGAGAGGGGACAGATGCTTGGGGACTTTTGCTGCAGACAGAAAGCTGGCCCTGAGGCAGTTTTCCTTGCAGGCCTTTGGTGAGGCAGGAGATAAAACTCTGCAACCTGGCCCAGTGCTCAGTGGTAGGCTTGAGCACTGATTTCTGGAAGGTTCTCTCTTGGAGAACATGAAGCCCGTCAATAAGGAGATTGACATTATCGAATTCAAGACTGACACTATCCAACATCAGAAAAAGTAAGTTTATTGCAAACCCCAGGACTCAAGAAGACACCTTACAGGTGGAGTTTTAGGGAAGTTGTTGCATTTTCTAGCTGAATTTTTTTTTTTTTTTTTTTTTTTTTTTTAGGTTTTTCAAGACAGAGTTTCTCTGTGTAGCCTTGGTTGTCCTGGAATTCACTCTGTAGACCAGGCTGGCCTTGAACTCAGAAATCTGCCTGTCTCTGCCTCCCAGGTGCTAGGATTAAAGGCATGCGACACCACTGCCCGGCAGTTGTAGTGGTTTAGGTTGAAGACAAACTTTGTCAATAAAGAGATGCTGGATATGTTTCAAAACAATCTTTCCAATTCTATTAGTTGCCTGTAAGCACAAGCCAAATGGCTGCTTTTCCTGTCCTTCCTGACTTTCTCTGCTGTGAATTACAAGGATAACTAAAATAAAATCTTCGGTGGTATTTATTAGTTGGATGCTGGCCTTAACCAAACTGAAACTTTGTCGTGTGGTGTGGGTAATGAATAATGCAGCCAAGAAATAACTACATTTTGGGGAATATTTGAGATCTAAAGCAGGGAAGTTACAGTGGCCATTGGACTTACTGTAGTCTCTTTAGAGGGGACAAAAGAACTTACTGAGAAGAGAACAGAATTTCAAACAATCTCGGTGCATTTATGAGTTTTCCCTCTATCCCACATGTGGAAACAGACAAACAGAAGCCACTGGTCTGACCAACAGTCTGAATGCTCTTGGGTTGTTTGTAGCAGATACCCCAGTAGAAATGGATTTCACATCAGATGTTGACCGTACTAATGTATAAATACTTATGAAAGAAGATCTATCACCATTAAAAAACCATGTCCTTTCTTGTAATCAGAGTGCTATGGTTTTTTTTTTTTTTTTTTTTTTTTTTGCTTTCAAGATTTAAGGTGGGGCCTTAAACCTTTTCTGGATAAAACAGTAAATCAGAATGTCTACAGCAGCCTGAAGGGAAACATAGAAATTCATATCTCTGTAAAAGACTAGCATGTTGGGGGCTGGAGAGATGACTCAGGGGTTAAGAGCACTGACTGCTCTTCCAGAGGTCCTGAGTTCAATTCCCAGCAACCACATGGTGGCTCACAACCATCTGTAATGGGATCCGATACCCTCTTCTGGTGTGTCTGAAGACAGCTACAGTGTATTCATATAAATAAATTAAATAGATCTTTAAAAAAAAGGTTTAAGCTGGTTATATTGTGTATACACATACACACACACACACACACACACACACTCAAGCTTATTGCTTCTTGGCATCCATACAGTTGGATTAATGATGTTAATAGCTGTATGCTGTGACAGTGTTATTATTTTTTCTTTATTGAGTTGTGCTAAAGGGCAGGGCTGTCAATCCCCTGAGATGACAGTGCCCTGGCATTGGTCCGACAGGAAGCCTTGTTGCACGTTCACGTGTGTTTGTCACTGCAGCCATCTAGACCTTGATTCCTATAGGTTTCTCATCAGTTGTCTAGCTAGATATTTCTATGCATACCATTAATATTGGCAATTCCACTAATTCCATTTGTGGCTCATTACACTGCCTAATTAACCTCCTCATTTAAACAAAAAGTGCGAACAGACTGGCTATAATTCTCATTTCTGATGGCTTCTGAACATATGACTAAATTTTGTCTCATTTCTTTTTATTCTCTATTTTAAGAAATTCTTTGCTGTTTTTCCCTAGCATGTTGGAATGACTAAGTCTTTCATTAGACTCCTTAAAGTCTTCCTTTAAAACTGGCTTCTCACTTTGGTGTGAGAGTATAACCAACATGCACACAAGCGTCCACCATTCTAAGACGTCAGGACCTCAAATCATGATTTAATTTTACTGCTATAAAAGAGAGCAAATACTTTTCTGCAGAAATGGTGGGGTCTGCCTGAAGTTGCTCTGTTTTGATGCTAGGCGGCCAACACGCAGGTTTGATCATTGTGTGGTAGAGAGAATTTTTCAGGGAGGAAATTGTTTTTATCAGCATTTAAAGAGATTTTAAACACAGGAACTTCAGGGTTTGTATTTAAGCTTTCTGGAAATAACGACATCACACTGATCCGCAGAATTAAAGGAACCAGGGAATTGGAAGGCTTGGATTCTTGTCCATTTATTTTACTTATATAAAAAAATTTAATTACACCGTCACATGTCATACTTTCCAGCTGAATTTATTGGGCAAATTACTTGATATCTGATATTAAGATTATAGTCACCAAACAATAACTTTTATATAATTACTACAAGATAAGTTTTAGTTTTCTCTCTTGATACATTTGTAAACATTACCATCAATGTAGCTTCCTTTTGAAACACTCTCCAGTGTGTGTTCATTTAGCTCTTCCTCCCATTTTAAGCTCCATTCTGAGGAGGAACAAGAAACTATATATCGATAGTTGTTTAGTTAGCGCATAATTGAGTTTGAGCTAAAGGCAAGGGACTCGATGCCTTTTGTTTTGTTTTTGAGACAATGTTTCTCTGTGTAACATTGGCTGTCCTGGAACTCACTGTGTAGACCAGGCTGGCCTTGAACTCACAGAGATACATCTGTGTCTGCCTCTGGAGTGCAGGAATTAAAGGTGTGCTCCACCACCCCACTAGGGTATTGCTAACTGACCCTCACAGTGCTTTCTAATTTCAGAATGTACGTTTTTCTGTGAAATCGTTGGCTTCCTGTTAATATGAGAACCTAGTTGTGTTTAGTGTTTTCATGGGATTCCCGGCTGGTCCTGGTCACCCCCCCACCCCCTTTGCTGATTTGGATGCAGCCTGACAGTTTCTGCTAGATTGTGCCACAGCTGCTGATTCATGTTTGCTATCCTGACACTACTGAACTGAACTGCTGGTATGCTGACAAATGGAGATTGGAATCACCCCAAAGAACTACCTCTCAGCAAGTCCGCATCCTCTTATCAGTCCCCATCCTCCCCCCCCCCCCCACCTTTGGATGGTGAGCCAGAAGAGGGGATGGAAGCATCTGAGAACCCTTGTTAAAAGTAAGTTTTTAAAAAAATCTAAGCCTACATACACGGATGTGTATCACTTACCTATACAGAGTTAAACAGGAAATGAGTTATAAAAATTAAGTCAGCTACAATGCTATGTGATAGGTGTAAAAAATGAAACAAAACACAGAAATTTGGGGATGCATAGGTAAAAGTTGACACAGTTGATGCAAAGTTGACGCAGTAGGTAAGGAGAATTGAAGATGTTTTCCTAGAGGGAGAATTCTGGTCCCAAGCCTTAACCACTAAATTGGAGCCAATAAGGCGAAAGGGGCGTGGCTTACAGATATAGTACGCTGCTGCCAAGGGTTTAAAGAAGCTTATTTGGGAACACGCTTAGAGCAGACAATCGTCATCTCATGAGCTAAATATCAAGAAGTAAAAAAAGAAGAAAAAAAAAGTCCATGAATTACCAAAGTCGATGATTTCAGGTTAGAATGCACTGGTTTGTAAATGTTACTTATCTCCAGTGTTAAGAACCTTAAAAGCATTTAAAACTATATAAATGCATGCATGTCTGCCTGGGGGTAAGTCCGTGATCAGATGTGTCTATGGGGGACAGAGGAGGGGGTGGATTCTGCAGTGTCTGATGTGGGTTCCAGGAGCTGAACTTGGGTTCCCTGCAAGAGAACTTTGTGCTCTTCACCCCTGAGCCGTCTCTCCAGACACCTTATTTCTAGTTTCAGAAATCAGCCTCTACTACACAATAGGCACATTCGGATTGTGACTTAATCCTGTGGCATTAATTCAGTGGCTGAACATGTTGCTCGCCAGAGAAGCAGAGTTATGGAGACATGTTTTATACCGTTGATGAAAATGTTTAATAACAGGAATGAGCCCAGAGGTGATGTTCTAGGCGAACTTCCTGCTCTCACCCATGACAGGGACTCTGTTACCTTCAATGGGACATTTGTACTTTTCACAGCCATCTCATAATACACTTGATTTAATCCACTGTGCAAAATGTTAGCCTCTGCGATAACTAGAATGTAAACAGCGTCTCATTTCCCTGTCCAAGTTCTGCCGGTCCAGAGATGGGGATTTTACCATTTGAGCCTGGGACGGCTTTACAAACCCTGCAGTCCAGGAACTGTGACAAACCAGATTCCAGCGGAGACTTGAAAAGTGGTTGGCACTGAGGCTTCCTGTATCTACTAATACTCTTAGAAACCGGAGGCCACCGGGATAGCACAGCAGTATTCACAGGTGCTACCTCCATGCGCTGTAACACATGTTTTCCCCATTTTGTTGAATGCTAGAAGGTATAGTTACTCTCAACTCTTCCTTTTCTGTTCAGTAAGTTGTCAGACAGTGAGAGAGGAGATGTATCCCTGGGTGGCTGTATGCATTGTGAGGAAGCCCAGCTAAGTCCAGACAAACTTCTACCTCAGTCTGAGCTGAACACAGATAACCAATCCACAGAAATGTGGCCCAAATCAACCACAGGACAATTGTATGATCTCAGCTTTTTTGCACATCATTTTGTTTTAATTAAAAAGTTTATTAATTAATATTAGTAACTGAATTCCATACCACTCACCTTTCATATATTATTATTATTATTATTACTTATTCACTTATATCCTGCTTACTGTTTCCCTACAGGTCACCTTCTCCCACAATCCTTCCCGGACGCTTCCCTCCCCTTTGTCTCTGAGCGGATGTGGGCCCCTGGGTATCTCCCCACCCTGGTACATCCTCTTCTTTGAGGCCAGATAAGATAGCCCAGCTAGAAGAACATATCCCACATACCAGCAACAGTTTATGGGATAGCCCCCGCTCCAGTTGTTGAACCCACATGAAGTCAGAGCTGCACCTCTGCTACATATGAGCAGGGAGGCCTAAGTCCAGCAGTGTTTGTTCATTGGTGGGTGGTTCAGTCTCTGAGAGTCCCAAGCATCCTGGTTAGTTGATTCTGCTGGTCTTCCTGTAGAGTTCCTATCCCCTTAGGGGCTGCAAGGGAAGCAACCCATCCTCTTGTCTTGAAGCAGTGTCTCTGTGTGTCTGATAGGCATGTTAGGTAGTTTGCTTCTTACAGGGAGCCGTGTATGTATGTCACTTTGTAGTACATGGAATGAGTTTTGTCTTCCCTTTATCTACCTGATTCTATAAATGTTTAAAAAATTTATCTAAAATTTAAACTGGATGTGGTGGTGCATACCTTTAATCCCAGCACTGGGGAGGTCTGGGCATGTGGATCTCTGGGAGTTCAAGGCTAGCCTTGTCTAGATAGTGAGACTGCTCCTCAACCCTGCAAGTGGAAAAATTCTCTCAACCCCCAGAAATTAAGTTGAGTGTAGTGGTCCAAGGATGTAAAATGGACACTAGAGACGGTGAGGAAGACATCATATTTAAGGCTTGCCTGGGCTAAATAGTCATTATCCTGGGCAATTTGGCAAGCACCGTATTTGCTACAATACAAAGGAATCAAAAGTGTGGGGAATGTGGCTGGGAGATCGGACTTGGTGGGGATGTGCAAGGCCTGGGGTTGGTACTCACCAGGCATCGTGAGAGAAGATGGGGATGGGTTTGGGACAACATGAATAAACAAAGGTAGGCAGGCAGAGATGAATGAACTGCGCGTTGCTCTCTTTATGAATTCACAGGAAACCCGAGTCATATTCATTCTCTTAAATATTAGGACACCTGGGCAAACAAACCGGGGAACCGGAACCAGCTTTTCCTGTCCTCTTTCCGTCGTTCTCCTTAGTAACATCTCTGCAGCCTTACACATGTCTTGTTGGTGACATTTCACAATCCCAGGTCCTGATAATTTCGATGTCCTTGTAGCACAGGAGAAGGAACTTTTTTTTTTTTTTGGTGGTCGGGGGACGGAACAGTGCTGGGAGACTTTGTGGATCAAAACGTAAAAAGCGAAGTTGGCGGCTAGCTTTTGATTTGGCAGGCCTGGTTTGAATCCCTCCACCGGACTCATTTCATTCACAGGCGAAGTCAGTTCACCTCGTCTGTTTTATTGGACGTTGTGAGGATTTGAGATGAGGAGTTGAGATAACCTATAAACCTTCTACTAGAGACTTAAAGTGCCACTAAAATCTCTACTACGGCCGAGGGGAATGTGCAGTGTTGTATACAATACTTCAAGCAACGTCTGTTCTTAAGTACATCCCACCGTAAGACACAGCCTTTCTATTCCTAGATATTTATTTATGAGAACTGGAAACATATGTTCACTGAAAGATTCCCTCATAGATGTCCCTAGTGGCTTTGTCACATGCCCAACTCAGAAACAACACAAGAGGTGCACGTCAAACGAGGTTTGGTATCACTACGGTGAAATAAGGACGGGCTGACCTGTGGCTGCAGAAACAGGAATGGATCCCAGTGTTACCATGCCGATGGAAAGAAGCTGGTAAGGGAAAGACACACCGCATGATTTGACTTATTGTGGTGCGGGCAGCGAACTGCAGCCAGGTGTACTTCAGTAGAATAGTTTTAGAGGCAGAGAGAAGAGAGCTTGCAATAGTAATGTTGTAAGTTCTCAGAACGCAGTGAGTTGGGATGGAATTGCAGTTCAGTTAAATTAAGCATCTAAAAAAAATATTCGTTTAGAAAAACGTGGTAGAGTTTTCAGGAGGCAGAGAGTTTAACCAGATGTCAAATTATCAACTCCAGGGTTCTGCTAAGGTAGACGAGTGTTTCTCATTTTGATTTTTTGTTTTGGCAGGAATGCAAAAGATTTTGTTTCAGAGTCCCGAGAGCCCCGATTTACACACCTGGATCTGAAAGTTATTAGGATCTGTTTGCCTGGAGATTAACAGAGGTGTCAGGGAATTTCAGCATCGTTAGGGGTTGGGTGAGGATCTGTGGATGAGGAAGGCTTGTTTTATTTTGTAATTACATATTTATCCCCTTTGCTAACTTTTTAACGTGCTTGTAAAAATACAGTGGGTTAAATTGTAAAACATAAGATAAAATGTCCCACGTTTTAGCAGCAGAAATAAATATGATAAAACGACAGGTTTTCATGAAACCACAAAGACCCTTACTAATTAGACACTAGAAAGATGATGGGGTAGGCCAGTGTTTTTGAAGTTAGGTTGAAATGGGTTTTCCTTGTAGTGAAGAATCCAGGTTTTAAGGTCATTTTTGCTTGGAATCTATAGCTGATCAACAGGCAGGAAATGACTGTAGGATTTGTAATGAAATAGTGCCAGGTATTAAAAAAATAAACCTTGTTCCCCTAGGAAGTGAGTTACCACGTAAATGGGATACAATAAAAATCTTTATCACATGAGACACTGGTCTTTTGAAAGAGGTCATTTGAAGGTTTGTTGTGAACAATGATTTCCATGATCTAGAGTGTCTCAGCCTACTAAGTACAATCAATTAAAATTCAAAACCCTATATTATTTTGTTTTGGATTCTCGTTTGAAGTTGCTTCATTTACTCCCAATTAAAAAACAATTATTGCCTTTAAGACTAGACTAAGTACAATGATCAGGTTAGAAAAGAATAAATAAAAAATTCAAAATGAATGAAAAAATGTTTAATCATAACCTTATTACAGATTTTATAATTAAAAATACACAAATGTCTAAGGTAAACCTCCCACTAAATTACAATGTTCACAAACTCTAAGTAGCAAACTTACAGCTGTACCTAGTTTACTAGTGATGTAACAAAACTTTTTAATAACATTTGCAGGAACGCTTTATTAAAATAGTCCTCCCTACTTAATTTAGTTACCTGAGAGCCTTTAGATAATGTGGCTAAATTACTAAGTTTTATGTTACCATAAAGCCGCTAACTAAAACCTTAGTTCTTAGTAACTATTGTAATAAGTGGTAGTTTATAGCTGGTGGAAAGAATTATGCTAATCCTTCAGTGACTCGGGGCTATGAAAACACAAAAGTTAGAATGGGGAGGAATTTAGCCAGCTTGAAAAATTACCCTCGCTGACCGAGAGGAGTCAATTACAGTCAAGATCCCTGAGTAAGGATTGGGTAAGGGTTCCAGAGTGGCATTTTTCTCTTGTCGTGACTAAGTCTTTTCTTATTTACTCATTTTTTTCCCCCACTGTTTTAACCACTAGCATAAAGCTGTTCTCATTCGTAAGCACGATCAAAATGAGCTGAGTTGAAGGCAACCTTTCTTGCGGGATCTTATGTTCACCACTTAAACCAAGACTCAATTTGGTCAAACCTTAAGGACATGACCTTCTTGGATCCTGCTATGAAATTTCTGTAAAGTCAGGATACTTCTTTAGCAATGAATATGCGATCATGGGATTGTATAAGAAATCCGTACCTTTGATTCTGTTAGAATTTGTTAGTTGTAGAAATTCAAAAATTCTTTGAAATCGGATAGTATTTTCTTTTTTCTTTTGTGGATTTTTTTTTTTTTTTTTTTTGGTGGAGTCCTGGTGACAGCCGGCAAAGCGTTCTAATCCAGACATCCCGCTAGAGGGAGACATAGTCCAGCATTTGAAGCGTTTGCTGTCTTTTACTGTTTTTCTGCAGGAAGGTGGTTTGCTCTCAGCATCTGCAGCGGCTACTGACAGAATTGGGAGGGAGAGGGAGAGGGAGGGAGTCAAAGCCTCCCGGTCCAGCCGTCCCATTTTACTGCTTTACTCAGCCTGGAGTGTCAGATCCCATCTCCGCCTGCCTCCTCTGTGTTTTGTACAGTGGGGCCAGCCGCTCCCAACGACCAGCCAGCTGAGTGGAACAGGGGTCTAGGGTGAACCAGCAGGGCTCTGCCCGTTGGGGTGACTTTCTAACATTGTCTCTAGTGTATTTTAACAGTGCAACGCTTGTGGTGGGACTCAGAGAGGGGAAGCTTTGATTGTTTTTTTATTGGCGTTTTCTTCTGGTAATCTGGATTTGTTTCCTCGGGCCCCTCCCCTTGTTCTGTTCTTTCTCACTCCCGCCTTTGGCGAAGTGACACAGGCGACACCTGCTCGCTTGTGTCTGCTGCTGGAACTCGCACCTCCACGGTGGCGAAGGGGCCGGCGCGCTCGTGACTGGGGGTTGGGGGGGACAGCAGAGGGGTTCCCTCACTTGGAGCACACGATGCCTAGAGTGGCGGCGGGTGGGCTGCGAGGAGCTCGACCGGCTGCACTTGAAGGCGGGATCGAGGGGCTGCAGCTGACCGGGAGTTGCTGCTAAGTGGACGCGACTTGACGGCGCCCGGGTGTCAGCGAGGGCACCCGCGGGACCCGAGTGCGAGCTGCGGGAACGCAGGCGTCTCCCGGGGACGCCGCCGGCCGAGCGAGCGCACAGCCCGCGAGCCTGCTCAGAAAGCGGTCCACACCAGAGCCTGCAAACCTGGGAGAGCCGGGGAGCTCGAGGAGTGCTCGGCGGAGGCTGCTCGGCTGAAGGTGAATCACCGCGTCCAATTGCCTTTCCCTAGAGAACCCGGGGGAGGGCGGGACAGGGGGAACGTGCGAGCGCGCGTTTGTGTGCAAGGGAGAGACGACGCGGGGCGAGAGGAAAAGTCCTCCTGGCTCGCCGCCCGAAGCAAACAAATCGGAGATGGACTAAGAGCGGCGGCTGCTGGAGCCCGCCTGGATCCTTGGAGTCGCGGGATCCGAGCGCATCGCGCGCAGCGCATCGCTGGGGACAGCGGGCGACCGCGGGCGCCTCCGGGGGGCTGCGAAGACTTTGGCTCTGCCCCTCGGGCAACGAACCTACTGATTACTTTGGCACGGTGGGGTAAAGAGCAGGAGCCAGGGACCGGCCTCGCGCGCTGCACCTTCCTCTTGCTTCGGGGAGGGGGACCCCAGCTTGGATGTGAAGACACTGCCGAGCCCCCTTTAGCCTTCGGAGGAGGTGCACTCACACGCGCACGCAGGGCCACACTCGCTCGCCCTCTGCGAGCACACACCGGTGGACTTCAGGTCCCTATGCCCCTGGATGGTGCCAGCGGAGCGGCATCTCCGAAGCGATGCAGGAACGGTGAGGCTGGCGTCGGCCCGCGGAAGCTACAGGACCATCGCTAGGTGCTGCCGCCACCGGGACGCCCGGCTGCAGGTAGGTGCGAGCCGCGCCTTCGGGAGCCTTCGGGCTTTGGGGACCACCATGACCGCGCGTGGTCCGCGCGCCCTCGCAGCCCTCATGGGTACCTCTCTTCCATCATCTGGGCCCGGGGCAGAAACCGGCTAGTCCCTGGAGGCCAAAATGAGGGTAGATGCGGTCCCGCAGCCCGCGTCCTTCCGCTCCCCCCCCCCCCCCTTCCCGGCAGACGGTGAGCACAGGGGTGGGGAAGAAGGACACCCGGAGGGGCACAGAGCTATGGCAGGAGGCTTGGGGAGCAGGGTCCATCGTATTCCAGAAGGCGAGAAACCCAGGCGAGGACCGAAATGTGGTTTAATTGGGTCTCTCACCATTCCTGGCTGGTGAGCATCTGAGACTTCTCATAAGCAGTTGGGGGTCGCAATCAAGGGAGAAATCAGTGAGGAGTGATGATCCACGGAAACGTCCCTTGTCTGGAATGCCTACTTTCTGTCCACTTCTGACTAGTTAATTCCCAGGCCTGTCTGCAGAGGGTGGGCGTTTCCATGAGGCTATTGACTCCTCCACCTCTAACTTATTCCACAAAGAATCACGTTCGCAAGTTCTGGAGCCTCACCGGCTTAAAGGTTTATTTAGCTCAGGGAACAGACTCGTTATTACCGAATGAAACAGCTTTTTGTAAAGGCTACTTCAAGAGAGCTTTCGTAAAGTATCGTTTAACGAACAGCGTTCGGGAAGGGGGGAGCACAGTTCGGGGGTTGGGGGTGGGGGACACGACTAATGGCTTGTCATTTCTTTCCGGGTAGATGACTTCTACATCTTGCCCGTAGCACAGATTTTTCTGCCCACCTGCTTTGCTGTCCCCTCCTTTTTCTAAAAGGCTAGGTGTTTTCTTCAGGAGATGGATGACTCTTGGCTATTAGTCGGCAATGCCACATTTACAGAAAGTGCTTTTGCAAAGGCAAAGTTTGAGGTCTGTCGCTTGCTTTCTTCTGGAGCTGCGGGCTGAGCCATCAGGTCTCCTCTGGAGGCAGGTCCATAGGCTCTCTAAGAGCCTGGGGAGACCATGCTTTTCAAACCTGCTCAGTATTCCACTGTGTGGCCAGTGTTAAACAATTGCCTGAAGCCTTGGGAATTGAATGTGTAGTTACTACAGTGACCAGCTTCTCTCCATCCGGTGCTTGGTGAGTTCATCTCCTGCCAATAAGATAGAAGACGAACCATCCTCCTTTTGTGATTGTGAATTCTCCCCTTGAATATCAAACTCCTCCGTGGGTTTAAAAACAAAGATACAAAAGCTCATCTCAGTCTCCAAACCTAAGTTTTTGGTTTTTTTTTAACCTCAATGAAGAGAACACCCCCAAATCACTCAGAGTCCCTGGGCCTTCTCAGGACAGGGTGAATTTCAATGACTGTGGACTGGCTGGTAATTATCTGGTTCCTGTCTGCCCAGTCAGATTGCTTTAGACATCCTCCTTCTTACTGTTATCAATTAGCACCTTTAAACTGCTCTATTAGGCAAGGTAAGTTAAGACAGTCGAGTAATTAATTTAAGGTTTCCATGTGAAGTAATACAGGAGATTACTGGCAAGGAAGATTAAAACTACATTTGATGTATTTAAGACTTAGAGCATGAGGAATATCATATTTACCCTTTCCGTGTTTGCGCATCTCTGCCCAGACTAATGAGTCCTTTACAGTTTCAACACCGGCACACAACATCATACATTTTCAATAACAGATCAGACATGTTTGTCTCTATTCCTGATCCCTGCTGTTCTGGATCTCTCAAGTCTGCTGTTTGGATCATGACCTTTTCAGAGTCTTATTTTTAAAAGCCATCAGTAACCACTTACAGGCCATCAGTAACCACACTGAAGCTTATTTTGTTCTAATTCCCCCAATTTCCAATGCAAACAACTGGACTGTATTATTTACGTGCTTAAGGTTTTGAGAAACACTTTTATTGCCAACAGAGGACTTAGGCATGGGGAACCTTGTAAGAGACAAACATAGTTTTAGTTTTAGTGTTGCTTTATTCGAAATGGCATTCAAAAGACTGATCAAAGTCTTAGTTATTTTCTTGCCTTTAAGAACAGTGGGTTACTATGCTTTGCTTCCCGTTTACATACAGTGCTATTTGATGTATGTTTCTTAAAGAGGAATCAGGAAACCTTTGTGTCCGAGCAAATACCTACATAATGCTCTAAGTTGTGTGTGAGGACTCTGAGTGTGTGTATGCGTGTGAGATTCTGAATCGGAGGAATGTTAGTTACTTTAGCAATGACAAACTGGAGAGAAAAGATGTTGGGATGTTGGGATGTTGGGGACACACTCTTTGTGGATACACTCTTTGTAGGCACTACACTATCTGCATTATAGTGTTTACTAACCACTGAGTTATACAATGTGATGACACGACTGTAGAGAAAGGTCTATTTTTAGACATAGCCACTTTCCCCTCTTAAAAATTTATAAAGTGCTGAAACTTTCGGGGTGATATAACACTTTAGAGAAATTGTTTTTATGTCTCATCAGAAAGATTTAGTAGTCCTGGATTTAATATCTATATCACAGTGTTTTGATGGCCATCTCAAATGGCATTTTCACATGGAAATGCTTAAAGTACATTTTAAGGTTGATTCAGTGCTAACCGAATCTTCTGGATTACCCTGTCCAGGATGGGTAATCTGTGACTCTCCAGCACTCACCAGGCCCTTCTTATCATGGCCCTAAAACACTGGCTCTGTTTGAGCATGTTCAAGTTGAGGAGTAATTGCAAACTGATGGGACATTGACTAATAAGGTTTATAATGAGGTCCCGAAGGAGGAGCGTTCTGAAATGTCGTTGGTTACTTGTGCTGTGTTTGAAAAGCTGAAGCAATCACAATGCCTCTACTGTTCATTCTGCAGTACTTCATTAGAGATGCCTCATTCGGTAGTGTTATCCTGCAGCTGTTTTGTTCATTGAAAACTCAAGTAAAAATAAGGAACTCTATCACATCGTGCAGTTTTGTTTCCTTGGTGAAAAACTATACACTGTGGTAAAATAAACATCCAGCATAATCTACCTCGATCTATGCTCTGGGCATATTTACAAATGCAATTCATCAATCTGTTACTAGTAGGGCTCCATCAAAACAGAGAGAAGAAATTCATTAATACCAACTGCTGCTAGTTATGAAGGCCAAGGCAGCTGAATCGACGTCATTTCTGGGCCCCTGGCTTGCACAGTGTTTCACAGGATGCGGCTTACTTCTGAGTCACTGGTTTTGTGGTGATTCAGAATAGGACTCAGAATTTGCCATTTTGTTGGGGAGTTCTTTGGAACTCTATCTGAACATATTGAGCTCTTAAGCATTTCATTGATAAAGAAAAGATGGGCTTACGAGTTACCAGCAGTCTTCTTATGGAGTGTGGAGTGTGTCTGGAATAGGTTATAGACAGGCAGCAAACATCTGGAATAGGTTATAGACAGGCAGCAAACACTCCTAGAAGCTTGCTTCTGTTTTGCAGTTGTCACGGGACCCTGACACGCTCCATAGGCTTCTGAAGGTCTGACTACTCCATTCTCTTCATGAAGTGAAGCTGCTCAGTTTTGTCGTCTGCTTCTCTTATAAAAAATTTAAGAGAAATGACTTTACTTATTAGAATATGGAGAAAGCAGAATCTCAATATGTTTCTTGTGCATTATGTTTCTATACAATCTCCATACCCCCATATATGCAAATGTTTTCATGGAATGCAGGTAATATATTGATTTTGTGTTAAAGGAGGCGAGACAACTTTATTAAAGGCCTTTATTTTTCCATGTCTAGATTTCCACTAATTTATACGACTTGACCTAGAGCACAACTGCGTTTATAGTTTAACGAGATAATTCATAGTTGAGTTTGACCCATTGTTACACATAACACATATATTTTTCTTTTTCTCTTTGAGATACTTTTATTGACTAAATTACAAACTCAAAACATAAAAGTCAGTTTTTCACCTTGTGTTGGGACATCTTGGGAAATGTTGGCTGACAGCTGCAGTGAGAATTCCAGCACATTTTAAAGCAAAGGTCATATCTGCATATGACTTTATTAAGCATATTTCTCCACAGTTGTGACTTGAGAGGGTAGTTACAAACTGGCTACACTGATATCATAATCACAGCTTGTGTTTCATTTCTAAAACTCACCCATTCTCAATGTGTATATCACGTGGTTTGTTGGATCTCTTTGAATAGCCTATAACAGGCTATTCACTGACTTAGTGTCAGTTTGGCAATTGATTGGCATTGCCGTCAGAAGATACAGAACTTAGTTTGCTGGAAAATAGGATGAATAGTGGAAACACATGCTCGAAGAAGAGCCTTCTGGGTTGTTCACCTTGATCCCTATGAGGCAAAGGATATATTTAAGGAGTCAGAGGATCCTTGTCTGTACTAAATCACTTCCTCCAGTCTCCTAAATTACTCCATATCAGCTGTAATTGTTTTATGATTCCCCCTGAATGGCCAGTTAGCAAAGGTACATTTCCCTTTCCCCAGCAAGAGTACATCTAGTCATTCAAAGAAAGTTATCTTTGTATTGCTTCTTCTATGCACTAGATTTTGGAAACTCCTTACCTGGAGATTCAACAATGCAATACTGTTGCACTCTAGCAATGACTATGACGGCAAAATGGCAACAACCAGCCAGACACATCTCTTTGGCTCGTAATCATGGGCTTTGCAGAACAAAACCATACATAGGACCCAGAGAGTTTGAAGTAGCTTTTGATGTCACAACTTGTTTCACTAAATATTTTCATATTGATGCATTTCTTCCTATGAGCTAGTCAGTAGGTAATTGCTTGCATGTGGAAGGGCAGCTGTGTTACCCTTTAAGGGCCATGCAAAGATTCCAGACCTTCCGGTTTGCCGTGTCAGCTGCCTATGGCCTCGCCTTGCCCCACAGGGAGTTTACTGTTGAGCTTCATCGTTCAGAACAACATTTTGCTTTCTTGGGTGAGTCAGGCTTCTCTCTGTGAACAAATATATGGACATGTCCATAGTGGATGCTGGATGGAAGGTTCGGGACAGTATATTTGTGTTCTAGAACCCAAGTTTCATGTCACAATGGGCTGAGCAGGGAGGAGACAGATTCTTTCTAGAGCAAACAAAAAGCCCTGTAATTTAAAATTATCCTTTCTATGTTCAAACGCTTCCCTGGTTTTATTTCATTTATGGGTTAGCTCTTTGTTTCTTTTTAGATGTCTTTTTTTTTTTAAAGTACAATGACAGTTATGCTTAAATATTCAATAAGTAAATATGCTTACTCTCTTCGAATGTTCATACCTCGGAATATCCACTCACACTTGCTCTGTTATGAAAAGGATCATCTGGTAAGAAAAGCTAGGTGGATTATTTGCTCCAATTTGTTTTGCCCTGGATTTATAGTCTTTGTGTTCTGGATACGCAACCAGAAAAGGTTTGTGGGGTGTGTGTGTGTGTGTGTGTGTGTGTGTGTGTGTTAGAATCTAACTAGCAACATGTTAGCTGTGTGACAGCAGACTTTTTCTAGAATATTTTCCTTGAGAGGGAAACTCTCTGAAACAGTGGAGTAGTAATGGAGTAATTGTGTGGCTATTCCTGTCAGGTGAGAATTCAGAAGTGAGCACTTCAAAACATCGGAGGAAAATTACACACATCCATAAAATATAATGTAATATAGCATACCTGATATAATATAGTAGAATATAATTAATGTATACTCTGTGTTAACTCATGGATAGTCCCATACCCACAGAAGCACTACGTAGTATCATCTTATTTAAGGAGAAATGCCCGAGTGTTATTTCTGTTTCTACCTTGATATAGACATATGGTGAATAGCCTATAACCAGTCTCATGGTGCTGGAGAGTTCAGATTCCCTCTGAGAAGTTGCCAGTGGACATTGTGACAGCGATAGTGGCGATAATGTCAAGCTTTGTTTGGGTTGTCCTTCAGGAGTTTGGGTTAAATTGAGTGAAAACGCTACAGCTTCAGTTCTTTTTCTATTGTGTGTGTGTACGTGTGTGTGTGTGTGTGTGTGTGTGTGTGTGGTGTGTGTATGTGTGTGTGTGTGAGTGTATGTGTGTGTGTGTGTGTGTGTGTGTGTAGGAGGCAGTCAGTGTTTCTATATTTCAGCGAGGCAATCCAGAGGCCAAAGGGGGAGGGGAAAGGCTTCTGAGCTTCTTAGGATAGAAAACAGAAGCCTGATTTGGGGAAGTTGCTTTCAATGAACAAATTTAACTTAGGTGTTTTGGGGGTGGGGCAGGGGAGGTAAGCTCTTAGAATGTTAAATGCTAATAGTTTCCTGCTAGCTTACATGTTTACCAGTATTACAAACAACTCACTTATGAAACTCTTTAGACCCATAATTGGTGAGTTCATAAATTTATGCTTAGAATTGGGTCAGATTTTAGACTTTGCTATTTTAAGGCATAGCTGGGCCTCACATCATTTACGAAGTGGTGAAAATCCATTAGCTTGCTGTTTTGTTTTGCTTAGGAGATAACCTAGGTAGATATTATAAAACTTGTGTGGGACAGTGGCAAGAATGCTGGAGATGGTTTGTGCAGCTCAAGCAGTAGATGGTCGTGGGATAATAAGAGTATCATCTTCTTGCCTCAGCTCTTCAGCAATATTTCTGTAGGTTGAGTTTGCAAGACAATTCGAGTTGATGATGATGGTGGTGGTGGTGGTGGTTGTGGTGATGGTGGTGGTGGTGGTTGTGTTGGTGGTGGTGGTGGTGGTGGTGGTTGTGGTGATGGTGGTTGTGGCTAAAGACATAACATTGGGGCCATAACATTGAATCATGTTAAATCTCTTGATTTGGTTTGTTTATGTGTCTTAGTCTTCTGGTGCACATATTATTGCAAGGTCAGTTGTAATAGGCAGTGGGTCTCAGGCTTCTAACGTCATGTCTTCATCGTCTACTGCTTGTTCTCACTGTCACTCATGTAAAGGGGCTTAGTTTGACCAACCCAAGTAGAAGTAGGTTAACAAATAACTCTTCACATGCTACATATAAATATTAGATACATTTATTCAAAAATTGTAAATTAAAAAATGTAATAACCCTTAGAAAAGTCCATTTACTCAGTAAGTATTTGTTTAACACTGCCAGTCAGTTTTGCTATAACAAATATATCATATACCAGGAGGCTTATGTGCAAACCTTTATTTTTCATAGGTCCAGAAGCTGGGGTTTCAAAAGCAGAGGGCCAGCAGACCTGTCTGGTGAAGGTCTGTTTTCTAGTGAAGAAAACTACCTTCTTGGAGGAGGAGGGGAGACGGAAAGAGGAAAGAGAGAAAGAGGAGAGAGGAAGGGATAGATGGGGGGAGAATAAGAGAGAACGAAAGAGGGAGGGTAAGATAGATAGATGGATAGATGGATACATAGATAGATACATAGATAAACAGATAGATGGATAGATAGATACATACATACATAGATACATAGATAGATATAGATACATAGATAAACAGATGGATAGATAGATACATAGATAGATACATAGATACATAGATAGATACATAGATAGACAGATACATAGATAGATACATAGATACATAGAGAGATACATAGATAGATACATAGATACATAGATAGATAGATGGATAGATGGATAGATGGATAGATAGATGGATGGTGCCACTATAAATTATACCTTCATTATAGGGATACTTCATTCATGGGGCTCCATTCTTCTGATTTAATTAGCTAACAAACTCCACCTCCAAACACCACTGTAAGGATTCAGGCTTTATTATGTGACATTTGGGGGGGGGCACAGACATTCATGAAATGAATAGGAAGCTCTATCTGTAGTATTGCTTTATCTCAACGAGCCTAAATAAATAAAAAGGGCAATGCACGCTGTTCTGTATCTACTTTTGCAGGTCTTTTTTATTTTTTAATCGTGAAGAACAGACCTGAAAAGAACTAATTAAAATCACCAAAATGTCTGAGTCAGGGTGAATGGTGAAAGAAAAGTAGCGTAAAGAATGGAGTGCTGTGGATTGCCTGCAGCTCACGGAGCCTGCCAGCCAAAGGAGTGACTCCCAGAGCCGGTTCCTTTCTTGAATTACACAGTTGTCCAGTGACTTCGGATCAGAGCTACAGCATGGCCTCCACCTTCTCTGAGGAAATGCAAATTCAAAGGCCTAAGAGAGTCAGGCTGGGGATACGAATGAGTGAAAGAGACTGAGTGGAAGATGACAAAATGGCTAAGGGCCGTGTTGCAGAGACCTTACAGAATCGTGGAGCTGCTGACCAACACCCGAGACCGAGTGGAAATCTGGCACTGACATGTTGCCATGATGGAACGGATTCTTTTGACTTGTAGAATAAAACTTAGATGCGAAGCCTCTTTCCAACGTGAAGGTTCTGGAGTTATAAAGGATGACAATGAATTCAAGTTTGAAATCACTTCTTAGTCAAGAGATGCATCTATAGGCTGTCTGCGTGTGCCGGGCCATGAGTGTGCCGACGGGGTATGTGGACACGACACGGTAGGGAAAGGTGTCCTGACTTTTCTGTCATCTCCAGCCATGACTGGAAGCTCTACGAGTAGACGTGGTAGGCAGTGAAAGAATCAGCAGGAAGGACAGAATGACAAATGCACACTCGATGAATGAGAGCACACACTCAATGCGGCTCCAATATATAGGTTTTTTTTTCTTCAGATGACCATAGAGTTGATGATGAACTCACTCTGAAGTTGGTGCCCCAGTGACAGGGCAAGATGTCTTGCTGAGGCCGTTTCTGGTTTAACTTGAATTTAATCTCCTTAAAGGAGAAGTCCGTGGAAAACTACCCAACTCTCTTCTAGGAATCCAACATCAACATGCCCTGGTTAACTACAACCTAACATCGGTTAAACTACTTGCTTGTTCAGAACACCAGGGGTGAGGGAAGCACTCCAACCAAACCCTCCCCCCAGTTAACTGCTCATGTTAGCTTCTGATAAATTGCTTGCTAGTAGGAAGGTTATCTCCCTACCCCAGCCTTCCCATCACTCCCTGCGGCTGCTGAGCTAGATGCCAGGATGTGGTTTCTGCCTTCAAAATCCCTGTACTCTGGACATTCGGTGTTGCATTTAGGACCTGAATAACTGAGTGTAGCTCCAGCAGGACAGAATAAAGGACTTCTAATTGGCTACAAACTGTGTCTGAGTGGGCATCTCTGGTGAGCTCCCCGTCCACCCTCTAAGAGTCTTCAGAGATGTACTAGGGATACAGGACTTTACATTTATGCCAAACACTTAGAATGGACTGTGATGTTCTGTCATACATTCTTCCTTAGCTTATTGCTTCTTAAACTTCTATGTGGGGACATAGTCACATGGAGGAATCTCCCTAAGCAGAGCATCCCAAAACAGGGCTAAAGAGTATTTCCAACAACTTCTCAGACAAGGATAGCGTTGTTAATCGGTGGCATCCGATTTAGGTTGAGAGGCTTTGGAGAGTATTTATCATGGAATGCTGTTCTGGGTATTGAGAAAATAGGACTGCAGCTCCTGCCTCCGTGACAGGCTCCTCCCCTGGTCAGCAGAATGAAGCTGATGACTCAGCGCTTTGCTCGGAGACTACGTGAGCTCAGAATTAATAAGTGTCTAGATACTTTCTAGATTTCTATTCAGAAAACGAACTATTTCCTCAAAACACAAGCCGGAAATGGTCAGTTCTCCACACACAGATGTTTTCTTACAATTTGAAAAAAAAGTTTATTTATTTTGTAACCAAATTATTATGTTAAATACAGATATATTCTATCATAAAAGAAGAATTTTAGAGTTTTAGATCATTTTGGGGAATTTCAGGAGTCACTGCCATCTTTTAATTTAAAGCTTAGTTGTCAGGATTTGGCTACACTGTCCGGGTTCTGGTTCTGCTTGAATAGCTCTGTGAGTAGGTGCAGAGGTGGACTTAAAAGACTGGCTTTCATTGTGTGACTTCTTAGCTGCTGCCTGAAAGTGATGGTCTCTTTGTAAACAATGCTTTCAGTGGAATGTGGCAGCTCACATCTGTCATTCTGTTCCTAGAGAGTGGTCAAGGCAGGAGGAAGATCACAAGGAGCATGAGGCTAGTCTAATGTGAGGATAGCCTGGGCTGCAAGGTTCCATTCTTGTCTCAAACACTGCACAAACACCAACTACCCTCCTCCTCCCCAACAAATAGCTCTGCTTTGCTATTTTTTTTCCCCCTGCTCAGTCTGGACCTCGCTCCCTCCAGCCCCTAGTAAATAACCATCCTAAAGTGGACGAAAGACAAAATACTTCACAATTTAGTGACTTTGAATTTTTCATCTTTGTGTGGTGGTACCGTTTGTTTTCCTAAGCCAGATATGATAATGCCAGAAGGTACCACAGCTCACAAGACTCTCTTCTACTGTGGACATGGTTCTCACGTCACAAGCTTAGATCACTTGGTGTAGCATTTTGTCATCTATTTTATCAGAACTCTGGGAATTATTTTGGTTCTATATGGTGATAAATAGATCATAAGATGATACTAGATTTAGATATGCCAGTCTAAGTGCATAGAACAATTTGTTCTGTGCTATATGATTAATACTGTTTTCAGCATTTATATGTTAGGTGTTATTCATTTCCTTCTTCTAAATGTTTGTAAGGTTCTAATTTGTAGAAATAGCGCTGTTTACAGCTGAGCAATGGGTGGATTTACATTACCAAATCCAGTAAACTGTAAGCTTCAGGGCAAGCGTGTCTACAGGTTATTTCTTCGAGTCCAGGGTTTAGAATGGTATTTGGTACATAATAGATAACAAACTTAATGGGAGGGTAACTATTACTACATATTGATTAGGGTATAGCGTTTGAACCCCTCCTTAATGAGTGAGGGAGCATTTGGGGAATAACTTTCATTTATTCTGAGGGTGCACGTGTGTGTGTGTGAGTGTGTGAATATGTGTGTGCACATAAATGAATGTATGTGCTTCTCTTATCTAAGTTGACCTTAAAAATGTTACTTCTATGGGCTCGAGAGATGGCTCAGGGGTCAACAGCACTGACTGCTCTTCCAGAGGTCCTGAGTTCAATTCCCAGCAACCGCATGGTGGCTCACAACCATCTGTAATGGGGATCCGATGCCCTCTCCTGGTGTGTGCCTGAAGACAGCTGCAGTGTACTCATGTAAATAAAGTAAATAAATCAATCATCTAAAACAATGTTATTTTTAAATTTTAAAGTTGGATAGGAAAGGCTGGGAGTGCAGAGAGTGTGGGATGGACAGGTCCGAGGCTACTTAACGTGCTCTAACCACACAATTCTCAAAGAATTAATAAAGTATTACAAAATATACCTATAAGTGAAAAATATGTATATAACGGGCAGTGGAGAAAAAGGAAACGAGTACAGTGATCCCAAATTCCATTCCTTATATAACTTAATATAGCCTGGAGCTTCAGAGATGACGTATGCTTGTGATCCTGTGTTTATAAATGAAAACCCTTCAATAGCATTTATCAATGCCAAATTTAAGTGTTCTTTAGCCATATATGGAATATACTTTGATTGATTTTGCCACTAATTTGACTCATCACTCATTGGGGAATTTAAATCCACTTGTTCTTATATACAGAATCACCATTTTCATCAATCAGATACTTTTTTTTAAAAATAAAAAACTTTGGTAATAAATACTCACTGTAGTAACATTGCTCTTGGCTTCAATGTTATTGGAACATTTTGTTGCTATACTTCTGAATTCTATTTAGTACAGACAATATGCTCCAGATATTTATTGATTTTGTGCTAGCCATTCTAAGTTAAATAAAGCCTTAAGTGCCAGCTGCTAAAGAAAATTCCAAAAAATTAAGCCAGTCTATATTTTTTTTTTTATTAAGAAAAGTAGTATAGGCCGGGCAGTGGTGGCGCACGCCTTTAATCCTAGCACCTGGGAGGCAGAGACAGGTGGATTTCTGAGTTCCAGGCCAGCCTGGTCTACAGAGTGAGTTCCAGGACAGCCAGGGCTACACAGAGAAACCCTGTCTCGAAAAAAACAAAAACAAAAACAAAAACAATAAAACAAAATAACAAAAAAAAGAAAAGTAGTATATTTAATAAAATCTGAAAGACAAATTCTTTATATAATAAAATTTAAAGCTGAAAATTTTTTTAGTTTTGTTTAATGGCTCGATTTATAACTATGTATTAGGATAACTTCATTCCTTAGCATATAAAGTGTATTTATGGAGTTGAATGGTTTTTGATGGCAGACTTTAAACTGAATGGACCTTTCTCTCTCCCTGCATTGTCTAAAAACACTGAAATTTAATTCATTAGATTTAAGACTATGAAGTTATGTGTAACTTACTGTAAAACATCTGTTTTTCTTTCCAAACTCAGTTCTGATAAGATATTATTGAGAATCTTAGAATGATTTTTAAAATGAATAACCAAATTAATAGAGTTTACTGTACATAGGTGAATTTTATCTCAGAGCAGAGTCTGTTGCACTCCTGGAAAGACTGAATGAGCAGCGTTTCCCCTGGCCCGCTACTCTTTCCTAGCAGCTGATTACATGCAGTGTTTAAGCAGACTTCAGAGCTCATGGCAAGTCTTTCACTTTGTATTTTGTGAAATCCACATCACCTTTGGAAGGATATGACCAGGAGGAGGTATTAGGTAGAAGAGCAGATGGAGGGAGACACAGGAGGAAGATAGGGTCAGGGGGAAAGCAGTTGTAGCTAGCATTTTTATACAAAGGTAAGAGCTAATCATCCCTCCAGAGGTAAGAATCTAGACTCAGGATAAATTTATTCTAAAATAACAACCAAAGCTAGCCTGAAGAGGAGAGATGTGTGTCCATCTACTGTGTCAAAGTAGGCTTCCTCCTCTGTTCTGGGTCAAATTCTGTCCAGGAATAAGACGTTTCTATCAAGGCCTTTGTCCAAACTGAAGACCAGAAATAACAGGCCCTACTTTTGACCTTGCATCAGACAATTGTCAACCCTTAAAAAGTTACCAAATCTCTTTGTCATCAGTTTTTTCCCTGGCAAATGAGATGGCTGGATGTAACAACTGTTAAGACACCACCTCATCTGAACCTTATGTGCCTGTGCTTCTATTCTATTCTATCTTGAACATTTCTTGACCACTGTCCGGTCTGATTCCCTGCGTTGTGAAACTAATTTCGTAAGTAGCTTATATTTTAGCCGAGGTATCATTTGGTACATGTTTTTGGGAGGCACAGCGTGTTGTCCAATACCTGTATAAGTGTAATGACCAAATCAAATTAATAAACCAACCCACTTACTCCTCCTTTTATAATTCTTCTGTGGTAGGGATCTGAAACATGCTTTCTTGTAGCTATCCGGAAACACACATTAAAAAAAAATTAATGGTAGAAACTCTACCATACAATAGAATAGCAGAACGTAGGTCTATCTAATGCCCATCAAGTTTCAGGTCGTTTTATTTTAACCCAGCTGTTTTTCTCTCTCCTTTTGAGACACCAGAGGTAAACAGTTGAATCTTCTGGTTCTGCCCTCACAGTCAAGCTCCTCTCAGTCTTCTCCATCCTCTCTTAACAAGGCTGATAATTAAAAAAAAAAAAAAATCAGACTTTTTATTGTTATTTCAATAACACGTAATCACACAGACCTCTAAGGGAATCTGGGATATTTTGATATGTGCACACATTATATAATCATGGGATCAGTGTGATTATATATTCATGTTAAGTACTTATAATTTGTAGTGGGAACGTTTTAAACCTCCCCTTTTCTAGCTCTTTAGAAATATCTAGAACTTGATGCTAGGAGAACTCACCATACTCTGAAACTGAACACAGGCTTCTTATGTAGCTGGAACACTGTCACCGCCAGTCAGTCCCTATCCTCTCTGCTCCTACCCTTCCTGGTCTCTGGTAGCCGCTCTTCGTTCTGGGAGGCCAACGGGTTCTGATCCCACCTTTGCGTGAGACCATGCAGTGGTGTTTGAGCCCTTCCCTTACCTCGCTTGGCACATCTTCTCCAAAGCCACACGGCTTTTAAAGAATGACTTCCACTGTGTGTTTCTAGCACGTTTTAAACTCGGTTGTTCGCTGTTGGGTACTTATATCGATGCTGTATCTTGGCTGTTGTCAATGATGGTGATGAATACTAGGGTGTAGATGACTCTTCCGTTATCTTTTTTTTTTTTTTTTTGGTTTTTCGAGACAGGGTTTCTCTGTAGCCCTGGCTGTCCTGGAACTCACTCTGTAGACCAGGCTGGCCTTGAACTCAGAAATCCACCTGCCTCTGCCTCCCAAGTGCTGGGATTAAAGGCATGTGCCACCACTGCCTGGCTCTTTTTTCTTTTCTTTTCTTTTTTTTTTTTGGTTTGGTTTTTAAATTTTTTAAATTTATTTTATTTTATTTTTTTATGACTCTTCAATAGAGTGATTTTATTTCCTCTGGCTGGACAAACAGTTGTGGGAGTGCCTAATTTTTTTGAGAAGCCTCTACTCTGGTTTGCGCAATGGCCGTGACAATCTGCATTCTTGCCAACACCATGTGACCATTCTCTTTTTCTTCCCACAGTTGCTAGTATGTGTGTGTGTGTGTGTGTGTGTGTGTGTGTGTGTGTGTATTGATGATAGTCATTCTAAAGGAGACAAATGATATCTCATTTTGGTTTTGATTTTTATTTCTTTGACAATGAATCCACCTTCATATACCTATTGGCCACTTATCTTCCTTTGAGAAATGTCTGTTTATCTTTTTAGATTATGTTTAGATCAGGTTTATTTGTTTTTGGTACTGACTTGGTAGGCTATGAAGTTCTTGAGGTCAGGCAATGTGTCTGATTCTTCACTGTGTCTCACAGATCTAATCTTCAGGGAGGTGGTTAGTAAATATTTTATCAAGGGATTTTTTTTTAAACTCATTTTCTTTTTGTTTCTACAATAAATCATTTCCAGAAGCACAAGGAATAACTATATTTATACAGTACTGTCTTATTTACAAAATAGTTTAATGTACATAATTTGACTTGGTATTATGAAATGCCCAAGTTAGTGATGAAGGTTCTTTCTAATTTCACAGAGAAAAATAGTCCTATAACTCATGAGTACCAGAGACTATTAAAGACAATTCCCATGGGTCTGTCAGGAAAACTGCTACATTTTTTTCCCACAATATGTTTAAGAATGCTACAAAACAAAAATGGTGATCACTGTTGGAAGACAAAGTCTCCACTCTCTGGCTTAATAAACATATCTCTTTCCCAAGGCTAGGGAGGATCTGCTTGTTGCCCATTTTAATGATGATAATTCCCCAAGTTCATCGTTTCTTGGGTGTGGCACCAACAAGCAAGGCCAGGCATCATAGCTGTGGGACTTTCAGACAGGCAGGCATGACTCAAATCAGACCCGCATGCAGCAGTGGTGAATAACAGCGTCTTTTGTCTCTCACCAGGGACTCCTGTGTGTCTGGCCAGAGTTTATGAAATATAGTAGGTTTACTTGTCAATTTTCAAATAGAGTAAAAAAAAAAAAAAATCCAAACACTCAACAGTTCTTCACAGTGTCTTTCTCTGTCATGTCAGAGCAGAGCAGAGCTGTCTGTTTGCCTAGTTTATGTGTTGAACTGATCTTGATGATAAAACTATAACATACTTCAGTGACATGTATGCTACCCTCAGACCCTAAGTGCTATGTTCCCCTTCTAGGTTCATCCTCCTGTGACACTTCTAAAGGTCATGCATTGTGTGGAGGGGGCAGTGTAGTAAATTTGTGAAGATAGGAAAGTCACAGTGAGTCTTGGCTTATACAACGATTGCTTACCACATAATAGCTCCATAGTGGCTGTGTTCTCTGTAGATGAAGGTAATCACCAACATTTTAAGCCATTGGAGTCTGAGCTGGGGCTGGAGCTGATCCTGAGGACAGCTGAGAGGAGACGGAAGTGAGTCATGGAGACTAGGATTGAACTGTGGCTTCAAGTACAGGTTTGGGATCCATTTGGAAGGTTTCAGCTGCAGCCTGTACACTAGTGTGTGAAAACACCCAAGGATCCCTAAGGAACAATAATGTGGAAAACAGACCTCCAATGTCCTCCGTGCCTTCAGGAAGAGGTTTTTTTTTTTTTTTTCCCCAGCTTGACACAATCTAGTCTCACAGTCCTTACTTGTGGCCATGAGCTGCCTCCTGGCAAAGCTGATGAAGACAACAGAAGGGGATCCAGGGAAGAAACTGGGGTGAATTTTTGAGTTTTGTGCTGCTTGTTGCTCCTTGTTAACCCAGGGGCATTCTGTGCACTGAGCCTTGCATCTTCATAGCTATTTTGGACAGAAGTACCATAAGGGAAGAAGACTTTCACTGTGGTCTTTGCTTTCCACTGAGATCTACAGACTTTTGAAAATTTAAACCTTAACATTGACACCATGGCAAGCACCATGGTAAATAATTGTCATTAATTATCTCTTGTAGCCCACATAGAAATTCTGAAATTCCAGAGGATGATACTACTTTAGTGCTAAGATATTGTTCCTTTAAGTAAGTGGAGTGAGGAGGACCACACAACTTTTATTTTTACACTTTAGAACAAAGATTTGTTTACTATTTTACATGTATGAGTGGTTTTTTTCCTTCATGTATGTCTATGCATCCTGAGCATGAAATGAAGTTCCCTAGGGTGGCCAGAAGAGAGCTATGTTTCTAAACTCTGATGGTAAACAATCACTTAAGTAACATTGTTACTTTTTAGACAGGAGCCGGATGGCTTTATCCTCATGGCGTCTCTTCTATTTTTTCAGGATGTTTGCCAGTGTCTTAGTCAGGGTTTTACTGCTGTGGACAGACACCACGACCAAGGCAACTCTTATGAGGACAACATTTAATTGGGGCTGGCTTACAGGTTCAGAGGTTCAGTCCATCATCATCAAGGCGGGAACATGGCAGCATCCAGGCAGGCATGGTGCAGGAGGAGCTGAGAGTTCTACATCTTCATCTGAAGGCTGCTAGTAGAATACTGGCTTCCAGGCAGCTAGGAGGAGGGTCTTAAAGTCCACACCCACAGTGACACACCCACTGAACAGGGACATACCTTCTAATTGTGCCACTCCCTGGGCTGAGCATAGACAACCATCACACCCAGGTTCTCAGCAAGAGCAACCAGTGCTCTGAATCACTGAGTTGCCTGTTGAGTTTTAAACCATATATACTGCATCTCCATCACACTCACTAGGAAAACTACTACTACTGATCCTCTTCCTCCTCCTCCTCCTCCTCCTCCTCCTCCTCCTCCTCCTCCTCCTCCTCCTCCT
>JADRCH010000151.1:1602938-1643546 GCA_019843965.1 Rhynchomys soricoides
CTCCTCCTCCTCCTCCTCCTCCTCCTCCTCCTCCTCCTCCTCCTCCTTTTTTGCTTAACATGATGCTGATTAGAGAATTGTCTTGGTCCAAAGTATTTGTATCTGAAAATGCCAACCAGGACCTGATTCTCTTTTCTTCTTGAATTCAGAACTGTATCATTAAAATCACACTATAATATCCATAAGACCCTGTGAATGAGTCTCAGCTTTCTCATAATATCTATGATTTTTCCATTCTATTGGATGAAAAGCGATAATCTCTTAAGTAGTGAGATAAAGGATTAGTGCTTAAGATAATTCGAAGAACTCTCATTATGAGCACAAATATTTATTAGACCAAATTGAAAGAAAAGAAAGCAAGCACCACTCCGAAACAGATGTGAACAATAGCGTATCTTTTTTCTCCTTAGGATTTAAATTCAGGGGAAAATGTTCTATGGCGTTTATCTTACAAAAATCTCTCTTGGGCTCTCTGGTTTCTTGGGAGCACAATGGGAAGAGTTTATGGAGAGGGCCTGGCTGTAGAGCACACTCGGTTACCTGTGTAGAGCATCAATATAAGACTAATTAGATGTTAAATGCTTGGTGGGTATTGAACAAAGCAATCTTCTAATTTTCTGATTAATGACAAAGCTTCATAAAAACATTAATTATATTGGATGAATCCAGACAATCTCTTTCTGAGTAAGTCTATTTCTTTTTAAATTTTATGTTTAGCAAGTGGCAGAATGAAGGAGAAAATCCATCTAGAGTGGGATTTTTTTTTTTTTTTGGTCATCATATGGTAATGCAGGCTATGGACTATATATGGTAATATGAATAAGTAGGCTTCTTTTCCTGAAGCTTAGGGATGTTTCTAATATGAAGACAAGATCAAAGGAGGAGTGGCAATTTGTAGATACTTTTTATTTTCTTCCTTTGTCTTAACTGAATTTCAAAAAGGTTGGTATACATTAAATCTCAGCTTTATCTATTTGCTGATATATTTATTTCTCTGTATGTGCAAGTGTGTGTGCAGGTTTGCTCATAGGGTGGAGGTCAGTGTCAGATGTCTTTGTGAGTGGCTTGCCTTCTTCTGAAGCAGGGCTGCTCACTCAACCAAGAACTCACCAATGTGGGAGTCTGGCTGGCCAATGAGGCCCAGGATTCTGCTGTTTCTACTTTAGCAGCATTGGGATTACAGGTGTTTCTGGCTATTAATTGATATGGTTGCTGAGTGCCAAACCCTCTTCTCATGCTTGCCCCTTACTGATTAACCTTTCTCCCATGAAATGCTACCATATAAAAATTTACATTTATTTGGGTATTTGACCAGAGGACAACTGATGGGTTTTGGCACTCTCCTTCCACAAGGTGAACCCCAGGAATCAAACACAGGTCACCTGGCTTGGCAGCAGGCACCTTTACCCATCAAACAGTCTTGGTGGTCATCCTCTCATTAAAGACAAAGACCTCATTTAAGCTTGTTTGAAAAAGAGTTAACATACATATGTTTTTGTATATTTGATTCACTGTTTTGTTGAAAAAACAAAGCAGATTAAATTCTTTTGGTCTAAATTACAATTCCTTTTTAAAAAAATCCCTGATGTTTATTTATTTTTATTTATGTGTATGAGTGTTTTGTCTACTATGTATAAGTACCATTTGAATGCCTGGTGTTGGTGGAGACCGGAAGAGGGGCCAGATCTCCTGGAACTGGAATTATAGATGATTGATTGTCAGCTGCCATGTCAGTGCTGGGAACTGAAGCTGGGTCCTTTAACTGAGCAGCAAATACTCTCAACTACTGAGCCATCTTTCTAATCCTTAAATTATAATGATTGCTTATGAACTGTAACTGAAATTGGTACTAGCTTGTCAGTTATTAGTAAGTCAAGTGTCAACATAAATTACCTTCTGTATTAGTTTCTTTTCTCTTATTGTGATAAAAAGTGGTTATTATTGTGGGCAAGTTATGAAAGGACGGATTTAACTTGGCTAATGGTTCCATAGGGTAGGGACTATGATGGCGGAGAGAAGGCATGATGGTGGGGCTCTGGAGTAGCAGTTGAGAGCTCACAACTTGGTCCCCAAGCCAGAAGGAGAAAGAGGGCACACTGAGAATGGCTCGAGTCTTCTGAAACTTCAAAGCCCACCCCCAATGACACACCTTCTCTGACAAGACCACACCTCCTAACCCTTCCCCAACTGCTGGGGAATATGCACTCAAACACATGAGCCTATAGGTATCAACCATCATACCTTAAAAAGTTAGAAATAGCCATAAACCTTCAATCTGGGACTAGAGAAAGGGTCTTTGTGAAAGATAAGGCTGAGTCACAACTCACAACAAAGTCATGTTATGGGAAGAGCTACTTTAGATAAGAAAAAACCTCCCACAAGGTTTGAAGAAATGTTTAGAATGAATAAACATTTTAAATATTTTCTTTATAAATTTTATTGTAATATTTACATGGGATATTTGCCTCCATCATCATTTGGTTGTTAGACAAGAAAAGTCCCAGGTATAAGTACAATTCAAAATTCTAACTTTACAAATAAGGTCAAAAGGCCCCCAAAATATTGAAATTATTCAAGTGGTATTGAGATAGTTGATTTGGGTATAGAAGATTCCCCTCTTCCTCCCCCAGTCCTTCCCAAGTACTCTCTTTCCAATCCCTCACATATCTCCTCCCCCAAGTTGATAGCCTCTTTTTGTTTGAGTATTTTTGTCACTTGTATGTGTGTATGTATATTATTCATTTAATAATATATTCTCATGTTTATAGCTTGCTCATCAATATAATCCATACACCTATTCATCCAGTAGTTGTTCATAAAGCAATGTAGTGTCATGGGCACTTTGCCATGTACTGGGACACTTACAAAGTCAAGAATCCTACTCTCTTGGAGTTTATATTCAAGAACAAAAATGAGTTAACAAAAATATATACATGCATGTGTACATATGCATAGGGGCACAATACATGTGAATGTGAAGATTAGTGCTGAATGTTATCTTCTAGTATTTAGAAGTCTCTATTGTACTAATGGGTAGATATAAAAAGGGAAAGCTATTAACTAAAAATGAGAAAGAAGAGACTGGAGAGATGACTCAGTGACTAAGAGAACTCACTGTTCTAGAACTCGCTGTTCTAGAACTCACTGCTCTAGAACACACTGCTCTAGAACTCCCTGCTCTAGAACTCCCTGCTCTAGAACTCGCTGCTCTTCCTCATGACAGTGGCTCCTGTCCCAGGACCCATGTCAGGCAGTTCACAGCTGTTTGAAAGTACAGCTTCAGAGGATCTGCTGCCACTGGCTTCAGCAGTTACCTGAGCTAACACGGACATACCCACACAGGAGGAGTATACAAAAGACACATAATTTAAAAAAACAAAAGATTATTCTCCAATAATCATGACTTCATTAGCACTGTATACTTAGCTAAGTTTCCAGCACCAGGCTTTTCTCTCTTGTTGAGTAGGTCTTATATGTGCCACTGCTGCTCCACTAGGGTTATTGTGCCATGCCATTCATTATGGGCCATGGGCATCACAGCTGAGTGGAGTCCAGTCCCAGTGGACACACCTACAAAACATTCCCACACCTCAGGCTCAGGGAACATTGCATTAGAGGGAGAAAAGGAAGATTGTAGGAGCCAGATCAGGGTGTTTGCTGTGAGATGGTGTCTCCTGGTAATAAAGGAAGCCGCATCCATATAGTCTCAGCAACATGAGCTGGACAAGGATGGCACCAATGGACATGCTGAAGTGGAAGAGCCCATGAGACCTCAGTGCTACACAAAACAATAGGCAAGTGTGTAGAGCTGGAAGTGGGAGAGTTGTTTTTTTCCAGGGAAGAGCATACCAACTGAGTATTCAGTACCAAATGGTCAGCCTGAAAACACACCTATAAGTCACATTATACAAACCAAGCAGGTCATATTTAGGAATACATTAGGCATGCAGTTACAATGAATGAAAAAGGAGGTCATGAATGTGATGGAGTGCAGACCGGGTTTATATAGGAGAGAAGAAAGGAGAGGGGAAAATCTTTTACTCCTACTATACTATAACACCCCCCCCAATAATAATAAAAATAAATTTTTAACAAAACCAGGAAGACTGGACAGTTACTAGAACTGTCTAATTTAAGAATTTCAGAAAATAGCAAACTTCCGCCATAGACTATTCATAGATCTGCAGCTGGACAGCTCCCAAGAGAGCATCATTTATTTATTTTATTTTTTTAAATATTTTATTCATTATTTCAGAATTTCATAGCCATGCACTTCCTAGTTTGACCACACCCAACCCCCACCACCCCTCTGATGCACTCCCTTTATGCACACTTCCCTCCCAAATTCAAGTCCTCCTTTTAAAAACAGACTGGCAGTAAGTCTAGTTTGTGCTGTCAATACATACATAGGTGAGGGCTACCCACTGGGTACCCATAGTCAACTTACTAATGTCCATACTTTTAAAGAAAACTGACTATCTCTCCCTAGAAGCCAGCAACTGTCAATAGTTCCTCATGAGTCCCACCCTCTTCCATGCATGAATGCTGGTTAGCTTGGTCTTGTGCATGAGCCCTACCCTCTTCTATGTTGATTGGCTTGGCTTTGTGCAGGTCTTGCACAGGCAATCAAAGCTGCTGTGAGTTCACAGTGTAGTGGCCCAGTCATGATGAGAAGAGACCGGTTCATAACAGTGTTTACCAATCTCAAGCTTTTATAATCGCTCTTCTGGCATTTCGGTGTGATAGTCTCTAAACCTTGGGTTGGCGTTGGTGTCTATATAGAGACCATTTAGGGCTGAACAGTTATGTATTTTCTGAATGTTGACCAGCGTGAATCTCTGCATTTAACTACTGCCCATTGTAAGAAGTAGAAGGGCTGAGTTGAACTAATCTATAGGTATGAAAGTAACAATTTAGAAGGAAGTTTGATATTATGTCTAGGAGAACATGACTTTGAGAGCAAACATTGGACCCTTTATTAAATTACTTTTATTTGCCCTTCCTTATGGATAAATTAAGTTTTTTTATTCAGTTAAGTTTATTAGCTTTAATTTTCTCTTGACTCTGACATTTGATCTGACTCTCCTTTTTCTCTGCAGCTCATCTCCTTTATAAAAGCAATACATATTTGTAGATCTCTTACTTCTAGGATCATTTCCTATTTCAGAGTCTTCTGATTGGCTCCTTTTCCTTACCATTAGAAGCATTCTGGTGTGTGTGTGTGTGTGTGTGTGTGTGTGTGTGTGTGTGTGTGTTTGAGAGAGAGAGGGAGACAGAGACAGAGAGACAGAGAGAGAGTCAGAGGCAGAGACAGAAAGTGAGAGAGAGGGATAGACACAGACAGACACACAGAGTGCAGATACACATGGATGTCAGAGGGTAATGTTTATGAATGAGTTCTCTCATCTATGAGATTGGGGATCACAGAGTATCAGGCTTGCATGCTGCTGTGTACCGGGCCATCTCCCAGGTCTCCCTTTGGTAAGTGATCAGTGGTTTCCAGCACTCTGTCCCTTGGTATGTCTCTTATCAACACATTCATATTTTCTTGATCTCACATGCTTTTGAATTTCTGTGTGTCTATGATTTCCAAAGTGAGAACACTGGAGAAACATTTTCAGCCTGATCATCACCTGAGTTCTGCCCCTTGAATACATCGGAGAAACCTCAAATGTCACGTGGTTCAGACTGCACTCAGCCCTTATTCCCTTAAAACTCATTCCATTTCCCGACTCTGACAAATAACATTTAATCTTCCCAAAAGATTAAGATTTTTCTTTTGAGTGGTAAATTTTTAGTACTGAGATTGTCAGATGCTTACCCACTAAATCATTTCCATCAGAAACTCGGTCAAAGGCTTAATTGAAACTGCAAGTTGCTATGTCAAGTCCAACCACGCAGAAACAAAAAGTATCATGTTTTCTTTTATGTGAGAACTGATAAAACAAACAAGAAAGGAAAAAATGACTTGATACTATAAGCATTTTATTCATGAAGAAAGGAAATGGGATAGATAAATGCACGGTTGTAAATGCCACACTGAAACCCATTAATATACACAACAACAGAAGTTAATGATAATAACTAAAAATAAAGTGAAAACAACTTCCATTGGAAGGTAATCTGCAGTGTATGGTAGATATGTAATAACTGTTATGCAGATGAGTGGATGTTTTTGCTAGATACCATGGATTAGTAGTTTCCAACCTTCATGATGCTGTGACGCTTCCATTCAGTTCTTCATGCTATGCTGCCCTCCAACCATAAGTTTATCCCGTTGCAACTTCTTAACTGTCATTTTGCCACTTTTATAAGTCATAATGCAAATATCTGTCATGCAGGATATCTGACCCCTGTGAAAAAGTTGTTTGACCCTCCCCCCCCCCAAAGAGACAGCAACCCACAAGCTGAGAACCACTGCCGTAGCTAGATGGATGAAGTTCATGCAGATACTGAGGGCCACTTTCTTTTGCTTTGCATTTCAGAAGATGAAACCATTCTATGGTAAGGCTATAGAGCGCATCTCATAGAAACTTTAGGTTTAGAATGTCTCCCAGAGAAATCGACGAGGAGGTCCTTCAGAATTCTTTAGTTTGGAAACCTTTTGCTTCACGTACATAGAAAAGATAATAAATGAATGTTTGCTTCACTGATACCTTACATTGAGTTGCTCTCTGGTTAGAATGTTCAGATATGTTAGTCAGTTTATTCCTCATCATGACCCAAGGCCCAGGGGCTTAGTACATACATCCTCATTTTTGGCTGAGTAGTAGAGTCCTAGAGGTTATAGACAATGCTGAAGGCTACTGAGCTTATGAGGCTGCTGAGTGAGAATTTGAACCTAGGTTCTTTGGATATTTAAAACAAAAAAGCCTTTCTCCAGTCTCCACTCACTTTCTGTGGCTGTTTTCAATTCAATAAGGTCACTTTGCAGTTTAATGCTATCTTCCTTGAGTTTTGAGTGTAGAATTATACATTAATTAAGTATCCAGTAGGCACTTGCTTTGTGTTTATCCTGAGCATTAAAGCTGCTGAAAAGAAGCAGAAATCAGCCCCTTCTTTGAAAGAGTAGAGAACATAACTTGCAGCAGCATCCCTGGCTGTCCTGCTGGATCTGTTATCGTGGGAAAACATTTTAAACGGTTCTGGTTGGAAGAGAGGCTCTGGAGCACCTCACTTTTCTTAGTGAACTTCTGCAGTTGCATGGCATCTTCCTGGTATGTTGATGACTAGAAGAGCAGCCTCCATCTGACGGAGTCACTGAGGCCCTCTTGGGACACATGCAAGACTTCTGTGCTGTCAACGAGGACATTTACGTTAGTGTATTAAAGTCACTTGTTTGCCTTCATCCTTAGATTATAGGCCACTTGAGGGTGGGGTTACCCGTTGCACATGGCACATTGTTGTCCCCTAGGTGATGTTTGTTGAGGATGAGGGTGAAAGGAAAGAAGAAAGGGAAGCCCAGAAAGGAAGGTGCTCATCTTCTCTTTTTCAAACTTGTGTCTTGTCAAACAAGAGTATCAAATTTGTCCGAAGTGTTTTCAGTCTTGTGAAGATTAATTTTCACTACACGATCTGTGTGGAGAATTTTATTTTGACATCAAAGTTTTATGTTCATTTGTTTCAGTAGGCTTCCTCTTAATCTATGTGAGGATATATGCATACACATATTTATATGTGAAGGACAATATAGATACACTCTGCCCATATTTCTAAGCTTCCATGAATTTAAAAGAATGATAGATGTGGGCCAGTGGAAAATTTCTTAGTATTAGAATAGGTTTATAGATTTACTCTTACATGATGGCATTATCTGATTACAATCATCAAAAGTAGAAATGAAAAATAGATCATTTAAAGTATCCTGTAATATTTCTGTGTGGAGGAGTGCATCTGCCTCTGGTGCTGTCTTTAATTCATTTGAGTTTCTAGGATAAACCATATGAGCTGTATAGCTTATAAACAATAGAAACTCATTGTTTATGGCTCTGTGTTTGGCTGGTATGAAGATCAAGTTGCTGGAAGATTCGCAGTCTCATAAAGATCCTTCTGGTGCATTCCCTCCATCCCAGCATAGGCAATGCTTCTTCTTGTGGCGACAAAGGCAGACAAACTCTCTCCCTCCTCTTTTCTGGATGCACAGGCTCCACTCATGGAATTTCTACTCTTATGATCTAAAAGGGCCAGACTCAAAACTATGAGTTTTAGGAATATATTCAGATTATAGCAATTATGAAGGGAAAGGCATAGGGTGGAAGGTCGTCGTCGTTGCTCTAGTTTTGTTCTGGAGACATCTGCCATGTTCTATTAATTCTGTCAAAGTGTGAGGCCTCTGCTTTAGAATCTAGGGTTGTTCAGTAATATAAAACTTAAACAACGTGTGGAGGATTTGCTTGATCACACAGTTTTCTCTCTCCAGATACATCGTAGATTGTCTATGTTACCTTGTAGTAGAGAGGTGGTGATTAATTCCAAACAATAACAACAGTGCAATAACATAATAACAATTTGACCCTTTAAATATGGTGAGTTACTACTAAATGAACAAATTAATAGTGAGAGATTATAAACTGTATGTTTTGTTTTGTTTTTTCAAGACAGGGTTTCTCTGTGTAGCCCTGGATGTCCTGGAACTCACTCTGTAGACCAGGCTGGCCTTGAACTCAGAAATCTGCCTGTCTCTGCCTCCCAAGTGCTGGGATTAAAGGCATACGCCACCACTGCCTGGCAAACTGTATGTTTTGAAATCTGGATAAGTCAAGAAACGTCGTGGGGTTGGTGAGATGTCTCATTGGGTGACACTGCTTGCTACTAAGTCTGATAACCTGAGTTTGATCCCCAGAACCCACATTGATAGTTGGAGAGAACTGAATCCCATATGTTCTCCTCAGAACTACACATGTCCCATGGTGTGCTCATATCAATCAGTCAGTCAATTAATCAATAAGCCAACCGTCCATCTGTCTGTAGTTCCATCAATCAGTCAATCAATCAACTGATGTGAAAAACAGGTACATGAAGAAATGCCAACGTAGGTTAGGGCAAAACAAAGACCAGCCCTAGTTTTAAAATTTGTGGGTATCTAATATTCTTGGTAAAACACATTAGCAGCTGAACAGTCAAGACAGTCTTCTGTTTGACACAACTTCTACTGCAGTTCAGGTTCCTGAGTTTATGGCCCTTTTTAGTAAGTCCTATAAATACCTATAACTCTGGCAGAGAAAACAAGCAGGTGTGAAAATGGATGAACACAGAACAGTGGTCTGTGTCCTGAATCTTGCTGACTGGATGGTTGGAAAAGTTCCAGACCTAGTGTTTCTTTCATCTTAGGCCACATTTCCAAAGAAGGCATCTCCTGCACTATGTACACAACTAGGCAGAAGTACACACCCAGTGTGACATGAAGGACCTAATATCAAACTCATCTGACTTACAATTTCATTCTACTTCTTAATGATGCGAACAGCTAGCTCTGACAAAGGCTTTCCTTTGTTCTGCAGTTTGGAAAAGGTGTCAATTGTGTTAGGCCTAAGTCTTGCCCTGGGGTCATACAGACTGCAATTTTCTCTAGTTTCTATGAATCATTGACATAAAAAGATAAATAAGAGGACAGTCATGGTGCATTTAAAAAAAACTTTGAAAGTCATGTAACATCGAAAGGAGTTTAGAATCTTAATTTATTTTTTAGGTATATGCTTATTGTAGACTCATTTCGATCACATAGACACTATCCATTTGGAATATATTAACAAAAGTGTTTCTTTAAAAATTGTTATTTATTGGTTGTTAATTAATTGTTATTTAAAAATTGTTATTTATTGGTTGATTGGGCAGTGATGGGTGGGTGCATGCCTTTTATCTCAGCACTTAGGGGGTAGAGGCAGAAGGATCTCTGAGTTCAAGGTAGCCTGGTCTACAGAGTAAGTTCCAGGATATCCAGGGATACACAGAAAAACTCTTTCTCAAAAAAACACAAACCAAACTGTATTAGTCAGGGTTCTCTAGAGTCACAGAACTTATAGGTAGTCTCTATATAGTAAGGGAATTTGTTAATGCCTTACAGTCTGTAGTCAAATTCCCCAACAATGGTCAGCAGTAGCTGTAAATGAATACCCGAGGATCTAGCAGTCCAGTCCCACAAGGCTCGAAGGCGAAGAAGATTGAATCTTCCTCCTTCCAATGTCCTTATGTAGATCTCCAGCAGCCGGTGTGCGTACCACCACACCTGAAACTTGTATCTTCCAGACTCAAGATCTAGATCACAGGTGAGCCCTCTAATTCTGGATTGTAATTCACTCCAGATATAGTCAAGTTGACAACCAGAAATAGCCACTACACAAACCAAACCAAACCAAAAACAACCAACCCCTATCACCCCCCAAATTGTTATTAATTTAAAACTTCTTCCTCCTCTCTTCTTTCCCCATATCCCTCCCTCATTTCTTCCTTCCCCACTTTTCTTGCTTTCATAGTGTCCCCTGTAGCTCAGGTAGATCTTGAATTCATGCCTCTTGAATGCATGATTTGCATCTGTGAGCTAACATGCCTACAAATGCTTCCTATGCTTCTTTCCTATGTCTAATGTATCACTTCTTATGGCACAATATGATGATAGATATACATTTGTAAGATTCTTAGTACATGGTTCTTTAAGATACAGCCTGTCATTAAAAAGCAGGTACCCCAAGCTCTGATCCCTTTGCAAATGGCTGTGAGCCAGGTGACTGTGGGAACACGCAGCCCTGAAGGACGTATCAGAATTGGAATTAGACAAGTGGGACTGAGCTCCAGCCTCATCGCTTCCTAGCCATGAAGCTGGCCATGAAGCACCACTCAGCCCCCCATGGAACTAACCTGTGGCCATAAGAGTTATTTATGTTTCTGCTTGTTCTTCTGCTTATACATATGATTATAGAAGAATTGTTTCTTCTATAAATATTTTACGTTTCTCTGAAGGATAATGACTTTAGAAATATTTGACCGTAACCATATTATCATGTCTGGAAGACTAACATTATTTCCTAAGCTTTATCAAACAGCCAGGGTTGAGATTTTCCTGTTGTTTTACACACACATAATCGCATATACACAAATATCTGGAAGTGCACATTCATATCGTCATATAAACAAATTGACCAACACACACAGACATCATGCGTTGCCTAACAATGGCATACATTCTGAGAAGTCTATCACCTTGTCAATCTTATCCAAAAATCATAGTGTATCCTTTTACAGTTTTAGAGAGGATAGGTCAAGCACTTAAAGTGACTTTTTGGTGCAGTTAAAAGATACTGCTTCTGCCATAAAATGGCAGCCCATGTCATCGAAAACATTTAAAATAATTATAAACATAGTGTGACAGTAAAAGTTTTAATATGGTGAAGCACATATGTAAGTAGTGTAGACATGATTAGGATGGTCAAGTTTTACATACGCTATGAAATAGTACATACTATATTTTCACACTGCTGCCAGTACAGGAGTTTCAGTTGCACAATCACGATCGCAAATGTAAATAATGCATCAGATTATAACACTGACTGCTGTAGTGTGACTTTTCCTTTGATGATGTGAATAAGCGGGTGCTCACTCCATATAGGGCACTAATGACAGACCAAAGAACTGATTCCACCCAAGCCAGCCACACTGAACGAGTAACTTTACTGGGATTATGTACTACAGTGTGGGTGGGTGAGGGGTTTCTTCAAGGAGCATGGGCAACTCCAAGGCAACAGTATCACCAGAAAGCCCACCCCAGCACAGGCAATGACTCATGGACATCATAGGCTGGTGTTTTCCTATGTGACTTGGCAGGAAGCTTGGTTGCTTTGTCTCTTCCCCACGACATTTTTTTTTTTTTTGGACATATAAATACTAAGTTTTAATGGAATTTAGCACATTTGTTTTATTCTTGCCATTTTTAAATTTCTGCGATTGTAAGAGAATTGTACCATTTCTCCCTCCCCTTCTTCTCCCTGTGTTCTTCTCCTCACTCTTCCAAATTCATATCTTCTTCTCTTTAACTGTTGTTACATGCATATGTGCATGCTCCTAAGTATGTACGAACAACATTCTCAGACTGTGTAATAACACTTGTATGTATATTTTCAGGGCTGACCTCTTGATATTGTATAACCAGTGGGTGTGTCTCTCCCTTGGGAAGACTGTCTCTTCTGCTCTCAGCAGTCCTTGGTGCCTATAGTTCTTTGTGTAGGGCTGAGGCCTCACGGTCTTTCTCCGGTCTGTGTTAGTCTATTGCTGTTGCCCTGGTTAAACTCATGGTTAAGTAGTCATGCTGGTGAGACTTTATGGCTGAGGCTTCTGACACTCATAGGAGACACAATCTCACAGCAAACTCTGGCTCTTACAATCTTTCCAGCCTCCTTTTCTGAAATTTGAGGGATATATGGGACCGATTCCAGACACTGTAATTTTAAGGTAATATTGCAATATCTAGCATCTATGGGAAACTAGCAATTTATTGGGAGATATCAGGGAAGATTAGGGCCAAAGATGCATAGTTAATCACTATTTGCATACTGACCTTACTTGAGAACATAGGTTTGGATAAAAGACAGAGTATAGAGATTCCAGGGTTGAGCCTTGGAAAGTCCCATGTTTTGAGGACAAGAACAGAGAGAAAGAAACTAGAGAAGGACAAAGTTTCCAGATAGGTAGGCGTGGCTAGGAGTGATTTTGCTCACACTGTAGGCTTTGGTGTTGAATGTAACCAATTAAAAGGAAAGCAACATTCTATTGGATTCTGAACTAATTGTAAGTGAAGTAGAAGAGGGACTAAGAAGCCTTGGTACCTGAAGATAGAAGGATGCTCTCACCATTGTCTATACGTATGTTTTTTATGACAAAATTATCCACCATAATCTTGTAACTTATGTAATAGCATTTCTCCCAAGATACCAGGAACACTGCATTAGAGGAGAGGAAGAACCCAGATCCAGCTCTGCCACTGGCCTGCTTTGTAACTAGGGCAGATCATTTATTCCCAGGGCTTCATCTGGAGATCAGCCTGTTGGAGGAGCCAGTATATGACCACCACTCTACTGGGGTTGAGCTACTAATTGCTACTAACCTACTGCCTGTGGTGGAGCCTTTTGCATGAGGCCTTGTGCTAATTGCTGAACCCTTTTCTGTCCTTTACGTGATCTTTCAGATCTGTTCTACAGTTTTATGATTTATTTGGGAATGCATCAGAAGCGTCCCTAATTGAGAGCTGTTCTGAATTACCTGAGATTGTGTCGAAAAATTCTACTTTGATTAATTGCTGAGTGGCTTAAAAAAATGACTACCTTAAATTTTGAGTGCATCGCATGAGTGTTAATACGTAGGGCCTGAACCCTGTTAGACTGGATACCTTTAGGAGACAGCATTTGCTTTGTTTAGACGTATCTCCTTTACTAGAAACAACTCTGCTCATTAAGGCTTGACAGGAAAGACTTCCTGAAATGGAACTCACTGTCTCCATTAGGCCATCTGGCTTTTATCAGTAAATTCCAGCACAAGGATGTCCTGAGAAAAGAAATGTATCTCAAGCTCTTGAGTAACAATATAGAGGTTCAATAGTGAGGGAAAGAGGAAGAGGGAGAGAAGGAGAGGAAGGGAGAGGAAAGGAGGGGAAGAGAGGAAACCAGAGGAGAGAGGAATGAATTGCTGGATATTTAAGGGAAATTTGGCTGCCCTTCAAAACCTTCAAGTTTACCAAATCTCAGATCAATGGACTCAGCTATTATTGAAGCTTCTAAGAGACAGCCCTCTGCAGCAGAATCCGATGGAATAAACACAGATGTTCTTTGAATCATACAAGTGAAAACACATCAAATACTAGATTTCTTGTTCTACTCTTTTTGATTGCCTGAAATAAGAATATCAATAACATTTTCATTTTCTCTGTCTTCCAAAAATAAATTAGATTTCAGCTATGATTACACCAATATCTGTTGAGATAAAAATCCATCTAATGAGGCTCTGGCAAAGATCTTAAAAGTCACTGTGTAAAAATTTTCCCAACCCCCCACAATTTGGTTCTAATGTACTCATCAAGAGAAATAAAACCTATCTGGTAGCCTTTCTTCACTTTGTCTATTTTTAAAAATATGCATTGAAGTCATGTTAAGTTCATGGGGAATTTACATTATGTGATGACCAACGGGTAGAGTTTCTGTATTTAAATAACCACCTCTCTCTAAGGATACAGATCTTACAAATGAAAGAGAACATTCTGCGACCTCTTGCTTATGTGGTTTTCAACAAATCCACTTTAAATAGGTCAGTTACCTCTTTGAAAATGAGAAGGAAGGTCAAAGAAAAGGTAACACCACTCAACTCGGCCACTGCAGAAGATAATAGTATGACAGTCATAACAGTGGTTGCCTCTGACCCAGAAGACAAGAACTTGAGAACAAAACAAAGTTCTTTTAAAAGCCATGTTATCTTAGGAGCAATACCCCAAATTTCTGGGAGCTGTCATGAAGATGAAATGGATTATTAGGGTCAGATTGAAAACCTTTCTCCCATGAAGAAAGGAAATTTGAATGAGATTGTAGATTTTGTCCAGAATCCAGGCTTATTTCTATGGACTCTGAAAGAAAGCATGGCATTAGCATACTCCTCCAGATAGCTTAGGAAAGCTCTGTTAGGTCACATGTTGCTCCCTTCAGAAATGAGCGGAGTGATACAATGGTTGGTATCCAGGGAAAGATGCTTTGCATCCATGTCTCTCAGGCTGGTCCTAACTTCCATGACTGACTGTGTCATTTAAGTCTCTGCTGAGATGCAACATTTCCATTAGAGCTCTCTGCCTTCCCCAAACATCTGTTATTTCCCCTAATTTGTGCTTTGTTTACACACATCCACTTACAACACCTCTTTCATTTTTGCCCTCTGAGAAATCTCACCTTTCAGACCATAGTGGCCTTTTGCCTATGATCTTGGAAGATCTTGAACATAAGCTGAACACTCTTACTTTTGTAGTTTGCATATAGATATGTTTATATAGTATGTACAGAATCCACTTAGCTTACCTTTTAGTGATCTTAATTTCTTTCAAGATAGATTTGTTGGCAGCCAGAGAAGCCCTGCTGTAGGAAGCAATTTTTTTTTTTAAAGAATATTTTTGTCAATTCTTTAAAAATTTCAAACAATATGTTTTGTTCGTTTTTACAACATATCTGCCCTTTAACTTCTCCCAGATCCTTTCCTACTTCTCTGTCTACTTTGGGTCTTCTTCTCCTCCTCCTCCTCCTTCTCCTCCCCCTCCCCCTACCCCTCCCTCTCCCCTCTCTCTCCTCCTCCTCCTTTTCCTCATCTTCCTCCTTCTTTTTCTTAAACTGAATAATCCATCATTGACTATATTCCCATGTATAGAGTTCACCCAGGATACTGTTGGAGAAGTGTAATTAAAAATAAGGCCTCCATACAAGGGTAATTGGGAAAGAAGCCAGTTCCACAACTAAATAAATATTGAACTCCAAAGTGATGAGCACAACAGGAAGCCTGCTAAGAGATTACAAAGAGTGAGAGAGAGTTCACCCCTTTAGATGGTAAACCAGCACAACTCATTACATATGTGCTTGTGCGTTGGGTGTTGGGTAGGGAGTAGAAGTTCACATATATACATGCATGGGTGCCTATAGAAGCTAGAGGTTGACATTGGGTGATGCGTTCAGTTATCATCCACCTTATTTTTTTGAGATGGGGATGGTGGTGCTTCACTGAACAAGAGCCAAGAGCTCATGGATTTGACTTGGATGTGAGGCCAAGCTCTAGGGACCCACCTGTGTGCTATCTTAACACTAGGGGTATAGAAGGGAGCTGCTGTGCCCCACTATTTACATGGGTACCTGGGGATCTAGGTGCTGGTCCTCATGCACAGCAAGAACTTTACAAACAGACATCTCCACAGCCTCATGTATATGTGTTCATGGTAAACAAGAAGTAGTACTCGACCAGGAAGACATGACATCGTTGCCACAAGCAGTTCATCCAAAGGGAAACTGGTAATTGCAGTCGCTGTTTGTCATAGCTACTTGCCTTTATCTCAGTGAAAGAGATAATTTTCCATATTTTAAAAAAATAATCAGTAGTTTGATAACTTAGAGCAAGAAATTGGCTCCCACCCTTCAAAAACTGGCAGTTAGAAAGTTTATGCTCAATAGAGTGTCTATTTCTAGGAGGTAGCTTCTAGACCCTTAGAAAAAGATTTCTGGTCTCAAAGCTAACAAGAGGGTTATTTCACCATAAAAAGAAAGAATTATATACTTTTCAAAGAGACAGGAAAGTACTTATAATTATCCTTTCTCCCCTAAACAGCCTTTGGCTGGTATTATCTCTTCACTTACTTTCACCAATGAGAAAGAAACTCTTGGAATCTGTGTTTGTCATTACAACTCCTCTCCAAGAGTATTAATTATCATTTTTGGTGCTCTCTCAGGTAACAAGAATCGGTCAGGGTTATACCTTTAGGAGGAGCTAGACCTGACCTGTGTGCATGAGGACCCACAGCTGATCACATTGAGAGGTAGAAACCAGTATTAAGAGACTGTTTCCTGGTTATTGCTATTGCTCTGGGATGTCCCCTCCCCTCACTATTGCTGAAGGCTCCATGTCCTTTAGACACACAGACCTCAGAGGTCTCTGAGCTGGAACTCACCTGAATGCTTTCTCCATGTGCATTAGCTTTCATGGTACCAGAAGGCATGATGTAAGCTTCCAAAAGAAGGAAGTAAATTACAGACCTCCCCAGCTATGATGCCTATGAGTTGCACCAAAAGACTAGCATGACATGATAACCCTAAGGGAAAAGTTGAGGCACCCATATTTTGCCAGTAACCAATAGCTCTTTAGTTGGACTTAAGACACAAACAACAAGAGGGAAATCATGCCTTGTACTAGATACCTATCCAGTTATCCACAGTAATTATGTCATGGATCTTACAGAAGTACAATCACCATTTTACTAAACCAGTCTAATCCCTGACTATATCTTAAATATTTATATTATATCTACAGATAAGTGTAGCCCTCATCGAGGAAACTTCTCTTTGCAACAGACAGAGACCATTATATAAAACCACAACCAATCAAAATGTGAGTTGTGGAGTCCAGTCCCAACTGATACATCTATGATCCAACTCCTATACCTGAGGTGCTGGGATCACTGTGTAAGAAGGGGCAGAAAGGTTGTAAGAACCAGAGCATTGGGGAGTTTGCTGTAAGATTGTGTCTTCTAAGATTGTCAGAGGCTACACCCAAACTCTTACTATCATGGCCACTTAAACAGGAGCTTGACAAGGGCAACAGCAATTGACCTGCAAAAGTGACAATGGGAGAGCCCGTGAGGTCTCAGTCTTACACAAAGAACTACAGGATGCTATGAACAAGGGAAATAATCTTTCTCAGGGAAGAGCTCACCAACTGAAATGGTGTCAGCTCTCTATCACATGTAGGGTTGGTAAAGATCTTTTCTCATTCAATAGGTTGTCATTTTGTCCTATTGATGGTGTCCAGTGCCTCACAGAAGCTTTTCAGTTTTATGAGGCCCCATTTCTTAATTGTTGATCTTTGTGTCTGAGCCATTGGTGCTCTGTTCAGGAAGTTGTCTTCTGTGCCAATACATTCAAAACTATTCTTCATGTTCTCTCCTATCATACTTAGTGTATCCGGTTTTATGTTGAAGTCTTTGATCCACTTGCACTTGAGTTTTGTGTAGTGTGACAAGCGTGGATCTATTTGCATTTGTCTATATGCACACTTGAGTGTGGGGGTGGTCATCCAACCTGGCTGTAGACAAGCCTCTGGGAATGCAGGTAGAGCCATGGGTTGGAAAATGGAGCACAGGAGACATTGCATCAAGCATTCTTAACCACAGACAGACTCATCTTTCTAGCTCCTTATTTCTTATTCCTTTAGATGAAAGCCATAGATGAGCTGAGAAGAGAGGGGTGTCTCAAAGCCATGAGCACTGCAGGCAGGCTACCCAAGGATACAGAAAAACATACGCTGCGGTCGAGCCTAAGAACACCAAACCATTTTGCCCATGACTTTATTGTGATTGTCCTAAGCCTAGTTTGAAAGCTAGGAATTACTGGAAAATGCCAGAGTATTATTTAGATTCTGCCATAAAAATATTTATTGTGGTTTTGCATTAAAACAACTTGGAATGCTAACACTCAGAGGAAGAAAGTATTCCCTTTAGAGCTTCTTTCTGAGTTATAATTCTTAAATGAGGGAAATGTACCCTATAAGACACTTAGGAATTTTACAATGCTCATTAATTCGCGATAGTGTACTCAGTTCACAGTGGCAGTTCTGGTGGTAATGACGATGGGTATTTCTATTCATGGTCATTACATTGAACATTAGTCTCCTCAGAATTATTAAAAACCCTTGGTTGCTTATTTGTTTTATTCTTCCCTGCACCCACCTTTTTGGCAAGGGATCAACAACAGCACTCCACGAAGCACAACTTTATGGAAACAACTTGAGTTTTTACAAAGTGGACTTTTTTTGGGGGGCATTATCTAATGTGATTACATAAGGGTTCTTCAGAACCATGTCAAGTTATACTGTGGGACTGGAAGAAAATAAGTTTCCTCTAAACAGCCGGCATTTAATGAAGGTTCTGGAATTCAGTGTTGATTTTAGAATTTAGTTATCAGAGGAGAAGGAAATGCTAACTGCCTGACTTGGTCATACATATTATATATTGGCACCAAACTTCTACACTATACACCGTTCACCAGTACAACTGAAATGACAGTGAGGAGAATTCATAGTCACATGATGAGAACGCATCATAGTCACATAGCAGGTGGTTACTATCACTGTCTCCCAAACCAGAGTACTTTAAATAAAAGTGATATTTTCTTTTCTTTGCTCAAATAAGTTGTGAAAGGAATTGAGTGCTACCTGATATCTTCTGATATCAGACATCTTTTTTCTTATCATTTGTGTGGGAATTTTGTTTGTATGATAATGACAATCCAATGGATTAGAACCCCATTTTGCCTTTAGATGAATAGTTCACCTTTATTTTGGCTTTAAAACTAGAGATGAGTGTAGGAATGGATTAAAACAAACAAACAAACAAAAAAACCAAAAACCCGTACAAAATAAGTCGGTTAAATCTTCCCAGCTGTGTCTTAGGAGTTGTGGTAGGTGTGAAAGGTTGTATTAGAACGAGACAGAGACCAGTCTTAAGATACACAATGCAGATTGAAGTCATGAACGAGACAGAGACCAGTCTTAAGATACACAATGCAGATTGAAGTCATTGTGGGTTGAATCCTTGGTCCAAAGATTTAGCATGTGGGTCTGGAAAACTAATTTATACTGTTTTTAAAAGTAACATTGTCTAGAGAAATGTCTTCTTATATGCTAATAGATCATAAAAGACTCACCAAAAGAGGGTCTGTAATCTTTCTGAAGGTATTTGGAATTTTTTTCTCTATACCTTAGTACTATTGTATTGTACTTCAATGGAATATCATATTAGGAATAATTATATTAATGATTTGAGCTATAACATATAATAGACACCTATGCACTTCTGTTCTATTGCTGTGAAGAAACACTATGACTAGGACAAATCTTAAGAAAACAAACATTTAATTGGGGCTAGCTTACAGTTCAGATGCTTAGTCTATTATCATGGTGGGAAGCATGGCGGAAAATGACGCTGGAGAAGGAGCTATGAGAATTCTACATCTGGATCAGCAGGTAGCTAGAAGAGAGAGGGACGCACTGGGCCCAGTTTGAGCTTCTGAAACTTCAACGCCTCCTCTCCCCCTGCCCAGTGACATACTTCCTCCAATTAAACCATAGGACTCCAACAAGGCCACGGGGTCTAATCCTTTCAAACAAAGCCACTCTCTATGAGCCTATGAGGGCCATTTTCATTCAGACTACCTCAGCAACAATCCAGTCATTTGCAAATAATTTCTTCTTCCCGTGTCAGATTTAAGGGTAATTTAAATAGGATTTGACTAACGCAGTTGTTCACATCTGGATGCCTACTATTTGTCCATTTCTACTTACTTAAATTACTAAGAATAGCAAAGCTGATTGGAGTTTTAGGAGTTCATTCGGCTCAAACCATGTACATATTGAAATTCTTTTCTTCAGAAAAGTGTCTAGGGAACATGAGTTTTACCTATAACAGCATCAGAGTTACTCAATAATCATGGAAGCATGTATGTGCACACATGGACATATGTGTGCACACATGCACTCTCTTAACACTTTTATGCAGCTGTCACTCAACAAATGGACAAATATTCATGGGATACTTTATGATGTTCTGAGTGTTGGAGACAGGACAGGGAACAAGACATACCATGCCCCTGTTTTCTCTGAAACTTATATATCTTATACCAGCAAAAAAGCTTACATGAAACAAATATGCCAAGTGCCAAGAAATGGCAAAGACTTTAGATAAATCATTGTCCAAGTATGGTAAGTGGTTCCTTCAGGGAGGGTCGATCACCTGGGATCCCGAGGATGCTCAGAGATACTGTCTATGAGGAACTGACATTTGGGCAGCACTAGAAAACTGAGGAGACAGCTCCATGTAAAGCTGGGAAGGACCCCATGTGTGGGAGCCCTCTGGTAGGAATGGACTGCCATGTCCCACTAAGGGAATGGCCTAGAATGCAGACATGCAGGCATGCAGGCTTGGTGGTAGAGGGTCTCCCTGTCAGGTCAGAGGCAGATGGAGGTAAGGTGTTTGCAGATGTTTTTCCAACAATCTGCTTCATAATATCACTGACTACTGTAACCCACATATGTTCACACTGCATTTTAATGTCACATGTTCTCCACTATTCAATAAAAATGAGATGACTGTGGTAACTGCTTCTTCACAGTGCCCTGTAATTATATTGTCACAGAGACAGAATATTTTTGTAGCTTCTTTCCTGAATTGGCTTTTTTATTTTAAAAATTATTATTATTTTTTTTTACAAATCATTTTCTGAGACATGAAAAAATTCAGAGATTTCATAAAAGGAAAAAGTGACAAGCTTGCTCCATGATGATAAATTTAAAAAATGTTCTAAGGATTATTTTTATAGTTGTCCCAGCTTTTAATATATATATATTAGAGAAGAGCACAATACTCCAAAGCATTTAAATTCACTGCATAATTGCAGTTCAATTCTATCCCATGAAAATGAAGTCTAAAGGTACAGAGGCCACATTTTAAGGCAAAAATGAGTCAACAAATGTAAATTATGTAATTATATCAAGAAACAAGACACAAAATTAGTGAAACATTGAAAATTGCTAGAATATTATATGCTATACCTTCTTGCTTTAAATTTACATAGTCCAAAACACACATGGAAGATAACTTTATGTTTATTTGATTCATATGAATATGTGTATAATGTGAAATGAACATGTTTATCAAGTAAGGTATTGTCATATTAAGTGAAATATCTGCATGTTAGGATAAATATATCTTATTCTAAATTCTAGTTTACATGCACATGAAAGTAGTGTAGGATTTATTATACCGAGCAGCAGATTACCTCATTGGCTCACTAGTTAACAAAATACTTTCAGACATGTGGTCCTGAACACCAAGTCTTGAGGACTCATGGCCCACGTCTGGTGGACTGTCTATTCAGCTCATCATTGTGAATCCATCTCTAATTCTGGTCAATCTGAAAACATGGACAACTTTAGAAGCCTCACTTTTCAAATGTCTCTTCATAACAGAAGAAGCAGGTCTTATAATTCTAGTTGAATGATCTGAAAGCAGAGTCTCGCTTCTTTATGTATATGCCTCTGTTCTGCCTCTTCTCCTTTCTCCCTCTTATCTGAAGCTAGACTTGGATTTAGATTTGGAAGATCACCCCGGAAGGCCAAGACACCCACAATCATGGAATTGTGGCATGAAGCCTTCAACCACCAAAGCAAGTCTCTCTCTCTCTCTCTCTCTCTCTCTCTCTCTCTCTCTCTCTCTCTCCTTTTTTCTTTTTGGACAGGTTTTTCACACTGACCTTTAACTTGCCTTCTAACCAAAGATGATTTTGAACTTCTGATCTTCCTGCCTCCACCTCCCTAGTGCTTAGGTTACAGGTGTGCATCACTGCCTAGTTCATGAGTGTCTGAGGATGCGATGCAAATCAAGGGTTGGGCGTGCTAGCTACCCTCTGAGCTGCCTCCCCAGCCTCTCAGGGACTTTTTGTATGGAAATAGATAATCCTTACCTTTGCCTGTTTGCATGTGTTTATTTCCTATGGCTCTGATAAAAACCATGGCCTAAGAAGTTTATAAAAGGAAGAGTTTAATTGGGCTGAAGGTTTCAGGGGGTTAAAATCTGTGATGGTGGAGTGAGGGAGTGGTGGCTGGACCATCTGAGAGCTCGCATCTCCAACCGCAAGAAAGAGCAGAAAGAGCACACTGGAGGTAGTGGGAGGCTTTTTAGGACCTCAAGGCCACCCCAGACACACCTCCTTCAAAAAGGCCACATCACCTAATGCTTCCCAAGAGTCCTATTAACTCAGGATCAAGTATTCAAACATATGAGCCTATGGGGGCAGTACTCATTCAAACCACCTCATCGTGTAAACTATTACTATTCAGAAAGTATCAGTTGTATTTTCTGTTAGAATTTCAGTGATTTGATTTAGAGCATACAGTACATAAGTGGCAGTGTTTGTCACCTAATAAACCTTTTGATTCTGTATTTTACACTCATTTTTACTATGTCATGTTATTTCTTTGTATCACACAATTGGCTTAGCATTTTGTTTATATATTCCTCTTTTTGTTCTTAGAAATTTTGTCTAAAAGGATTGAAATATATTTTCAGAGCATTGAACAAGATTACCAATTTTTCCTTACCAATTTTTCTCATACCACTTGAAATAATAATGTTATAGATGAAAAATCTGTGTGCCAGACACATGACAAGGTCAGCAGACAAATCCCGTTTGGTTGAAGATTCATCTTGCTTTGGACAATAACTCTTTTGCAGAAGTAACCTTCTGTCTTCAAACTCCAGATTTCTATTTTCGACTGTAAAAATTAGGAGTTGTTGTCATTAATTTTAACAAGTTATTGAGTTTATTTAGGACACTAACTCCTTTGCAGAAGTAACCTACTGCCTTTAGACTCCAGATTTCTGTTTTTGACTGTAAAAAAATCAGAAGTTGTATTCATTAATTTTAACAAGTTATTGAGTTTACCTTACATCAATAGTGAAGCCAGTGATGGTACTGGAATGACTAACAGACTGTTTCATCATGAAATTGTAGAGCCTGGCGGGGTATGCTGTTAGCATCTCTGTTTGTCATGTTGGACATCAACGTGTCACAACACTTTGACATGTTTTTTTTTTTTTTTGCCCTATAGCAAGGGTTCAACACAATTTTGGAGATTGATCAAAATTAAAACATGAACATTTCTGGGGAACTGGCTCTATTGTTATAATATAATTTGACACTTCAATGGCTTTTAAATATATGTCTGTAGAGCCACAATTATGCTGGTGATTTGGGCAACAGCAATTACTCAGGCAATCAGCTGCAGCTGTGTACTGCTAGGCTGAAATTATTCATTGCCCCTTCCTGAGCCCCATGCTTCACTTTTATCAGAGAGTGATCCCGAGTGTCAAGAATAAAATAACACGGATCTTTAAACAGGAGACGTGTCAACATGTTTGGGAGAGCATGATCAGAATGTTCTTATATATCTTCAGACCCACATCAGGCAATTTTGGGTTCTAAGTTTCCATGTTTGGGACTCCCTCTTTTTTTGGTCATAGACTATCAACCCATAAATACATAAACCTCTTTAGATGGCTGAATGATTCAGCAGGTTCGTGGTATGATTCAGGTCAAGAGTGAATCCTTAAATTTGAAGTGTTAGGGTATTTCTCCCTCTCTCTCTTCCCATCTTTCTGTCTCATATGTGTGAGTGTGAGTGTGTGTGAGTGTGAGAGTGTGAGTGTGAGTGTGTGTGTGGAGTGTGAGAATGTGAATGTGTATGTGTGTGTGAGTGTGAGAGTGTGAGTGTGTGGAGTGTGTGTGGAGTGTGAGAGTGTGAGTGTATGTGTGTGAGTGTGAGTGTGTGAGTGTGTGTGTGAGTGTGTGAATGTGAATGTGTGTGTGTGTGAGAGTGTGAGTGTGTGTGTGTGTGTGTGTGACAGTGTGTATGTGTGTGTTACTGCTTAGCTGCTTTATCTATGTAGAGTTGGGGCCAGTTCATATTTCTTGCTATTGTTTGCAGGAAATAATTCCATTTTTATTTTTACTGCATTGTTCATGATGTACACAAAACAGTAACTGAGACCATGAATGGAATTAAACATATTCTATAGTGGTTGTGGCAGGAACAACCTTCCAGATACCATTCTCTCCCTCCTGTTATAGACTGCAGTGTAAGGATACTTGCACATTTTCCAAAGCAATGCTGCTCTGCTGTGTATTTTATGGATAGACTTGCTGCTCCAGTGGGAGGCACTAAGTCAGAACTGTCTGCTTTATTGAAAATAGTTTGCACTATGCACTTACATTGTGTTTCCTATTCCTCTCTAGAACCATAAACATCTAAAGGCTAACATTATTTTGTTTCAATAGTTCAGTGGGTAACTATATCTGATAAGTAAATGAAACATAACTGAAGAATTTATTCTCTGAGTCCTGTTAGTAGTCTAACCTCATAAACACACTCCTCTAAATAATGTAGTCTATCCTAATGTATAGAAATCTTCATGGATGAAAGAGAGTACAGAAATAGAGATTTCTGTTGTACATAACATATACAAATCTGAAGCAGAAAGAAGTGAACCTACTAACACTTCTGGCTGGAAAAATTACAGTTGAAATCAAAATGAACCAACAGAAAGATTTTCCTCTCAATGGCTATATAATTGTTATTAAATTAGCAATAAAGTCTAACAATAAAGTATCGAGTCTTTTGTCTATGGTGCTAAATAGCCTTATAAACAGTGGATGTTACACACAGGCCATATTCATTGTCATTCTGAGCATTAGTCTGCACTTAGAGAAGACTTGCCTATCTATAGAAACACCTTTTAGGTTTCTGTGTAACCAAAAATCTAAGAACACCATCTCCTTCTCTGGAGAAGGACTTATAGCTAAGCTGTAAATGGCAAGGAGCTAGTGAGAGAAATTCACCAGGGCATGATAGTCAGTCATTGCAGGAGAGTCTCAGCAACACTGTGCTCTGTACCAAGGGAAGAGGCCAAGCCAGCATGATGGGTGCTGTGTTAGGGTTTCTATTGCTGTGAAGAGACACCATGACCATAGCAATTCTTATGAAGGAAAATATTTAATTGGAGCTGGCTTACAGTTCAGAGGTTAGTCCATTATCATCACAGTGGAAAGCATGGCAGCAGGCAGACATGGCGCTAGAGAGGTAGCTGAGAGTTCTGCATCTGGATTGACAGGCAGCAGGCCACTAGGCCTGGCTTGAGTTTCTGAAAGCTCAAAGCCCTCCCACAGTGACACACTATGGGTGTCCAACAAGGCCACACCTACTCAAAACAGGCCACACCTTCTTAAGGAGCCCGTGGCAGCCATTTTCTTCCAGACTACCACAGGTGCTGACTGGCCCCTGGGTCAACTTTCAGTTTTGGCTTGTTGTGGCTCTTTAAAGATGAATGCCTTGCTGCCCAAATAAACAAGGCTAGTCTTCATTTCAGGTGACACTGGAAATCTTTCTAGCTCCAGCCATTAGATTGGGGTCACATTTGAAGCTACACATTAGAAATTCCTAATTGAACCTTCTGTCTGAATTTGGCCATGGTGGTGATGGGATGTCATGTCAGTAACTACTTACAAGTTGGCTGTGTTGGGTCCCAGATAGGTACAGATAGATCTGTTGGGATGATCTTTTGTTTGTTCATTTGTTTTTCTGAAACAAGAAGTCCTTTAGTTTGTGAGTGTGCCTCGGAATGGGTATACCAGAAGTCCTTTAATTAGTGGGAATGCCTCAGGATGAGTCTACCATATAAGCATACGGCAGGGCATGGAACATTTAGGGAAATGTTACATTCTTCACATCAAGATTGTCTCAGGTTTGCTTCAGTTTTTCTACTTTGAGGCCAGTGTGTGTTGCTGTAGCTATTACCATTTTTGAGTAGAAAATGTGTGATTAAATTAATCTCATTCTGTCTGTGAGAAGATGCAGAAGGCTATCAAGAAGATAAAACAATTACTATTAAGTGATCTACCTTTTGAGGGAAATTTAAATCCATGCCTTCTATTTCTACAATATGCTCATTTATTAGTGCAATCTATGCCCTCAAAAATAGATTAAATTACAAACAACCATTTGTAAGCAGAAAAATCATAAGAATAGAATAAAAATGTAAGTGCCATTTGACCGGGATCTCTTTGAAGGAAAGTGCCATGTTTAAATAATCTTTATGCTCCTGGTACTTATCACCATGCTTAGCACTTAAAGACTCAATTAATGTTGGCAGATTTAAAGGAGACATGGGTGATAATTGGGTCAGAAAACACAGCATCTGAATATAGATCTTCCCTCCTGACTGAAACACTAAATTTAACTCTTAGTTTACCAGAGGCTTAACGCAAACCTAGGGAGTCACAGCTTTCTTAATATCTTAAAAATAATGAAGTCAAAGATTTTTCTAGCCTTTGGTTGTGAGGAGAGGTCTTTATGTGAATCTCAACATAGAGAATATCGGCCACCTCGTTAATAACAGTTTCACAAGTAAGAGAAATGTCCGTCGTCCTGAAATTGCTCATAGTGACTTCCTGATAAAGGCCAAGGTGTAATATTCAATCACAGTTCTTTGAAAGCATGCCGTGGTCCAGTAAGAGCTTAGGGATGTTATTCAGCAGAGCTGACTGTTGGTGAGCAGATCTTACAAAGATGCTTATACCTTGTCAGAGTTACTAACGTTATTTTCTGATTATTTTGTAAGCAAGCCCAGCTATTTTTTCTTTATTCTTATTTGATAAGGTAGAAGGACATACGGACACTTTAAAGAAATTCATAGAGAAATGTGTGTGTGTGTGTGTGTGTGTGTGTGTGTGTGTGTGAGAGAGAGAGAGAGAGAGAGGGGGGGAGAGAGAGAGAGAGAGAGAGAGAGAGAGAGAGAGAGAGAGAGAGAGGGAGAGAGAGACATTTTTAATCATACAAAACCTTAGATGAAAGCCAGTGTGTAAAAGAGATGAAGTGAGACTGGTCTTGGTTGACAGTGAATACAAGATGGAGAAGCAGCAGAGAGACAGCCACTTCGGGTTTCCAACCACTACTGAAGTCTTCAGAATATCCTCTGAGAATGACAGAGTCCTGCCAAGCACTTTAAAAATCTCTTTCTAAAGTCTTTAGTGTTGCCTAGCTCTTGCCTTTGACCATTTAATAGGGCACAAGTTTTAATTGAAGAGCCAAGTCCTATCTGTGCTCATTTTTTTAAAAAAAAAAATTTTTACTTGAAGTATATTTCCCATATACATTAGAATTTCTTGAGAAATGACAGTGAAGACTCTGAAGAAACATGACTGAGATCCATAGGAGGAATGCATAGTGGATCAATAAGTCATTCTGCCCTAGAATCGAAAGCAATATATGCATTATCAGCGCTACCAATGTGCACACCTGGGTTGTAGCTCAGGCTAGATCTTTTTCAGATCCGTACTGAGATGCTGGCTCTTCTGACCCAGTTCTCATTCAGTTCTCCTCAGGGTCAGGCCAAGATTGTGAACCCCTTCAACTATGGTGTACTGGTTACACATGGCCTGGGACAGAATCTCAAGGAAATCTATGTGTTCAGTGGAATCATAGAAAGAATAAAGATGGAAAGGTTTAAGCTGTGATGTCAAAAAACATCAATGAATCCCTCGACAAGGGGAACCAGCACCATACTAGGAGATACCTGATTTATTTTTTACTGAGAAAGACATATTGATTAGCATTAGTACTGTTGAGCTCTAATTGAGTATATCAGGTAAATCAGTGTACGATTAGTCAGGATGAGGGAGACAAGATCCTTTTATCTGTGCAATTCTTAGTGGTTCTATAAAGAGCTCACATTTTACCAAGAGGCAGTTTCTCCTTAGGACCTCAGGCTCTGTCTAAACCCAGTTCCCAAGGGAGGATTATCAAACTAGAGCCTGAGTTGATTGTTTTAACTTAAAGATAGTCCTTATCAGAGGAGTTACAGAGACCACTCAGAGACCACCTTTGTGCCTCTTAAGGCCTTAGATCATGTTTCTAGTTGTGACAGTTTGTTGAGTTGCACTGTTTGTGATATCTCAGGTTTAGGGATGGGATTTCAAAGCTAGGCTCAGAGAGATTTGTTATCTCTCATTCTTATAAGAGTCACCAAAATGAGGAAATGCATCCTCCACACAGGCTTAGAAGCTTGAACCTTGCTACTGTCAGGTCTTTAAAAAAATATCATTAGTAGAGGAGCAGATGGAATTTGATATCATCATGCTAAGTGAAACCAGGCAGACTCAGACAAGCATTACCTGTCTTTATTATGTGCTAGATCCAGATTTAAATTACATGCATCTATCTGTCTATACAAGTGATGCAAAATTAGAAAGGGGACCTTTGTGTGGGCGGTGGGGTAGTAACTAGGAAGAGGAAGGAGTGGTAGCAAAGGAGGGTATTTGGGGGTGAATATAAGCAAAGTACATGATATGTATCCACAAAGGTGTCACAGTGAAACCCTACTTTGTCACCAATTAAAAAGTAAAGAAAAAATAGACTGCTGGCTGAGAGCATTCTAGCAGGCAATGATATGGAATATAGATGATATTCTGCTACCAGATAATAATAGGAAGGACTGCTTGTATCTAATTTTAATGTCTCATTTTAAAGTTAAGACTCTCTGCTCTCTTAGATCCAGAACATACAGAGATACAGGTAAGAGCTATTCCATTGTTGCTTTGTCCTGTCTTCCAAAGAGTATCATGCAGCACACACGTACGGCTCAACGGTGTGAGCTCTCAGTGAAGGTTTTAGCCTCTTGTTATTTCTGCAGCATTTTCTTTTCCCCTTAAAATTCCAATTTAAAGTTATTGTTACAAATCTCGAGCTATCATTTAACCTCTCCTGTTCTGTGGTAGGAGAAGGGTAGAGTCATCCTTTTCCAGCGCTAAGGTGATCTTGCTTTGTTATGCTCCCCTGAGGCAGAAGTGATAGGCAGGAAAGACATCCAGACATAATTGCATGTCTCTGTAGAGGAAATTCTATAAGAAGTTCCTCTTTTGATTTTGAGTAGCAGTGTTAGATGCCAAGCTGACACAACACGGGACAAAGATGTTTCTTGTAGAAACTTAATGATATTCACCCTCTCCATGAAATGTAGCTTCTAGAGAAGAACATCCTTATCTTGCTGATGAAAACAGGTGGCATTTATGAGTTGCCAGTTCTATTCCAAACCCCTACCTTACTCCAGTAGAAAAACCTTTTAACAAGATGATTTACCAACATAAGGAAGCACTGGAATTTTAAGGGATACCCTGTACAAAGACACAGACAACAAATCAAGAGGAGATGTTGAGTAGAGTTTCAGGAGGGATATGGCTGGGGAAATGGCCAGATCTCTGCTACATCTGCTGGGAGTGCTGCTTCCAACTGCTACATATAACACATGAATAACATGTAATGGGAATATGCTGGGATGTGGCTCCAGATATGTTACCTTGCACGTGTTTCATAGAGACTGTATTAGGATTCTATAAAGGAATAGAACTGTTAGAATGAATGTATATATATCTAAAAAGAATATATATTACACATATGTATATGTACACACATATATTTGTATATATACATATAGACACAAGAGTACATGTATGTACATATAATGAAAGGTTTTTATATTGGCTTACAGGATACAATTCAGATAGTCTAATAATGTCTATTTCATACTGGAGAGGCCAAGACTCTCATAGTTGTTCAGTCTATTAAGTTGGACGTTTCAGCAATCCAAACCTGACATTGAAGGCCTGAAAGGTTCCTGGAGACCAGTTGGTCTTTAATCTACTTTGGAAGTCTGAAGACATTGCTTCCAGCATTCATGAAGGGATGCTTCAGCTGCAGGTAGATGAACTTAACAAAGTAAGGGCAAAAAAGTGAAAGGCTAACATTTTCTTATTCTCTTTTATCTGGGCTTCCACCAGAAAGTGCCACCAAGATTTTGGGTGGTTTTTCCTGCCTTAAATAACCTGATCAATAAAATCCCTCATAGGTGTGCTCAGCAACTTGGGTTTTAGTTGATTCCAGATACAGTCTCTTGACAACCAAGATTATCTACCACAAAGCCCCTCAGAAAACTATTCATGTGTGTAGGTTATTCCAATAACGGACAATCTAAACATTTTCAGAGCTATGGGTAAGCGTTATAAAAGACTTTGGGTTTCTCAGTTTAGTGCCCATCAAGAGATGAATACGGTGTGGTGTATCTACATAAAGGGCAGATTTTGCATTTTCTTTTTACATGTGGAGTTTAGATTTAAACAAGAGACATGAAATAGAAAAATTTTCGAGTATTGACCAGCAGAAGAGAGGAAGTCGGACAAGCAAGGGATGAGCTGAATACTACTGTAGCATACGGGGTCACATATGCAAATGCTATCATGAAATCCATTATGTTATAGAATTAGTTTTAGAAGATTGGTTGGGTATATGAAGTAGATCTGTTGCCAGAATGCTTGCTTAGCATACAAGAAGTTCTTTGTTTGAGCCCCATGGCGACACATGTCTGTGATCCCATTAATTGGGAGGTAGTGGCAGGAAGATTAGCAGCTCAAGGATCTCTTTAGTGGCATAGAGAGTTTGAGGCTAACCTGAGCTATATCAGAGACTGTCTCAACAAGAAGATCATTTGATTATTCTTGGGCTAACTGTGATGATGTAAGTAACATAGTATGGTGGTCTCAGCACTGAGCGAGCTCTCAGCATTTCCAAGCTTAAAGAGTTCTAAGATTTTCTTTATAAAGCAAACATTTGATGTGAGTACATATCCTGAAGCAAAAGAAGCAACCAGAAAAGTAAAAAGGAACAGTTTACAGAGTAGGGGGTGTTTGAGGAGTCACAGAGAAAGGAATAGCTGGGTACCTGCTATCTAATCAGAGAAAAGGGAGCAGGGAAACTCTTTAGGGAAGGAGACGGAGGTAAATACAGAGAAAGGAGGAAAAAATAACAACAGGAATGCCTGAGAGTGTCACGAGGAATCGTACAATTAACTATCTAAAAACTACCATGATAGGTATAATTCTGTGTATCAATACACACACACACACACACACACACACACACACACACACATACACACACATAATTTAAATGAAACTTTATCATCTGGGTTAACAATGTTCCCAAGAGCCAAAGACCACCCAGCAGAAATCCTAGTGCCAGGCATGAGATGCCTTCTTTTGGGTTGTTGGCCAGGGTTGTCCCAGAGACTCTCAAAAATCACTCAGCCTATTGTGTTGCTCTTGATTGCCTCCCCCAACCCAAGTGGAATTCAGGATCCTATCGCTGAAGGCACAGTGCACTTCAGGGTGTAGAGGCCCCTGATCTGGAACTGACTTGAGAGTCTTCTCCTTGGAGATCAGAAGGCACTGTGAAAGCTTCCAATGGAGGAAAACCACCCAAAATTCTCCCCACCCATCATGCTAATGAATCCAGCATGGCATGATAACCCCAAAGGTGCAATAGTGGCATGCATACCTTGGCACTAACTCACTGCTCTCTAATTGGACTTCAGACCCAGTCAATAGAAGGAAATCATACCTGGTCCTGGAAGCCTGGCCAACTACTCAAGGCTAGTGAAGTATGAATCTTAGAGGAGAACCTACAACCACCACTCTATGAAACCTTCATAATCCTTAATTACATTATAAATATTTGTCCTTACACACACAGATAAGTGTAGTCCCCTTCCATCATCAAAGAAACTTCTCTTTGCAATAGATGGGGACCATTACAGAAAATGATGACCAATCAAAATGTGGAGCCATGGAGTCCAGTCCCAATGGATACATCTATAATGCCACTCCTACACCTAAGGCTCAGGATGCATTGCAGAAGAGGGAGCAAAAGGATTGCAAGAGACAGAGGTTCAGAGAGTTTGCCAAGTGACGGTGGTGTCTCGTAGGAATGTTAGAAGCTACGCTCACAAAGACTTAACCAACATGCCTGACCGAACACGAGCTGAAAAAGGACAGCAGCAACAGACATGCAAAGTGGATGGGGAAGGCCCATGAGGCTGCAATCCTACACAAAGAACTACAGGTAGCCAAGGAATGCTGAGAGTGGGAGAAAGTCTTCCCCTGGGAAGAGCACATTAATTAGTTATCCGATATCAAACAGTCAGCCTTGAAAACATATGTATATAAGTAACATGAGAACTGATCAGGTTGCTTTTAGAAATACATATATCTATGTCTGTGTCTGTGTCTGTCTGTCTATGTATATGTCTATATCATATATATCTCTATGTCCATGTCTATGTCTCTCTCTCTATATATCATCTATGTCTATATCTATATCATCTATGTCTATGTCTACATCTACATGTACATCTATATCTGTATCATCTATATCTATGTCTTTGTCTATGTCTTTATCTATATCTATGTCTATCTGTAGCTATCTTTAATGTGGTTATTGGCTCTGAATGCACCGTTGTGATGACTAATTAAATTAATCCTATACAGTTTCACTACCTCTGGTACTCTCTTTTGATAAAAGATAGATCTATTATGTATTGCTAAGGAGTCACTTAGACGTAAGAGGACTCTGGTAACTTAAATTTATCTTTCTTCTGAAAATGCATGCCTCAAGAACTCTTTCTTGAGAGAGCGGTGAGGAATTCCACTGGGATGTCTCTCCTTCTTTGAACCATTCTCTGCTCTCTTCTTCAGGTATTTTGGTATAGCTGCCCCTTAGGATTGCTCAGTATTGGTTGTCTATCACATGGAGTGAAAGAGGTGCAGTTATTTGGAATTCCTGGCTGTCTACCAATCTTCAATTCAGAGTGATAAGAGATAGCTGACCAAGCCCTGCCTCTCCCACTCAGTTTCATATAGTTTCTAATTCACTGAGCCCTGGAGAATTTCATCTGCTTAATGTAAGCTGAGGAATTCGTGTAGGCCCACATGGGGCACTAGGGATGGGAACATTGGCTGGGTGCTTATAGTTATTATTTTTCCCATTTTATATGTAGTAGAACTTAGCTTTCCTTAGACATAAGTTCATAAAGAGAGTTATCTAATCTCCATATCCTCCATCTCTTTATTTATGATAGATGAAACTAACACCACTAACCAGCCCAGACAGAAACAAAATGTCTCCATATTGGGTGTCTAAGATATCAGGAAAAACTGCACTATAGTGGACACCTACAACTGCAGCAGCATCAGTGATATGGCGACAAAGAGGAAGTGTCGATATATTTAATTAGGAAGAGGTATAACTCCTGGAAATACCAGAATCGACAGTGAACATGGCTCTCCCAGTCTAAGCTAAGTAGGTTCACTCTCTAATTGGGATGAGCATCAGTCATCCTTATGGATAAAGAGGGGTCCTGCAAAACTAGCATTCAGCTTCCTGTATTGGAGATTCATGGATCTCCTCATAAATTGTTTGCTTTGGGCTCTCTCTCTCTCTCTCTCTCGTTCTCTCTCCCTCCCTCCGTCCATCCCTCCCTCCTTTTTTCCCCAGACAGGATTTCTCTGTGTAGACCTGGCTATTCTGGAACTCCCTCTATAGACCAGGCTGTCCTCGAACTCTGAGCTTTGCCTCTGTCTGCCTCCTGAGTGCTTGGATTTCAGGCATGCACCATCACTGCCCAGCCTTTGAGTTTTCTCTTAGTCTTCCCAGTTTAAAAATGAAAAACAAAGCATTTGAAACAAAGCCAAATCAGAAGCTTGTTCACCTTAAGAAATGAAACCACGGAACCTCCACCTTCATGAAAGTTTTCAGTTTGAAATAGCAAAGAGCCAAGCAAAATTCTTTGTTTGAAAATTATGAATAGCAACTATGGCCACTTGCTTCACCAAAGGCTCATAAACAGTTCTATGTTCAAAGCTTATCAGTAAGATTAATGAGGGATGACTTCCCAGGGTAGGTTTATTTTGTTATGATCTTATTATTAAGAGAATATGTATTTTCATATATTTAAAATGTATACAACCATATTCTGAGATGTATTATCTCTGTGTGTCTTTTATTAAAAGTATTTTAAAGTTTACAATAGAAAATTTAGTCTGTTATCTAACACATAGCTTGAAAAAGTTCTGCTCAACTTGTGGATTGTATTTCCACGGCCCTGTAAAATTATTTCTTTTCCTGCAGTCAAAAGCAAAGTGTGTGCAGGTTCCTTATATTCATATAGAAAATCTCCGTTAGGTCAACTGAGAAGCCACATAAACAGTAAAATAGTCTATTGTATGGATGTTTTTAATTAATTAATTAAGTTTTACTTATTTTGAAGTACTGGACGTTAAACCTAAGCCTCATGTGTAACAGACAAGTTCTCTACCGGCGAGCTTCAACCATGGTCCTGCCTAATTTCACTTTCTCTTTCTCTTGTATGTGTTTATACAAAATCAGATTACCTTAATTAAAAAAAAAAAATGACTGAAAGTAAACAAAAGGAGAAAATTATAAATAGCGAGCCCAATGTTTATCTTTTAAAGCAGGGAGCAGAGACATGGAAGGTAAAACCTCACTGAAGAATCTGCCCAACAGGGAGGCTGTCACCAGCTGTCTTAAGTCAGGTGAGAGAAGAGCTTACAGATATCCCACCTGCAATCAGACTCCGTCACTACAGGGCTGTATAGTCAGATGCACAGACCATATACATGGATGGAAGACACAGTCCTGGAAACAAAACCGTGATTTGTATGAATTTTCCATCTTCGGGGGTTTGGGGACTTGGAACTCCCCTTTCACTATGGAAGGATGACCCTTTCTCATTGTTAAAGTCACATGAGTATCTGTGATTAGAGCTCTGGTAGATTTGAACAAACCCTTTTCTTGGCTTCTCTAAGACTGTTTCCTAAACAGTAAAAGCTATTCTAGAGCATAAACAATCATAAAGCATTAAAAGGACAGTAAACAAAAATAACTCACTGTACTGCCTGGCCCAGAGACATGGATCATAGTAAACTATAAACGGATCGTTCTCCCCTGCCATTAATTCACACTAGCAGGACTAACCTCCTCTCCCTTCAGTACCAGGGCTTTTTGAGTAGGCATCGATAGTCTCCTTTGATTGGTCATTCTCTTTTTTGTAGTTCTCCGGGAGGAATTCATTACCAGTGTAAAGAACTGGGAACCAGAGTAGGCTTGTGGCTTAAGGTGTCTGCAGTACAAAGTAAAACTATGTAGCACATTGTATCGAATGGAAGCAGACAGTGAGGCATGAGGTGTGAGTTACTGATTAGCATCTGTGGCTGTGAAGGTTTAAGAGGGAACAGAGTTGGGTAGCGGGAGATGAGTTATGATACTGACCAGAGAAAACTGGTCACTCTAGCAGGGACCTTGGAGTGAGTATTTATTGTGTGCTTGAGTGGTCCTGACGGGATCATGCTGTCTAATTTCTTATGCCACAACATTTGGTCACTGGATACACAGTGCTACAAGAGGTTGGTATCCTGTAAGAAAGTTATCTGTAACTGATAGAATTCTTCAGAGAGTAGACAGCTAACTTTACGGTCACATTGGGCAGGAGGAAGTCTTTGAATGTCTACCACAGTATTCTTTTTTTTTTTGATATCAAAAATAATTTATTAAAATATTATAAGAAACTGCCAAGTCTGCAATATAAGTATGAAGCTAGGAGGTAAATAGGCAGTTCAGGAACAAAAACTTATAAACATATGGCAAAATGTTAATCTCTGAAAGTAAGATCAAAAATTCTAATTAATGTAAAAGTTATTAAAATTCCATTTTTTGCTGTCAGTTACATCTGGCATATAAAATAAACATAACACTATGTTTTATATACCCATACTTTGTTTTTTTTTTTTTTTACTTTTACTTTTATTCTTTATTTTTATTTTTATTTTTCCTACTTTATTTACATTTCAAATGTTTCCCCCTTTCCAGGTCTCCCCTTCGGAACCTTCCCCAAGGAAGAAAGCAATAGCTCCTGTTGCAGGCACTCACTCACAAAACCACTTACAATCTGCAGACATTAGTCTGGGCAGGCGAGGATAAAAATTTAATCCTACAGCTAAATAATAGGAAACTGTTAAAATATTTACAGTCAAATCTGCCAAGTAGCCAGGACAAATCTCTTCATAAAACACATTTACCCGAGATCACATCGTGCTCCCAGGAAATAAAATACAGACCGCCACGGTGGCATTGTCTTTCTAAAGTCTGTATTAAAAAGGACAAGCAAACTAATAAATGTCACTGTCCTTTCTCCTTGTCTTTCCTCCCACACCTTTAAAGAAAGAGAACCCAATATTTATCGAGTGCCCACAATCTCCTGAAATGGTGATAGAACCGGGAGTTGGGAGACTATTTTCATCCTGGCACAGTCATCGTGTGACCTTGGGCAAGTCACTACTCAAGTCTAAACCTCACTTCCCTTATGGCTATAGTGAGGCCTCAAAAGACAAGGAAACTTTTCTCGGAAAGGTGGACCCCCTTGGGCTCTTGTCCCCTGCTATATGAGTCAAGCAGTGTGTGCCACCTAATCTATGAAGCAGGAAATGTGTTTCTGCGGGATAGACACTGGCTGAGGTACCCACTTCCTATTTTCAACCAGATGAGGCATGAATTTCTGTGTTTAGCCTTAAACTAGAACGTGTATAAACTGTAAAATGGAAGAAGGCACAATCCATAGAATTTTTTGGCACCTTTGCATTTTGTTTTCCCGCCATCGCTTGAAAGTTGTAATGCAGCCGCTCTGGAAAGTAATATCTTTCTTTACTGCATTAGTCTCCGGTGGGGAGAATGAACTGTGTGAAATGCTTGCATACCTGTGACCCTCAGTCATTCCAAGGACGACTCAGTTTGCGGCCCCGGTGCTCTTGCTGTAAAGGCCCTGGGTAATTATGACTTTCCGAGGTATTGAACTATATTTTTTCCTTTATTTGTCTTTATTTTCCCTTAAACTGCACACCTTTTAACAGTTGATTGACAGCATTACTTTCTGGGTTCATCTTAAAGGTGAACAGCTTTGGGAAGGTCTCTCTTTTCCTGTCTTTCATTCAATCACATCTAACCATTTCATACAAATGTATGGTTTATTTATTTATATTTTTTAATTATCCCCCAAGAATGGAAGGGAATTGTTTTCTCACTTGGTTCTTTAGGTGTCATGAAGTCTATTAATTCTGGGGCACTTGTTATTGAATTAAGGATAATGCTGGCAAGCCTGTTTAAAATTTAAATCTTACACCTCTTCTGGAAAAAAATGTCATTTTAAATTAAAATGTACTTTTCTCTTTCCTTTTTGTCACATGTCCTGAGTGGTGCACTGAGCTAAGAGGAAGGTGAGAGGTGTAGCAATTTGGTTGTACCAGGGGAGGCCAAACCTCCCTGAGAACTGCATGCTCACTCAGTGGCAGCCTTTAACAGGCGTGCTGAGATGCTGCCCCACCCCCACCCCACCCCCATCCCACCCCCACCCCCATAGCAGTCGCCCCGCAACTAGGCTTTAGAAGATACACTTAAAGTACCAAAGGCTGTTTATTTCTTCATTCTCAAAGCTTGGCTGTGTACCTATGCTATGCCTGACACTGGTCTAGGAAGTGGAGTCCTAGCAGCAAACTGTCAGTCAAAAATCCCTGCGCTTCTGAGACACATTCTACAGGGTGAAGGGGGAAAACATCCTAAGCAAATAAGTAGCATGAAAGGTACATCAAAGGCTAAGGTGTGTTACAGGAAACAATAAAGAAGGTGGAGGAACTGGGGATGTCAGCATAAAGGTCAGTGTGTAATTATAAATAGCCTGGTCGGGAAAGATGTCAGAGAGGAGGAAGCGGCATTTGAAGCAAAGACGTAAGTGATAAGAGGCAGTTTGTAATGGGTAGAACATTCCAGGCCCAGGGAATACACAGTATGGAAGCTAAGGGGTTCCTTAAAGAGGTCTGTGTAACAGCTCCATTGGGGGGGTGGTTGTGAAGGGTTCCTGAGATCCCAGAGAGGTCAGAGACCTAGGGTGGAGGGGATGGAAGTTGATTTCTCCGACCGCTGTGGGGCACGTGGCTTTATTCTGAGCACACTGGGGAGACATCGAAGGGTTTGAACAGAAGAACAGTTCTGTGATCAAATTGTGGCTCAGGAGGACCACTTGGACTTCTCTGTTGACACTAGACCATATGCTGGCAAAGGTAGAACTGGGCCACCTGAGCGGAGGCAACCAGGTAGTGCAGATGGGGAAAGGGAAATTGCTCTGCGTCGTGGTGGCGAGGAGGGTTGGAACTCTGGGATGAATTAGGAATACACACTCAAAAGCCGGCTTCTTGGGTTCTTATTCATATTCCAGGAATAGTAGATGAGGATGTGGATCGATAGGGGGATGTAATTTGGAATCAGAAAACCCTAAATTAGAATCCAAATTTGTCACCTATCAGCGGTGTGACCTTGGGCAAGTCATTTCTCCTCTTGGAGCTGCTTATTGTATTTGTTTTTGAGATGGAATAATAAAAGCTACCTCTTAGGATTTTGTCAGGATTTAATTGGTAATGTTTGAAAGCTCCGCACAGAAGGCTTAGCGTACTAAGTGCTTCATAAATATTAATTTCCTCCAACTCCTCATTAGCTTAACTATGGTATTTTACATTGTAAGTTCAACAGATCATGCCTTATTTGCCCATGAACTAGAAATATGTTCCTTTGGCATTTTGGGCAAGATCTGTGCAGGATATTTTGCAGTATGTCTGTCCCTCTGGTAGCAGGAGTAGAAACAGGAGTTTTTCCTGCTTACATACCTGCAATTGTATTGAAGACAAATTGCCAGTTCTTCCCCCAATCCCCGAAACCCCTCTTCAGTCTCATGGTTGAGAGGAAGATCCTCTTTGAAGCAGAGGCTTCCATTGGAGACAGGAGTAGAGTGAGGTCTTAAGAGCCTCAGAGAGTCTCCTCAAATTTCAAGAACAGTTTGTGAATGTGCATATTATGGGAATGTGGGAATGTGGGCGTAAGAAACCAAGGACAATGATCTTCTTAAAGGAGTGCATGGTACCGAGACATTACCAACTATTATTCTTCTAAAGCTTTACTTAGCCAGGGCTTACAATATGCCCCTGCTTCGAGCGAAAGAAATCACCGCCCACGCTACTAATTCTCCTAACAAATATCTCACCACAAAACACTTTGTGGTCAGAAGATGTTATCATGGCTTCTTCTGCTTCTCAGTCTGTCAATCTCTTCTGTCTTTGCCCAACCACTGCTAATTATAGCTGCCTCTGTGTGTATACTGTTTACAGAGAAGAGTTGCAGATCTCCGCATACATTGTATCTGTTGCCAGTTTGAATTACAAGGATAAATCTTTTATTTTTCTGCTCAGTACTCAGTCCAAAAAAACTGTGGGAAAAATACAGTTGGAAAGGTTCATCCTTTGGTATTTGTTCTCCTTGAATATTATATTAAAATAGTTTCACCTAAGGAAAATTTGATCTTCTTTGGAAATTATCAGACTCGACAGAAGAATCACAAAGGAGAGGAAAACTCACATTCTGTATGATTCTGGATTTCTCCCCATATAAGTGACCTGTAGACATACTAACACCTAATGATTCGTAACAGTTGTAGACAGCTGTATTAAATAAAAAATTGTTATTTAGGTTCCTTAGATATTTTTGATTAATTTCTGGATCAAGTTTATCCAAATTAATTGTGAACATATAGTTTCTCCCAATAAAATTTAAAAAAAAAATAAAATTCAAAAATAAAAAATAAAACTTAAAACAAAGATTTGCCCATTATTAAGCAGGAACCATACACCAAAGACTGCTATGTGCACCAGACAATGAACCAGGTGAATCTGAAAGATCACAGGTAAAGCTGCCCTTGGGCTGTGATGAGTTAGGTATTGTCTCATTAGTATTCATTGTCCTGCATCTAACATAAAAAAGACCCCCATCTCCTGAGACATGGAAAACAGAAAACGTCAGTCAGGGTGAAGACATCGTTCCTTCGTTCCGTACATATGTAAGCCCCCACCCCAAGACTGACCTTGTTTGTCAGTGCACATTGCACTGGTTTTGTTTATTTTTTAAACTGGGAACTGAGCAGTCAGAGGTAAGCCTTACTAGAACTACTTTGTATGACTTTTACTTTATTGCGTGAGGTGAGGTCTACTGCTGACTTAGTTGAGCTTATGATATGTGTAGATAGAATAATCCAGACGAGGCACATCTGCCTGGGTTGGACAAAGGAAAGCTTGTGTTATTGTTTCATTAAGTGTGTGTGTGTGTGTGTGTGTGTTGTGTGTATGTGTCTGTGAATGTATCTATGTGTATGTGTGTGTGTGTATGTGTGTGTATGTGTGTGTGTATATGTGTGTATGTATGTGCGTGTGAGTGCGTGTACATATATGTGTGTGTGAGAGTATCTATGTGTGTGTCTATGTGTGTGAGTGTATATATATATGTGTGCGT